>OZ023216.1:30058519-30623519 GCA_963995525.1 Escarpia spicata | reverse complement strand
ACAAATATTGTGTATCAGTATAAAACAATTTTGATATGCTAAGTAATTAGTATATAAATTATAACTGCTCTTATCTGTATTTCGGTGTGTGATTGTGTGTACGTGAATATGAGAGTGTTTTGCACACATATCAGAGTGTATTTGTAGGTGCATATAATGCTCAGTATGTGCTGTGGATCTTAAAAATAGTGAATCAAAATGTGTAAAAAAGCAGTTGTATAAAATAATATTATGCACGGCTGTATGTGATTATCCACACGTTGCTACTACATGTATATAGATTTATATCTTCAGTTGGTCATAGATTTTTCAATGTTTTTTTTCTCCAGTTTGAACGTTTTATAACTTTATTATTACAAATACCATGTATCAATGTTACTAGATAGATTTATACCATCAGTTGGTTATAGATTTGTCAATGTTTTTTTTCTCAATTTGAAAGTTTGATAACTTTATCATCACAAATACCATGTAACAATGTTTGTTGTTGATGTGTTCAGGATCTACTGGACCAACTGGTCAGACTGGGTCCACTGGACCTACTGGACCTCAGGGTAACACAGGCAACACAGGCAGCACGGGACCCGTTGGAAACACTGGAGGAACTGGCTTCACTGGACCCAATGGTCAGACTGGAGGCACTGGAGCAACAGGTCCAAATGGACAAACTGGAGTGACTGGAGCCACTGGTATTCAAGGACGAACTGGAGCAACAGGTCAGTTTGAGTTGGATATATCACCTCTAAGTTGTCCCAGTCTGTCGCAAGTTTACCAGTGCAATGTGCCCTCACAGATATGCTGATAAACCTGTCTATATTAGCCTGCATTTAACTTTATTCACCTCACCACAAAATGCAAAACTGCAGGAATCAACTTTAAAAAAGACACAAAAGGCGATCTGCACTTGCTCAACTTGTGATATCAGATAAGTTAGCCAATTAAATCTGCATAACAGTAGCTGTAAAACAAATAAAACCACTGTAAAGTTGGTGAATATTTGGTTCATGTTTGATTAACATCACAAGGACAAACTATATTATATGACAATATCAATAATAAATGGCTCATATATTGCAACCCATTCAAATCTTTGTACTGGTGCACTTTCCAGTGTTTCAAAAAATCTAAGAGTAATGTAAACTATTTAAACTAATTGTTTAACAAATTAATGTAAATATTCAAAATTGACAGTTGCGTAGATAAATAAATAAATATTCTTACATTAAAAGTAGCACATTTACTGTACAGACAGGAGGTAGTGGGACACCTAAAAATAAATAAATTATCAGCTGTCCGAAAACATTTCTTGAGATTTTTATGGAAAACATACAGTGTCTAAACGCGTACAGTTGTTACAGTGGTCCTCTTGAAATTTGAACACGTTACCTCCGAGCTATTGAAGGTTTTACCTAGGATTGACTTGTAGTTTATGATGTTTCTAGGATACACGGGCCCACAGGGAGAGACAGGCAATACAGGAAATACAGGACCCCAGGGAATGACAGGATCTACTGGACCAGAGGGAAACACTGGATCCACTGGTCCGCGTGGTCCACTCGGATACACTGGAGAGACAGGACCTCAGGGCAACACCGGATCAACCGGTCTGACAGGACAGACTGGGGAAACTGGACCACAAGGTCCTACAGGTCTGACTGGAGCCACGGGACCCATTGGAAACACCGGATCAACTGGTCCCCAGGGTCCACAGGGATACACCGGATCTACTGGACACACTGGGAACACCGGATCAACTGGTCCAACTGGCAACACTGGAAGTACTGGACCAGAGGGCCAGACTGGAAACACTGGATCAACTGGCCCCCAGGGACCACAAGGCTACACTGGTCAGTGCTGTTCTAAATGTCTTCTCTAGTTCTCTTTTATGTCCTTGTTGGACATGTCCAATTCACAGTAACATGTTTTAATATTTATAGGCTTGCATTTGATATTGGTGAAAACAATTACAAAGGTATTGATAACAATCAATAGCTTCTCAATTTATGTCTGCTTTTATTATAATTAGGGCAAAATAATTGTACCCAATTAATTGTATTAAGCACATTAAAACTGTGTAAGTGATAGAGTTTTCATTGACTGTTTGTAAAGAGAATCTTAAGAGGAATTGCTGCACAAGAAAACATTAGACTAACAGCGAATGATACGAAACAAACTGAATGTTACAGCAAGTCTGTTTTCTACCCTTTACTTCATTGTGACTTCACTTTCCCCCACCAGGTTCTACTGGTCTGACGGGTCACACTGGATCAACGGGACCAACTGGAAACACTGGATCGACTGGTCCAGAAGGTCCTACTGGTGGCACTGGAGCAACAGGAGAGAATGGTCTGACTGGAGGCACTGGAGCGACTGGACCAACAGGACCTTCTGGAGGAACTGGTAGGGACCGTTACCATAGTGTTTTGGGAATAAGACAGTGTAAGACAATTGTGGTTAGTGTTGAAGTAATGTATGAAATTGTTTAATTATCTAATTTAAAAATTGTGAATGGGGGAATCTAAAAAATTCCATGTCAGCTTGTAAACACAGAATTACAGAGGAACCTCCCTATTAAGGTCGGCTTTGGGACATGATAAAAGTGTGACCTGAATAGCAAGGTGACCGTATTAGTAGGACTAATGTCCTATACTATACGGTATGTGGAAATAATTTTGGACGATCCTAGGGTGACCTTAATTGCGAGGTGGCTGTATTATCGAGGTGACCGTAAAGCGGGGTTCCACTGTAGTATAATTTCTTGTTGTGGCATAGTTGATAACTATGAATCTGGAAGTCAATGAGCAGATACATTGATATGTCTAATCATGAGAACATGTGTGTTTGCAGGAGCGACTGGTCTGGGTGGCCGCACTGGAGCAACTGGCAACACTGGATTCACTGGTCTCACTGGACAGACAGGCTCCACTGGACCTACAGGAATGACCGGATCTACAGGACGCACTGGAAACACCGGATCAACTGGTCCTCAGGGAAACACCGGAATGACAGGATCAACAGGTCGTCAGGGAAACACCGGCAGCACTGGTCCGCAGGGCTTCACAGGCTCGACCGGTCCCCAGGGTAATGATGGTCGGGATGGAAACACTGGATCCACTGGTCCCACGGGAAACACTGGATCCACTGGCAGACCTGGATTGGATGGCATGACCGGATCAACTGGTCCTGTTGGAGGCACAGGATCCACTGGACACACTGGACCACAGGGACCTCAGGGCAGGACCGGCGGTACAGGGTTCACAGGTCCAGCTGGTGTGACAGGAGCCACTGGTCCCCAGGGAGCCACCGGAATAACTGGACCTCAGGGATTCACAGGTATAACATACGGGTTTACAAAGTTAACTGCATAAGATCCATATGTAAGAAAACTATTTAACTTCGGAACTGTTATAGAATAGTAATATAATATAATAATTTGTATAATAATATAAAAACTGTTCAGCCATGCCAAGGTTTCATCTAGTTCAAAGATATAAAATTAAGTTTTTTGCTTTGAATTTTAATCATGCTTATAATTATTCTGTTATGTATATTTAAATTACTGTCTTGTGTTATACATTGAAATTACAGAACCATTGGATCTCGACCTAGCTTGTACAATTTTTTTATTATTTTATATGAACACACTGCTTGATTGTATGACACAAAATACTTTATTATTATTATTAATATATAACATTGTTAAAAAATAGTGTTTGTAATTTTTATTAAGTAAACATTTGTAAGTAAGCATTTGTGTTGCATTTCAGGGTTGACGGGTCCACAGGGTGAGTTTGGAGCAACTGGACACACTGGCAACACTGGTCCTCAAGGAAACACCGGCTCTACGGGTCCTCAGGGTAACACCGGATTCACAGGTAACACTGGACCGGTGGGTATGACTGGGTCAACTGGAGAGCAGGGTCCCCAAGGCAACACTGGCAGCACTGGAGAGAGTGGACAACAGGGAGGCACTGGCTTCACTGGATCCACTGGTCCCCAGGGAAACACAGGGCAGACCGGGGCTACAGGACCACAAGGATACACCGGAATGACAGGTCCTGAAGGAAACACAGGAAACACTGGACCACAGGGCCCTCAAGGCTACACAGGTAGGTTGGGGAGTCTCACCATGCGTGCGTGCGTGCGTGCGTGCGTGCGTGCGTGCGTGCGTGCGTGCGTGCGTGCGTGCGTGCGTGCGTGCGTGCGTGCGTGCGTGCGTGCGTGAGTGCCTATGTGTGTATATGTCGTGGATGTTAGTGTCATGCATCAGTGGACATTTCTTTTCAGATGTTTGTTACACAGTTGTATCCTTTGATATATATTCCTGCAGAAGCTGACATTTAGTCCTCTTACATATGTAACAGTAAGTTGGGACTACATAATTATATGGAACATGTTTTGAATTGGTCAAATTGTTTCTGATATTCAAAACAGTGCAGGCCAGAATGTGGATTTAAAAGTTGTTTCTTTTAAATGGATGTTACTTACAATAAGAGTTCTGAGAATCCACAATCTGATAAATCACACAAATGCAAATAATAATAATCAAAATTTACATAGCGCCTGAATCCACTTAAAATAAAATGTTCTAAGGTGCATTACATAAACCTGTGTACATTTAATAAAACCATTAGGTGTAGTATTAATTACATTTAATTATAATTAATGCATAACTGTATAAAAGCACAAGTAAAATAATATCCTCATCCAAAAAATTTATATAGGATATTCACAAAGGTAAACATTTTCAGGTGCAACTGGAGTAAACGGGCGGACTGGAGCAACAGGTGTGACAGGTCCCCAGGGTGGCACTGGTTTCACTGGTCACACTGGACCTGAGGGACAAACTGGATCCACAGGGCCCCAGGGACAAACTGGATACACTGGACCCCAGGGAGCAACTGGATTCACAGGACACACTGGTCCTAAGGGAAGCACAGGTACAGTGTTTGTCTTGTCAGCTTACACCTTTGCAATAAAACTTTAATGCAACTGATTAAAATTCATTAAGTCGTAAAAAACGTATAAAACATTTATTCAATGTTTTGTCTACCTTTTGTATGTTTTCTTGGAGAACCAGTCACATTTCGTGACGGTGCAAAGAATAATAATAATATAATAACACTATCATCTTAGTACATAACTCAACATTTTCAACTCAATCAATGTTTTAACCGCCTTTGGCGACCTCCGCCAGGAACACAAAACCAACGTTGGTTCTGTGTTCCTGACGGAGGCTGCCAAAGTCGGTTAAAACGTCAATTGTGAGTCGAAAATGATGAGTTGTGTACCAAGAAAATTGATGAACATTTGCACGAAAAATAATACTAATTTTTTAAATTTTATATAGCACCATATCCATGACATTCATAGCGCTTTTCAGAAGACTAATACATAAATGGTACAAATAAAACAAAAGGAGAGGTTACTGCATGGTTTTTTTATACTTTGTGAAAATATTAAATATTGTTTTAATATTTTGGTCTACACTGTGCACAAAAACCATTTTCGATTTTTTATAACAAATTATTTAACTTTTTTACGATTGAAAAAATCTTCAAAATATCGGTGAATAATGTTGTGAAATAGTGATCATGTAGACATGTGCTATTGACATGTTGCAGGTGATCAAGGTCCCCAGGGTTACACTGGCATCACAGGACCTGCAGGACCCACTGGCGGAACAGGAGCCACAGGAAAGACTGGCGACACTGGAGCAAGTGGAGCAACAGGACCTACTGGAACATCTGGAGCAACTGGAGTCACTGGTCCCCAGGGAAGAACTGGTGGCACAGGACACACTGGTCCCCAGGGTAGGACTGGAGGAACTGGACATACTGGTCCCCAGGGTGAGACAGGCTCGACTGGTCCACAAGGACGGACTGGAGGCACTGGAAGCACTGGAGAGACAGGTATACAGGGTCCTCAAGGAAACACCGGAACAACTGGTCCTCAGGGCAACTCCGGAATGACAGGATCAACTGGTCCTCAGGGAAACACCGGCAGCACAGGACCAACTGGACCACTTGGCTTCACCGGAAATACCGGACGGGAAGGACCACAGGGAAACACTGGCTTCACTGGGTCCACTGGTCCTCAGGGTAACACTGGCAACACTGGCTCGACGGGTCCCCAGGGTAACACAGGTAACACTGGCTCTACGGGTCGTGAGGGTATGACGGGATCAACAGGTCCAGCTGGGCGCGACGGTGCTACTGGATATACTGGATTGACCGGAGGCACTGGAAACACTGGAGTGACTGGACCACAAGGCTTCACAGGAGCAACAGGTCCTGGAGGAAGGACTGGAGGCACTGGTGAGACTGGACACACTGGTCCCATCGGTCAGACTGGATCAACTGGTCCCCAGGGTCCACAGGGCTACACCGGAGCAACTGGTCCAACAGGATTCACCGGAGCCACTGGGCCAACTGGCATGACTGGATCGACTGGACCTCAAGGTTTCACAGGTGAGGAGGTCTTGTCGTATTGGCAACCTTGTCAAATATCTCCCAAAAACTTTGGAATACATTCATACATACATACGCACACATGTGTGTGTGTGTGTGTATGTACTTATGAATATGTTCCTGAGTGTTTGAGAGAGATTTGATACACTGTAATCGTGTGCATATGCACACACATGCACACGTAGCGTGTACATATGCTCATACATGCACACGTAGCATGTACATATGCACACACATGCACACGTAGCGTGTACATATGCACACACATGCACATGTAGTGTGTACATATACACACACATGCACATGTAGCATCTACATATGCACACACATGCACATGTAGTGTGTACATATGCACACACATGCACATGTAGCGTGTACATATGCACACACATGCACACGTAGCGTGTGCATATGCACACACATGCACATGTAGCGTGTACATATACACACACATGCACATGTAGCGTGTACATATGCTCATACATGCACATGTAGCGTGTACATATGCACACACATGCACATGTAGTGTGTACATATGCATGCACATGTAGCATGTACATATGCACACACATGCACATGTAGCGTGTACATATGCACACACATGCACATGTAGCGTGTACATATGCACACACATGCACATGTAGTGTGTACATATACACACACATGCACATGTAGCATCTACATATGCACACACATGCACATGTAGTGTGTACATATGCACACACATGCACATGTAGCGTGTACATATGCACACACATGCACACGTAGCGTGTGCATATGCACACACATGCACATGTAGCGTGTACATATACACACACATGCACATGTAGCGTGTACATATGCACACACATGCACATGTAGCGTGTACATATGCTCATACATGCACATGTAGCGTGTACATATGCTCATACATGCACATGTAGCGTGTACATATGCACACACATGCACATGTAGTGTGTACATATGCATGCACATGTAGCATGTACATATGCACACACATGCACATGTAGCGTGTACATATGCACACACATGCACATGTAGCGTGTACATATGCACACACATGCACATGTAGTGTGTACATATGCTCATACATGCACATGTAGCGTGTACATATGCACACTCATGCACATGTAGTGTGTACATATGCTCATACATGCACATGTAGCATGTACATATGCACACACATGCACATGTAGTGTGTACATATGCTCATACATGCACATTTAGCATGTACATATGCACACACATGCACATGTAGCATGTACATATGCACACACATGCACATGTAGTGTGTACATATGCTCATACATGCACATGTAGCATGTACATATGCACACACATGCACATGTAGCATGTACATATGCACACACATGCACATGTAGTGTGTACATATGCTCATACATGCACATGTAGCATGTACATATGCACACACATGCACATGTAGTGTGTACATATGCACACACATGCACATGTAGCTTGTACATATGCACACACATGCACACGTAGCGTGTACATATGCTCATACATGCACATGTAGCGTGTACTCATACATGCACATGTAGCGTGTACATATGCACACACATGCACATGTAGCGTGTACATATGCACACACATGCACATGCAGCGTGTACATATGCACACACATGCACATGTAACGTGTACATATGCACACACATGCACATGTAGCGTGTACATATGCACACACATGCACATGTACATATGCTCATACATGCACATGTAGCATGTACATATGCACACACATGCACATGTAGCATGTACATATGCACACACATGCACATGTAGCGTGTACATATGCACACACATGCACATGTAACGTGTACATATGCACACACATGCACATGTAGCGTGTACATATGCTCATACATGCACATGTAGCGTGTACATATGCACACACATGCACATGTAGCGTGTACATATGCACACACATGCACATGTAGCGTGTACATATGCACACACATGCACATGTAACGTGTACATATGCACACACATGCACATGTAGCGTGTACATATGCACACACATGCACATGTAGCGTGTACATATGCACACACATGCACATGTAGTGTGTACATATGCATGCACATGTAGCATGTACATATGCACACACATGCACATGTAGCGTGTACATATGCACACACATGCACATGTAGTGTGTACATATGCTCATACATGCACATGTAGCATGTACATATGCACACACATGCACATGTAGTGTGTACATATGCTCATACATGCACATGTAGCGTGTACATATGCACACACATGCACATGTAGTGTGTACATATGCTCATACATGTACATGTAGCATGTACATATGCACACACATGCACATGTAGTGTGTACATATGCTCATACATGCACATTTAGCATGTACATATGCACACACATGCACATGTAGCATGTACATATGCACACACATGCACATGTAGTGTGTACATATGCTCATACATGCACATGTAGCGTGTACATATGCACACACATGCACATGTAGTGTGTACATATGCTCATACATGCACATGTAGCATGTACATATGCACACACATGCACATGTAGTGTGTACATATGCTCATACATGCACATTTAGCATGTACATATGCACACACATGCACATGTAGCATGTACATATGCACACACATGCACATGTAGTGTGTACATATGCTCATACATGCACATGTAGCGTGTACATATGCACACACATGCACATGTAGTGTGTACATATGCTCATACATGCACATGTAGCATGTACATATGCACACACATGCACATGTAGTGTGTACATATGCTCATACATGCACATGTAGCGTGTACATATGCTCACACATGCTTCACGGCTGATTTATTATTTAATAATTGTTTTTCATTGACCTACGTAGATGGGACATTTTATCAAGTCTATCACCATGGCACTATAGTCATGTTAATGCCACACATTTAGCAGATTACTCTGCAGATCAATCAAATCTGCAAAACCAATCTTCAATGATCCATATCAGTTGTACATTAAAATAATACAGAAATTTACAACTAGAAAATTCGACTCACATCGACGTTTTGATGAACTTCCCGAATCAGTTGTGCATGTTTCCGACAGTCAGTGGAACACTGAGATGTCACATGATCTAGCAATGTTTACGAACATTCTTTCTGTTGACCGTTTCTTTACAAATGTAACTGTTGATGTTGTCAGGTGCAACTGGTGACCAGGGTATCACAGGAGGAACTGGAGCCACAGGTCCACAGGGTAGGACAGGAAACACTGGGTCAACAGGTCCAGATGGACGCACTGGAGCCACAGGTCTTGAGGGAGCAACAGGTCGCACAGGAGGCACTGGAGAAACTGGACACACTGGACAGACCGGATCGACTGGTGCCATTGGTAGCACTGGACACACTGGTCTGACAGGAGGCACTGGTGCCACTGGACTCACAGGTAGCACAGGAAACACTGGCGTCACAGGACCTCAGGGCGGTACTGGAGCTACTGGCCAGAGTGGAGTACAGGGACGCACTGGAGGCACTGGAGCAACTGGACACACTGGAATACGTGGTCCACAAGGTTTCACTGGCTCCACCGGTCTCACTGGCCAGACGGGATCAACTGGACCTAAGGGTCTGGACGGCCGCACTGGAAATACAGGATTCACTGGTCCCCAGGGCTTCACTGGATCAACTGGACCAACAGGACCACAGGGATACACTGGAGCAACTGGACAAGAGGGACGGGATGGAGCCACTGGTGCCACAGGTCTCAACGGAGCGACTGGACACACTGGACGAGACGGTTCTCAGGGTATGACCGGAGGCACTGGAGCAACGGGTCTGAATGGCAACACTGGAGCGACTGGAGTGACCGGTCCACAGGGTCGCACTGGAGCAACTGGACACACTGGACAGCAGGGCCGCACAGGAGGAACGGGTATGACTGGACACACTGGACCACAGGGCTCCACTGGAGTGACAGGACCTCAAGGATTCACAGGCAAGTTAACACACACCAGTTAGAGTTTCGCTGGCATTCATGTAATAATAATAATGCATGTTTTATTTCCACAACAACATTAAAATACATACATGATTTTATGTTTTAATTGAATTCACAATTATTGTAGAAAATTAGAAAGCAGAAGTTTAACACTTACGAAGTGCTTTCTCCTTTCAAAATGTAGTCAGAGGTTACAGAGCTTGCCTCATAAGTTGGGGATTGGGATTCAGATTTAACCCTCTTATGCTAGGTGCATAGACAATTCCACATTTGGCTACCTCAGTTTGTCTAACTGTAACAATTTACCCCTTTTATTGCCAATAGATTGACTTGTGACACTGGTACCGTGTATGATTCTGGTAATAATGTATGATTGGATCATGATTTAACAAACAGGATTCTTTAGTATGATGAAATTAGTATATATTTACGGTAAACATTGTAGCCACAATAATTTTGTACTGTGTTGATTGGTAATATTTTGTATGATATTTGTTAATTGATACAGCATAAAATAAAGGCTGAATGATGGATGTGTTGTAGGTTCAACTGGACGGACGGGATTAACTGGATCAACTGGAGAGTCTGGAGTTCAGGGTCTGCAAGGATTCACTGGAAACACTGGACCCCAAGGCAGGGAAGGTTTCACCGGATCCACTGGTCCACAGGGTAACACTGGTAACACTGGATACACTGGACCAAAGGGAGAAACTGGTATGACTGGATCCACTGGTCTCATGGGATTCACTGGAAACACTGGACCGTCTGGAAGGGATGGTGCCACTGGATACACAGGAAACACAGGACCACAAGGAAACACTGGATTCACTGGATCAACAGGTCTGACTGGTAACACTGGCTCCACAGGTCCGCAAGGAAACAGTGGAGCACAGGGTCGCACTGGAGCAACTGGAAACACTGGATTCACTGGTCCTCAGGGCTACACTGGATTCACTGGACCTGAGGGAAAGGTTGGCTCTACAGGGCGAACTGGAGTAACCGGAGCGACTGGTCCGACAGGTCTGACTGGAGTCACTGGTAGACAAGGGCCGCAGGGATACACCGGACACACTGGCCGAGTGGGCGGAACTGGAGAATCTGGCCCACAGGGAGCCACTGGTGTTAATGGACGAACAGGAAACACTGGATTCACCGGTCCCCAGGGATTCACTGGATACACAGGACCCATGGGAATGACAGGATATACTGGTGAACGTGGAGCTACTGGAGTGAAGGGTATCACAGGCGCCACTGGCATCACAGGTCCTACTGGTCCCAGTGGATTCACTGGAGCAACTGGTATATCAGGTCCCAAAGGGTCTACAGGAGACCGTGGTCCCCTAGGTTATACTGGACAAACTGGACGTGAGGGAGCGGTGGGTGCTACTGGACCGGAGGGCCGTGCTGGTATTGACGGTATATCAGGTAATGAAGGGGTAGATGGTCTAATGGGACCTACTGGAGCTACTGGGTCGACTGGTCCTATTGGTGACATTGGTGCCACTGGAAGTGTTGGCAGCACAGGACGAACTGGTGCTACTGGACACACAGGCCGTGATGGACACACTGGACGCACTGGGGGCACTGGAGCTACTGGTCCCACTGGTATGACAGGAAGCACTGGTCAACAGGGTTTACAGGGCTACACTGGCAACACTGGACCAATGGGCGGCACTGGATATACTGGACGCACTGGTGGTACTGGAGCCACTGGAAGGCAAGGTATCCAGGGAGATGTTGGAGCAACTGGATACACTGGTCTGGAGGGTGCAACCGGTCGCACAGGAAGTACTGGATTCACGGGACACACTGGTCTTCAGGGTGGGACTGGAGAGACGGGTTTCACTGGTCGCGAAGGTGCCACAGGAAGAACTGGAGGAACTGGAGCAACTGGTGGTATTGGAGCCACTGGACAGACTGGAGTAAAGGGTCAGAGTGGAGCCACTGGAGTCACTGGTCCACAGGGTAGGGTTGGTGAAACTGGATCGACCGGTAAAGAGGGAATGACTGGTGCCACTGGGCCGACTGGTAGAGATGGCAGCACTGGTCAGACCGGTCGTACTGGAGCCACTGGTACTGCTGGTAGGGACGGAGCAACTGGAGAGACTGGCAGACAAGGTATCCAGGGAAATACTGGAGCGACGGGTCACACTGGCCGACAGGGAGAGGTGGGAGGCACTGGTATGACTGGTTCTACTGGTCCCATGGGCGCCACTGGTATGACTGGGATCACAGGTGGCACTGGATCAACTGGTATCCAGGGTCGCACTGGTGCCACAGGAAACACTGGCGTCACCGGTCCACAGGGTTTCACTGGATCCACTGGACCTTCAGGACGAACCGGAGCGACTGGCGTAGCAGGTAGAGATGGCAGCACAGGTCGCACTGGAGCAACGGGTATCAGTGGTAGAACCGGAGGCACTGGAGCCACTGGTTTTACTGGACGTGATGGCCGCACTGGAGCCACTGGCTTCACTGGAGCTCAAGGAGGCACTGGTCACACAGGACGTACTGGAGGCACTGGAGGGATCGGAGCCACTGGCATAACAGGAGGCACTGGATACACAGGTCGTACTGGAGCCACGGGTATCGCTGGTAGAGATGGGGCAACCGGAGCAACTGGCTTCACAGGAAGAACTGGCGGCACTGGTGCTACTGGAGAATTTGGTGCTACTGGCCGGACGGGTGCAACAGGAGAGAAAGGAAACACAGGTAAATATACAGCCTCATTGAATATTCAGTTTCAAATATTCTCCAGTGTAAACATCCGTAGTACCATCAGACCTTATTTACCTCAGAAGAAGCATGATTTAGATTTTTGATAATATTTTGGCAGTGCCTCGCAAAGTCCTTTGAGACATGGCTGAAATATTTGGAAATGAAATTCAAGTTTCTTCTGAAATCACTCGGCTCCAGCCAAGATGTAGGAATTTCCATGCATTCAATGCTGTCCATAGTACTTACTTATGAATACATCTTTTCATGTAAAACCCATAAATTGGCACATACAAATAAGCATAAAAAATACATAAGATTTTTAAGTAAATAAATAACTATAAATAGGTGAACAATTTATTTTAAAAGTTATGAAATTAAAATAAGTTATAATCATTATAAGAAATCAATAAATATGTAAAAATAGGATATAAAGTCACCATAGTCACATAACATGCATGTTGCAGCTGAAGCAAATTTATTTATTTTGACTGTTTTGCAAGAAGTGAAGTCTAGTTAACCATTATGGAAGAAGAGACAACGGTTGTCCACAGTATGTTTGCACAGGCAACAGTTGCAGGAAGCACAATTACTCAGTTGTTGTCTCATAAACCTGTCAAACTCAGTTCACTGGGGAGGGCAGGTTATATGTAGGTGGAAAATTGTTGGACTTTCGATAAGCCAAGTGCTTTGCTGTCGCATGCCTTCTGGAGCTTGTAGCTCTGGACAGCAATTTTGTTCAATCTTGTTCAATTCTTGTTATTTACCTGCCACTCTTGTATGTTTCAGGTGAGAAGGGTGCGACCGGTGGAATTGGTGCAACTGGCATTGAGGGTCGTGAAGGACGTGTTGGAGCCAGTGGAGCCACAGGACAAACTGGAATCCAGGGTCGCACAGGAGGCACCGGATCTACAGGTCCTGGAGGTAACACAGGAGCTACTGGAGCAAGTGGAGCTCAAGGTAGAACTGGCGGCACTGGAGCAACAGGTGTTTCCGGTAGGACCGGAGGCACTGGAGCCACCGGTCACACCGGCTTGACAGGAGGAACTGGAGCAACTGGTATCCAGGGTCGCACAGGAGGCACCGGAGCCAGTGGCAGAGATGGCAGAGATGGGTCAACTGGAGCTACAGGTCTAACTGGCAGCACCGGTCGTACTGGTGCCACTGGAGCTACTGGTCTGAATGGCCGCACTGGAGCAACTGGTACTGCTGGCAAGGATGGCAGGACGGGCGGTACTGGAGCGACTGGTATTGAAGGAAGGGTTGGAGCAACAGGAGGCTTGGGAGGAACTGGTTACACTGGCCACACTGGTCGCACTGGAGCTACGGGATCACAGGGTATTGCCGGCAGAACCGGAGCAACTGGTATTCAGGGCAGGACTGGTGGTACCGGAGCCTCGGGCCGTGATGGTAATGACGGTCACACCGGAAAAACTGGAGCCACTGGTCGCCAGGGAGAGGTTGGAGGCACTGGATACACAGGTCGCACTGGAGGAACTGGAGCAACAGGTTACACTGGTCTCCAGGGAGGAACTGGAGCAACAGGTCAGACTGGTATCCAGGGAAGGACTGGAGCAACTGGACAGACTGGACGAGATGGTGCCACTGGTGCTTCTGGACAGCGCGGTAACGATGGCCGAGATGGATCTACTGGAGCCACTGGTCCTGGAGGAGCGATTGGACGTACTGGAGCAACAGGCTTCACTGGACGCGATGGTCGCACAGGTGGTACTGGAGCTACAGGAATTGCTGGACGGACCGGCGGCACTGGAGCAACTGGAATACAGGGATTCACAGGAGCTTCTGGATCAACAGGACCTGGAGGACGAACTGGATCGACTGGACACACTGGACCATTGGGTATGACCGGATCAACAGGTCCTTCTGGCCGAGATGGAAAAACTGGTGGCACTGGAGCAACTGGCTTCACTGGTATCCAGGGCAGAACCGGCGGTACAGGAGCCAGTGGACGAGATGGAAGGTCTGGAGCCACAGGCAACACTGGTCCGGGTGGACGCACGGGCGGCACAGGTGTGTTAAGTTAACATTACTTGATGGTTAGCTAAGTTCTCTACGGTTACTCTTGGCAGATGTTTATCAAAGTTTGATCAGATTGTTCTTCTCCTTCCATTACAGTTTGCAACTGTGTTTCCTGATACGAAATGTGACTAGAGCAGCCAGTTCTGTGATCTGTTGTAGTTGTATTGTCAGTGATACAAGTTAGTTGCATTAGTCTAGGTACTCAGCATAATCCATTCCACTGCATGAGTCTTGTCCATTATGTCTGTATCAGATAAGTGGAATCTTCAGGGATAAATAAAGGGTATCAGTAAATATTTCAAAAAATTAAAGGTATCAGTAAATATTTCTATGTGCCAGGTAAGTATAGCATGTTCTAGTTATAACTTCAGGTTTATTACTGGGAAATTCTATTAACACATTTGATGTTTTTAGAATCAGACTTTTCTAGAAATACAAAATGATGATCATAGCTGAAGACTTTGTGTTGCGTCGTGTGTTTAACAGGGTGCCATAATAGGGCCACTACTTAACACTTGTTGTCTACTTCTAGGTGCAACTGGTCTCTCTGGAGCCACTGGAGTCACTGGCCGTACCGGAGCCACAGGACAGGTTGGAGAAACAGGTCGCACTGGAAACGACGGAGCAACTGGCTACACAGGCCACACTGGTCGAACTGGAGCAACAGGTATCAAGGGAGATGTTGGACGAACTGGAGCAACTGGCACACAAGGCCGGGATGGATACACTGGAGCAACCGGACCCACTGGTCTGACGGGACAGACCGGATCAACTGGTCGGGAGGGAGTTGCAGGTAAGACTGGATCTACGGGTTACACCGGTCGACAGGGTAACACCGGATCAACTGGATCAACGGGTGAAGTTGGTCGTACAGGATCAACTGGAGCCTCTGGAGTGACAGGTCGTACTGGTGGCACTGGAGCCACGGGTCCTACTGGCTTCACTGGAGCCACTGGTGTTGCTGGACGTGATGGAAGAACCGGAGGAACTGGAGCAACTGGACGTGATGGCAGGAGTGGAGCGACAGGTTACACCGGACCCAAAGGATCAACTGGTGTGGCAGGACGCACCGGAGGAACTGGAGCCACTGGCTACACAGGAAGGACTGGAGGCACTGGAGCCACTGGTCTCCAGGGAAATGATGGTCGAAGTGGTGCAACTGGATCCACTGGTACTCAGGGACTCACTGGAGCTACTGGTCGTGACGGTGTTGATGGGCGTACTGGAGGAACTGGAGCCACTGGCTACACAGGAAGAACTGGAGGCACTGGACTCACTGGACCGCAGGGTGGACTTGGACACACTGGAGCCACTGGGCCATCTGGAAGAGATGCAGTCGATGGTCGCGCAGGTGCTACAGGAACGCGTGGTATTGACGGTTCAACCGGACGTACTGGAGCAACTGGTATAGCTGGGCAGAGTGGAGCAACTGGAGCAACTGGCTACACTGGTAGGACTGGAGGAACTGGAGCAACTGGCTACACTGGTAGGACTGGAGCCACTGGTCAAGCTGGCAGAGATGGCTACACAGGAAGCACAGGACCCACGGGCAGGTCTGGAGCAACAGGTGCCGTAGGCAGGGACGGACG
This sequence comes from Escarpia spicata, assembly GCA_963995525.1. Taxonomy (NCBI): domain Eukaryota; kingdom Metazoa; phylum Annelida; class Polychaeta; order Sabellida; family Siboglinidae; genus Escarpia; species Escarpia spicata. The sequence continues at coordinate 30,606,704 of OZ023216.1, read as the reverse complement.
GACTGGAGGAACTGGAGCCATTGGCAGCACTGGTAGGACTGGAGCAACTGGAATCAGGGGTCTTGATGGTTCAACTGGATCAACTGGTTACACTGGAAGAACTGGAGCCACCGGTGAAGTTGGCAAAGATGGTAGGACTGGAGCAACTGGCGAACGTGGTTTTAATGGGCGAGATGGCGCCACAGGTAACACTGGCCACACTGGTATCATTGGTCGCACTGGAGGAACTGGAGCAACTGGATACACTGGCCGCACTGGAGCCACTGGTCAAGCTGGCAGAGATGGTGCCACAGGCAGAACCGGAGCAACTGGTAATGTAGGCAGCACAGGTCGTACTGGAGCAACTGGAGAAATTGGAGCTACGGGTCGTGACGGCAGGGATGGTAGCACCGGAGTAACTGGTAGAGACGGTCGCACTGGAGGCACTGGAGCAACTGGCTACACAGGCACTTCTGGCAAGACTGGAGCAACTGGTATCCAGGGACGAAGTGGAGCAACGGGTATCCACGGACGTGACGGAGGAACTGGATACACAGGACGGGATGGACGAACTGGAGCAACTGGAAACGACGGTCGTAGTGGAGCAACTGGAGCAACTGGCATCAGAGGTAAGCTGAATTCAGTATCACAAACTATTGACCACAATATATTTGTTGAAATTTAAATAACATTAATATAGTAATAATGTTTATTTCAGACAAAAGTCTACAAAGTATATATAAAATACAAGTAAAAATAATACAAAGATATAGGCACACATCATGGAATAAAGAATAGTGGGTTAATAAAAAATGTGTTAAATGTGAGTTAAAAAGTATAAAATGTGCAAAATGTATAATTGGATAGTCCAGTGTTTAAACATAGGACGTCTAAAATGTATATCGGTATATAAAAATAATTCACCAAAAGTGGATTTTCGGTTATGCATGGACTGTTGCGCTGTTCTTACTGTAGTTGCCTCTGTCAGCAGCCCCCCACCCCTCCAACTTTAACGGCTAGACGCTTCGAGTGTATTCTATAACAGCAGTAATTGTTAATACATGATTTGTATTGACTCACAGGTATTGATGGATCAACTGGCCGCACTGGAGCTACTGGATCAACGGGCTACACAGGAAAGACCGGAGCCACGGGTGAATTTGGAGCAACTGGTAGAGATGGCCGCACTGGAGCCACTGGCTTGAACGGACGAGATGGAGCAACAGGCAACACTGGGTACACAGGACGAGATGGTAGAACTGGAGGAACGGGAAGCACTGGTTACACAGGAAGAGATGGGAAAACTGGAGCAACTGGGCAAGATGGTACAGATGGTAGCACTGGAGCCACTGGATACACTGGCAGGACTGGAGCCACTGGAGCTTCAGGAAATACTGGATCTACAGGATCGACTGGCTACACAGGTAGAACCGGAGCAACAGGTCGTGATGGACTCACGGGACCTCAAGGTCGTACCGGAGGCACCGGAGCAACTGGCTATACAGGTATCGCTGGACGCACTGGAGCCACTGGAGGAACTGGATACACTGGTGAGCGTGGTTACACTGGATCAGAAGGACCAAGTGGACGCACTGGAGCCACCGGATCGACTGGCTACACTGGACGTGATGGTAGGACCGGATCCACTGGAAGGACCGGAGCTACGGGTGAAGCTGGAAGAGATGGAGCAACTGGATGGACTGGATCCACAGGTCGCACTGGAGCCTCTGGAGCCACCGGTTCTAAGGGTCGCACTGGTTCAACCGGAGCCACTGGAGAGACTGGAAGCACTGGTCGAATAGGACGCACTGGGGTGACAGGCTTTACAGGTCCTAGCGGTAGGACTGGAGTGACTGGAGCCACTGGTCCAACTGGACGAACCGGAGCGACAGGATCGACAGGTCAGACAGGTGACACCGGAGCAACTGGACGGACTGGACCACGAGGTCTGACTGGAGGCACTGGATCGACTGGACCCAAGGGAGACAAGGGTGACGCTGGACCCCCCGGCCCTGGACTCGCTGCTGACAGTAGCTGTAAGTCATCTTTACAGTCTCACTCACTCCTCTTCTTCCTTAGCATGTAATCCATAATTCAGATCTCATCACATATGGCTTTTTACAGGTCAGATTTTTCTGGGTTTCAAAAACAGATTATACATTCAATCTCATCACGGATTTTTCTGAATTTCAAAATTATATATTCAAATCTCATCAATTTGTTCTGGATTAAAAAGCAGATCTATTTATTTGTGTTTTTATTATAGTCTTCTCCACAGCTTTTATTAATAGTTTTAACTCTTTATCTTTTTCTATCTGGTCAGTGCATATATCCACCAAATGGGAATTAGCATTTAAAAAATACATTATTATTTTATTATCTCTAAAATAAATAGCAGCAGTAATGTTAGCAAGGGCCATGGGATAATTTTCATTCAACATGCAGCTGAACTTTGGGGAAAGTCTTGTATTTGAGTGACTCACACTGGTTTTTCTTACTGTTGCCAGCACTAAACAACCTCTGCAACCAAATGAACTGCGATGAGATCTGTGAGGTGACCAGCGTGCACACCGCACCCAACATCCGTGCGTTCTGCGTGTGCACTGTCGGCCACACCAAAGTGCGCGTCAATGAGGGAGTGAGATGCAGCTGTAAGTATACTCCCACAGTGTTCAGTTTGTACTCCCACAGTGTCCAGTTTGTACTCCCACAGTGTTCAGTTTGTACTCCCACAGTGTTCAGTTTGTACTCCCACAGTGTTCAGTTTGTACTCCCACAGTGTTCAGTTTGTACTCCCACAGTGTTCAGTTTGTACTTCCACAGCATTCAGTTTGTACTCCCAGTGTTCAGTTTGTACTCCCACAGTGTTCAGTTTGTACTTCCACAGTGTTCAGTTTGTACTCCCGCCAGTGGTTGTGTCATAGATGTCCAGAGATCATGTAAAGTTTTATATGATTTTGTCCTGATGTAATCTGACCCTGCTGTAGAACAAAAATGAATGGACACAGAATTAATGTTGTTAATTACAGTCATATTGTGATATGTTGCGCTGGAAATGGAGATAACCGAAACGTAGACAGGGTGGACTCTTCCATCGTAACATTAGACGTTGATATTAGATCAATAAAGTTAAATTGCTTAATGAGGTACAGCACAGGCAAGACACGTTGTGACTAGAATGAACTTGTCTGACCCAGACTGGTGCTGCCCTCTGTTCTAGCGCTGGTGGGCTGCAACTACAACAACGGTGGATGCGAACATTCATGCTCGGCTACTGATGGCATTGTAAAGTGTGGATGTAACGCCGGCTACTCGCTGGCAGCAAACAGGCGCAGCTGCTTCTATAATGGTCAGTCTCACTTCTATAATGGTCAGTCTCACTTCTATAATGGTCAGTCTCACTTCTCGCCACATTGCCAGGCACACAAATAGCAACAGTACCGTTTAGATGGTTCATACATCAGATGGTACCCTTGCAAAGTGCATCACTCATAAATCAATCGAGACAGTGGCAAAGTTGCACCCAATTATAAGTGCTTCTCAGCCAGCTGTTGATGAAAATTACATGTTGCAAAGATATTATTTTATATTTCACACTTTGAATAATTTCAGCAGTGTGCGGTCGAGGATGTCCATTTGGATAATGTTTAAATTTGTGGATCTCAGAATTTAATTAAATGACTGTCTACAACTTTTTTGAAAGGTCACTCGCATGTGATGACCAAGTTATGATGTCAATAACAGTAGTTCTGTTGTAATCACCCAGGTATTGAGTAACAAGAACTAGAGGACAAGCCGTAATGTCAGTGAAGGAACAGTGTAGATGATGACAGTGGAGAGGATGACAGTGTAGATGGTGACAGTGTAGAGGATGACAGTGGAGAGGATGACAGTGGAGAGGATGACAGTGGAGAGGATGACAGTGTAGATGGTGACAGTGTAGAGGATGACAGTGGAGAGGATGACAGTGTAGATGATGACAGTGGAGAGGATGACAGTGGAGAGGATGACATTGGAGAGGATGACAACGGAGAGGATGACAGTGGAGAGGATGACAGTGTAGAGGATGACAGTGGAGAGGATGACAGTGGAGAGGATGACAGTGGAGAGGATGACAGTGTAGATGATGACAGTGAAGAGGATGAGTGTAGATGATGACGTTGGAGAGGATGACAGTGTAGAGGATGACAGTGGAGAGGATGACAGTGGAGAGGATGACAGTGTAGAGGATGACAGTGTAGAGGATGACAGTGGAGAGGATGACATTGGAGAGGATGAAAATGAAATGGAACTAATTATCTGCTGATTGTCTACATGCTAGTAGTGACAATATATTTAAAAACAAAATTGACAAATATCTCAGACGGATTACACATTGAATGGGTGGCCATATTGTGTCTTGTGACATGTCTTGTGAATTGTCTTGTTACATGTCTTGTGAATTGTCTTGTTACATGTCTTGTGAATTGTCTTGTTACATGTCTTGTGAACTGTCTCGTGGACTGTCTCGTGACACGTCTTGTGAACTGTCTTGTGACAGGTCTTGTGAACTGTCTCGTGAACGGTCTTTTGACATATCTTGTGAACTGTCTTGTGAACTGCTGTGCAGGAGGAGGGAGTGTCATCAACAACGGAGGTGCTGGTGGCGGCGGTGGCAATGCCACCAACGACACAGTCAACTGCGACATCCGCAACGGAGGCTGTGATCACGTGTGCGTGCGAGGGGAGAACGATGGCTTCGACTACTGCTCCTGCTTCACCAGTGGATACTATCTCTCTCTGAACGAGAGGAACTGTCTCGGTAAGTCCACATTCTTATAATCACTCACATCATCTCACAGGTTCCTTTTCACAAAGGCAATGAGTTTGTGATCTCATTAATGTCATCATCGTTTTATGATGGTTTCACGGTGATTTTCTGGCATTTTTCATAGGCATTAAAATATACAAATTCCACCCAAAACCATTGCCTAGCTTCCAGCATAAAGTAGAGTTATCTAGGGCATTTTGTGATGTGTATTTTCGTTATTTTTCACAAACAACGTTTGTGATGGAAACGTCACTCATAAATAAAGATTTATGGAATATTTAAAATAAATGAAAAACGCTCTATCGTAAAATAGGTCCTCAAACGATATTTACATAAACATAGACGCACTGAAAGAGTGCTCACTTCTTTGAGGAACTCCCATCTTGAGGGACGGGTGCTCACAGTGAATGTGACACTCATCATGAATCATTGTTGTCTTCAGATGTGGACGAGTGCATGAACGAGACTACATGTGAAACAAATACCGTCTGTATCAACACGATTGGCCGCCATCACTGCATTTCATTTCAGTTTGCCATCACACAGAACGGTCAGTACCTCACGCGGTTGTTTATTTACGATCTTAGCATCATTGCTATGGAATTCGCTGTTCTGCTCCCCTGCATGCAGAGATTATGAGTTTATTACGAAACATGCAAAGAGAATAAGAGTTTATTACGAAACATGCAAAGAGAATATGAGTTTATTACGAAACATGCAAAGAGAATATGAGTTTATTACGAAACATGCAAAGAGAATATGAGTTTAATATGAAACACGCAAAGAGAATTGAGTTTATTAAGAAACATGCAAAGAGAATATGAGTTTATTACGAAACATGCAAAGGGAGTATGAGTTTATTACGAAACATGCAAAGAGAGTATGAGTTTATTACGAAACATGCAAAGAGAGTATGAGTTTATTACGAAACATGCAAAGAGAGTACGAGTTTATTACGAAACATGCAAAGAGAGTATGAGTTTATTACGAAACATGCAAAGAGAGTATGAGTTTATTACGAAACATGCAGAGAGTATGAGTTTATTACGAAACATGCAAAGAGAGTATGAGTTTATTACGAAACATGCAAAGAGAGTATGAGTTTATTACGAAACATGCAAAGAGAGTATGAGTTTATTACGAAACATGCAAAGAGAGTATGAGTTTATTACGAAACAAGCAAAGAGAGTATGAGTTTATTAAGAAACATGCAAAGAGAGTATGAGTTTATTACGAAACATGCAAAGAGAGTATGAGTTTATTACGAAACATGCAAAGAGAGTATGAGTTTATTACAAAACATGCAAAGAGAGTACGAGTTTATAAAACATGCGAGAGTTTGTTACATTGCGTGTTGTTTGTTTGTGCAGATGGTGGGTCGCCAACAGCCAGCAGTCAGACCCAGCAACTGGCCAAGGCCAACAACAAGGGTGCTGATCTCGTGGGTGTGTCGAGCATGCAGATATCGATGATCGCCCTCATCGCATGGGTCGTTGTCATGACGCTTGCCCTCGTCACCCTCTCTATCGTCATGTACCGACGATGGCGCCACACACCGGCGGTGTTCGACAACCAGAGCGTATCTGGTGCATCCGAGTCGCCAAGTGACCTCAGCAGCGACTTCGGCTCAGTCGTCGCGGAGAGCGATGTTGGAGCGAGGAATAACCACGGCTTTAGTTCCGATGACATAGCGGCGCCGTGCCAAGTTCACGTTACAGCTACACAGCTATAATATAACCTGTAAGCAATAGAGTGGCAACACTTCATGCCGGAAGATGTCTCTGTGCACCACTACAGAGGGTGCCACTGGTGCCGTAACGATGCATGGGTGGCATCTTCCGGTGCGCTGTTAAAGTGAAGTCTGTCGGCCGTTTCCGCAACGGGGCATGTTAACATTGGTGACAAGTATCGTATTTTTATATGCATAGTGATTTTAACAACCATGTTGGCCTGCGTTGCATGACAGATCAATGCAATGTGAAGGTAATAGTCACCACTGACTCTCTGTCAGGACGAGGTCTTTAAGCATTTGTCACCGTGTGCATGAATAACGCAACGTGTGATTCCAAGGCAAATAGCAATAAAAAGAGTTACTGGAGCTGTAGGACTGCGCAGTAGAAGGTGAAACTTTGGAGCAGTTTAATCCTAGTATAAATGAGCCGTTTAGGCACAAGTTTTTACCAGTTGTCACCAATGATTGGTGTCATAGTTTACTGCTTATAAAGTGACCAGGTCGTTTTAGCTAATGCTAGTTTAGAGATGTTTTTAGAATCTGTGCAGTTGAACCGACCGGCCGGAAAGACTTGGTGCCTTATACTAAGTATAAGAATTTTCTATTGTGTATATGTGTCGTTTTCAGTATGGTTTATTTGCATACCTCACAACATGAATGTCATCACACTGATGGCTATTTATAACCGAGCCCTCTCGCGAACAATAACTTATAAATCCATAATAAAATCATGTACACTAGTTTTGTCGCACCTGAAGAATATGTTTTGCAAGTTTCATTCTCTGTCTGGTGTTAGACATGCAAACAAAATTTATGTGAAACGACTGAGTAAACACCAGACGTTCCTCTTTGTACGAATCTGTATATGTATGCGAATGTCCCAACATTGTAACACATTTTTAACCTGCAGCATAAGTTGCTCAAGAGGGTTTTATATTCTAAGCCACCGTACGTTTGAAGATGTATAGGTCATGTGAAAATCATGATGTATGATTCAACTCATACATACTTTCAATTGTAAATATAGTATGGGCAACAATCGTCTGATTACGTTGTGAGATGGTCCCTTTAAAATTCAACATTGCAAGAGACTGGGTTTTTGATGGCAGTAGTGCCATCTCAGCTGTTTCTGCTGCCATGTAAGGGTAATCAGAAGTCATGCACATGTCAATATTCATAAAGATATATCTGCTTTGTTGTCATGACTGAATTTTGCTACAGAAGCTTAGTAGAGTGAGCAAGTGTTTGTGTGTGCCACATAAGTGTGATAAGAATGGGACTGTGTAACAACCATTGATTCGATCGTCATGGCTGTCTTTGCAGTCTGTACATGCCAGCGACGTCATGAACGTAACATTGTGTAAGCTTTACTAAAACGATCGGCTGTGGTTCATAAGCATCATCAGCATCTTCGCAACAGGCAGAGATGCTCCTTTAGAAGAGGTTACAGCTTTCATACGCATTATTAAACTAATGTTAATTCAGAACATGTTATATTAGTTATTGTCGAGGCTCAGAAGTGTAGAAGTTTGCCAGTTACAGACGGTTAATTTATTGGTAACGTTTGTATCCATCCGACGGTGAGCGTTTGAAAGTGGATTAGGTAAGCTTGTGCATGTACTAAACATTTATATTTGTATCTACATCTGCAAGGTAGATGCAGTCGTTGTTTACTATTTGGAAGAGCTGCTTTTTCAAGATTTTTTAATAATAAACTGTTAAATCTTGATTTTATTAATTCAATACATACTTGTTTGTTTTGTCAGTGTCTGCAAAGCATGTGCGATTGCTTGAAGTGTGTTTAACCAGTAATACTGCTGACATCTTCTAACACACTCCTTATAACTAATTCCTGACAACTTCCAACGCACTGCGGACAACTTCCACTACACTGCTGACAACTTCCAACACACTGCTGACAACTTCCATTTCAGTCCTGACAACTTCCAACACACTGCTGACAATTTTCCACACACTGTCGACACCTTCCAGCAGATGACATCCAATACACCAACGGTTCTTAACCCCTGTGGGTCGCTAAGCCATTTTGAGTGGGTCAGCAAGAGTGTCTAGTGACAGTCCTAACCTGTCTTTTTTCTCCCATGCACTTGCCCGTATCAGATTCAGTCGGGACGAACAATGAATGTCACATACTCGTGTAATAGACAAAAATGTGTCATTTCTGATTTACTCCTTTCAAAGTACACTTTCACCGACGTTATTTTAATCAGCAAGTATTGCCACATTACATTTCCTATCCAATTGTTTTCCTCCTTATCATCAGTAGTGCAACGTAAACTTGTGTAATATCCTTCAGACATTATCGACATCGTACGAGCCACGCAATCTGCTTGCCATATTTGCTTTCAAGTTATACGAGGGATCCTCTTTCTATGTCGATAAACCTATGAACGGCACTGATTTGGTGATCTCTCCATGTGCAGTCATAGATTATAAGCAAGTTTAATAAAACCAATGCATTAATTTGTAATTTATATATGCTACACTTATTTCTTTTAGCATTATTTATTTTATTATTTATTATGTTTACAATTTAAAAGCATGGGTCGCCAAGCAAGTTCCATGACGGGAATTTAGGTCAAAAAGCCAAAAAGGTTAAGAACTGCTGCAATACACTGGAGGCAACCTTTGACAAATTCCAGATAATGATTTTGCACTTTCTGACCTAATAGTTACTACAAAAAACTATCAAAATAATGTAGATATTCAATAAAAAAGTAGTCGGTTGGCAAAATATGGTCGTTTTCAAGTCAGAAACTTTCACATCACCCAGATTATTTCCATTTCATCACAACATCCAAAACAAAACTTGAGACCACACAAACATTAGCTAAACACCACAAGACTTTCTCGTCTGAGAAACAACAAGAACCTACAGGTTGGCACAAGTTTTATTAAATATCTCCTAGATATCACACAGTAAATGTCCAATCTCATCCAATGACCCTCATTTTAAACATACTTCAAACATATATTTTCCCATTCACCATCACTTTAATAAATTGAAATCAACACAGAAAAACCGTTGAAATTCTAGTATGGGTCGAAATATATTTCTTATGAAAACTTGAAGTAATAATGCTACCCGTTGGCTGCATAAGAAAACAAGGAATGAATTATCTGTATGTACATATACTTAACACATGAGCACAGGAGCATAGGTCACCATTTCAGGACATATAACATACTTAACACATGAGCACAGGACCATAGGTAATCATTTCAGGACATATAACATACTTAACACATGAGCACAGGACCATAGGTCACCATTTCAGGACATATAACATACTTAACACATGAGCACAGGACCATAGGTCACCATTTCAGGACATATAACATACTTAACACATGAGCACAGGACCATAGGTCACCATTTCAGGACATAACATACTTAACACATGAGCACAACAGCATAGGTCACCATTTCAGGACATAACATACTTAACACATGAGCACAACAGCATAGGTCACCATTTCAGGACATAACATACTTAACACATGAGCACAACAGCATAGGTCACCATTTCAGGACATATAACATACTTAACACATGAGCACAACAGCATAGGTCACCATTTCAGGACATAATATTATCACATACTTAACACATGAACACAGCAGCATAGGTCACCATTTCAGGACATACCTGTTCAAAAAGCCATCTCAAAAATATGTCCATTTGTCCAAGAAATATTTGTCCATAATATATTGACATTTTAATATTAAATCCCTCGGTAGACCATGCTAAAACACCTTAACCAATCAGTACATTAGTAAATGATTTCAAAAATAGACGACCAACTTTCAGTAGCAAAAAGTAAATTTAAATGTGGTTCAGGTTCACAAAGAATAACATATTAAACAGCTGTAAGACAAGAACATCTTGGATACATTAAACACAAGAATAATTGTCTTCTGTGCAGTCTTCAAAAGGAATACATACAGCACAGAGGAAAACCTAAAGCTACAGGTGTATATATATATATATATACATTATAATTAACCATAAATAATTAAATCACCATAACCTTTTTTCAGCACACTACAAACCACACAAATAATCGCAGCAAAGCTAAATATTTGATAACAACTAGAATACAATTAATGTTTTTGGTTTCTCATTCTTGTTACTAATAAATAGCAATTCCTAAAAATTGTGTAATTGCACTATCAGTATTCATGCAATATTTCAAGTGTCGTACATCAATACAAAACTACCAGATACTCTGGCCACATTATTGGATCTCATACATTAGCTGCACCTGTGTTTGAGATCAAACGTAACAATTCACATTTGTCAGTTCTGTCTTGTCTCGCATATTAAACACCATAACAATGTTACTATTATAAAGTCTGGACGGACAACATTACAAGAAGAAGCATGACACACAATTTCAAGAAATGTTCATTTAAAAAATTAGCTATTGCTTGTAATGTTAACGATTTAAATCAGATTAATTTTGTTAATTCAACTGATAATAAGATCAGACAAAGTCTCAACTACATATGTTGCGGCTGTTGGCACAAAAGATATTAGTAATAAGTTAGGTTGAAAACCAAATGATTTAAAGTAGAAACACTTAACAAAAATAAAGATGTTTAAAACAACAATTGATGCAAAAATAAATATTATCACAATACATAATATCAGGTCCATATGTTTTGCTGACAACGCAACTCTGTTACGTTTTACAAGGTTTTACTTTTGACAATATCTGGACTGATTGTTATATTAAACAATGACGATTTCCACCATTAACACTTTATAAATATATGAAACAAAACAGGCCAGTTTTATACCATTTAACGTTTAACGACATTAAGAGCAAATAAACCTTCACTTTTAGAGGTTATGTGTGATCGACTGGCTTGCCAAATCACTGTTTTATACGATTTACAATGGTAAATGCACTGAAGTACCGTGGTAGTACAAATTATGCAAACAAAAACACAACATTTGAGATCTAACATTTCAGAAAAAATTGGGCTGTTTAATTGCTCAAACTAGCCTCATTTAATGCTGTACAAACAACTACGCCCAATTCTTCTCTGTCATTATAATATATGATATATGTTGTGCAAGTTCTTCTGATGATATCAACACAGGACTTACAGCTACTATCAGGCGTCTGTGTCACTAGTGACACTGGGCAGTTTTGTGTCGGTCCCATGGAGGTCATCTTGCGTCGGAAGTCTTGGGTCGGTTGTGTCCTGCAGTTCGCTGTTTCCGGTCACATGGTACTTCTGCCGTGCCGAGCAGCATGAAAGCCAACTCAAGGAGGGCTGGTGGTCGGGCAAGTGGTTGGGCAGGCAGTCGGGCAGGGGCTGGTTGAAGGTCTCGGGCAGGAGAAATGTAAGCAGAGCACATACAATACCCAGCACCCCAAATATCACATAGGGCAGAGGGCGTGAGAACTCTCCCTACATAAACAGAAAGAAACAAAGAGTAAGTTATCATGGAGCATTTTAGTTAAACAAATTTAAAGTCACCCCATAAAATATTGCCAAATATACTATATTTATGCCTATAAACCCTTCCATGTAAAGTTTAGGAGTCTGAAATAGTGTTTTGTAGATCTGTCTACAGGAGAGCTTTCAGAGCATGAATACTTTTGCATTTGTATCTTTAAAATCTTTAGTATTACCATCAACACACGGGTAATTTTCCGCCACTTTCCTGCACTGCTGGCATCAGTAATTCTTTCAAACAAGTAGCAATAAAAGAATATCTAATCAGCAGCCACCTACCAAATATATGATCTGTGGAGCTGCAATGCCTCCAAGACGTGCTGCCATCGAACACGCTGCAATGCCAATGTTTCTGCAACATGCAAATGATGACTGGTATGATAATTCTTGTGCTACTTCTAAGAACTGATGTAAATATAGTTTGTTATGATAATGGGGGCAAACAGTGTGGTTAGCTATGATGCTGTTCTTGTAACCAACTGTCCATAAGGCAAACGTATAGATACTTGTGTGTGCATGCATGCAAGTTTGCAGACACGCAAATAAATGTATGCATGAGATTGTATATGTATATACATGTCTGTCTTATTGTAATAGGTAAATGCATTCTTCCTCTTGGCTCCCCTTTAACAGGCTTTATACACTTGAGCAATTAGAAAATTCCATGACGTTTCCGTGCTTCTCTGACTTCCGTTAACAAATCTGTGCCAAAACCGACTTACATCTGAGAATGACAGTTACACAAAACATACATTTTAAAGCTTAATTTTACCATAGCTTTCACCCCCCCCCCCCCGGAACAAACCACAGGCAGCAGTTTTCACCATTACAGTATTGTAGATTTTTATAAACCTTATAACACTCTAGAGGAAAGTGATTTTCTACCCAGTTTCATAGTTAGTGAACTGGATGTTTTTGGGGTCTGCCATTCAATTACTGAAAACTTTGAATTCCAGGCTGTTCCATATGACTAAAAAAATTCCAGGCTTTCAAGGCCCTGATTTTTAACCATTGAAATTCCACGTACAATTATTTCCATGTTCCATATGAACCTTGATTATAAAAAGGTAAAGCAGATTATTGTACTACCGGTAATGCACCACCCTGGCTGATATCCCTTCCCACTTCTCCCTATCTCCAGCTTTCTCCCTCCCCTTGTTACCCTCCACCCTCTCTCTTACATCCCTCTCAAACATTCTTCATCTCAATTGTGGTTTGACCCTTTTCTAGCAGTGGGTGGTAGTGCAATAGCACATCAGACTGGTTTCTAATCCTTTGCTGCCGTTTCATAACTTGGTCGATCGTGTTCAACTCAGTTCAATTCTTTATTTCCAATTGAAGGTTGTCAAAGCAAAACACGATATATCCGTTCTCTTCATTTTGAAAAAAAGTCACTTTTGTGCTTCATCCTCAAAGTTTAAATAATAAATTAAGTTGATATATATTTGGAATCCAAAGTCATAGAGAATGGTGGCAAACACAGAAATATTTATTGCACATTTGTTACGCAAAATGTGATTTTAAATTATTTTTTTATCAAAATGCTCTATATTCATACAGTGTGCACCATCACTCTGCGTAGCTGCATGTGCAGCATGGCGGTGCTGATTGGCTGAACATGGATATATCGCGTTTTGAAGAAAAAAAAAAGATGGAATGGCGCTTATCGTGTTTTGAAAACAAATGTTCTTTTGTGCTCATGGTTTCATGGGGATTTATTGCATTTTTTGTATAAATTAGATAGTATCCTAGCTCAACATGTGTTTAAAGGAAATCAAAACAAGGCATTAGCTAAAATCCGTTTTTCATGTGTACACAAAGTTTAACATTTGAGGACAGAAAAATACATTTGTAGCATAAATTCGATTTTAAACCCGTCTGTGTAGCGATTCCTGCGGAAAATATAAATTTTATGAGCTAGTGGTATCGTGACGCCACACAGGCCGACCCTTTCCATGCATTCAGAGCATGTTTACAAGGATAGCTTTCGGGTTGAAACGAGCGTCAAAATGAGTTATTGTGCGATATTCCGATGTAATACAAACACTAGTCATCATAGAGGAACAAGCAGTTCTCTTACGGTTCCACATGAATCCGATTTGATTCAAAACAATGAATGCGAATGAGCCTACAAGTCGACTAGGTTTCGCCAAGCTTGGGCTCGTTTTCAGAATAATTATATCGAATGCAAACAACGGGAGATTATCTAGACCATACATACATAGCAAACATATATTGTATCCAGCTAAAGAAAGTAACAATTTATTATAACAACTTAAATCAGTCAGTGAATTTCAGTCGGTGCTGGTAGGTCAGTTGGTAAACGCGTTGGTTTCTTGTCATTTGTTTTGTAATCGGGCGATGCCAGTTCAATCCTGACACCAAACCATTGATTTTCTTTACACTCTATTTTGTTTATGTTTTCATGAAGTAATATAAACCAAATCATTTTGTATACTAGGATACACTGTTTGTAAATATTTTTTATATTTTTTTAGCAATTATTTATTCACCACAAAAATGAAAATATTATAATTATACATAATGATGTTTCTAAATTTTATTTATCCAGACAGATCACTATTTGTTTTCACATATATAATTACAATATATTACCGTACAATATATATACAATTAATAAATTATATATCCATTACAGTATATTTGTTTGGATAAATAAAATTTAAAAACATTGTTATATAATTCCCATATTTTCATTTTTGTGGCGAATAATTACTAAAAAAAAATATTTACAAACAGTGCATCATAGTATAAAAATGATTTGGTTTATATTACTTCGTGAAAACATAAACAAAAAAATGCGCCAAGATGCCCTGAAGTCCTTTGGACTAATACGTCTATATGTGACCCCGGCTGACCAAATGAGTGATAAGTCGGAAAAATTGTAACATTGTTTTCTTACATCCTTGTAAAGGTTGGGTAGGGTGGTTTACACGGTTTCAAAAATTATGACTGCTACAAAAATTGGCGAAGTTATGGAGCATTGAACATGGTAGGGTTCAAAAAGAAAATGGCTGTTGTAGTTTTACATTATATATGCAAATGGATTGCGTGGAAATATTACATGCATGACATTCAAATGTGGCACACAGTATGTATAAATATGTATGTTGCAATGCTACACCAGAAGTACAAATGTGCTGCTACAAAAACTTATCAAGTTATGCCAATTTATGTCTTTATGTGTAGAACTAAGAGGACAGATTATTTGAGAGCAAAAGGTACCATCAGACACTGGGACAGTGTGTCTGCTGCCTGGCTAAATGGATGCAACGGTGCTTTGAAGTTAGTTCTTCTGCCAACTATCCTTTTCACACAAGCGCTGTAGCGCAGTAGCGCAGTAGCGCAGCGGTAAGAGCTCCGGACTCTCGACTGAGAGAACTCGGGTTCGAATCCTGTGCAGCGGTGTCAAACCTTGGGCAAGTTCGTTTACTCTACATTGCTCCAGTTCACTCAGCTGTATGAGTACCTGGCTATAGACAGTGGTGGATATTTGTGTACAAATAGTCTTTGCGAATTAATTGCAGTGTGGCTGAATGCTTCCCAGAGCAGATGGTGTTCGATTGAACAGGTCTGCCAGGGAGTAAAGTGTAAAGTGCTTTGAGCAGTCCTGAGGACTGGATACTGCTCTATATAAGAACTTACCTTTACTTTACTTTACAAGCCTATAGGTTTAGTGGCTGCCAGCACACTACTGAGCCTAAACTACCATGCAGGTGTGAAAAACGTCCTGAACTTGAGCCACTAATTAACTGTCCACCAAGCAGTAGCAGAGCAGTTTTATAATAATAATCCACAAGTTAAGTGGCAGTGATCTTCCTTTTATCATTCATGTGATGTTTCTTGTTTATTGTGAGCAGGGCGGACAAATGGTTACCATACGTAGACAGATACAGAATGAAACTGACATTTTCTATAAAAAGTTTGCCTATCAGTGGCATGTATTTCCTATTGTTGCCGTTTCAAACAACCCTGTAGGTAATTATTAATCAAATGGTTTTTTGTGAATCATAGTTACAGATCATTAAGGGTTATGATGGAAGTAAAATGTTGACATGTTTACTGTTCACTTATTGCACCATGTCTTGCATTTAGAGGAATAATTATAATAGAAAATAAAATGTTGTGGCACCTATGAGAAACCGGGAATTACTTTTCTGTGGCCTAAGAATAACTAATTTCACAAACTTCCTGCTTATATAAAACTGCATAAAATAGATATCCATGCAAGACACAGACTCCGCATGTGACAGATGTTTTGGGAAGGGGAATAGCTACCCCAGTTCAGTTTCTGGCACAATACACAAAATCTACTATTAGGGGATAGTCTCAAGGGCCCTTCTCAAAACCACATCACCAGATAGTGTAAAAATTTTGCATTTTGGGGGGCTATGTCAGCCTTCTTCTCATGTGATGCAGAGTCCACAAGGAGAAAACTTGTCTCCTTTGTTATTTGCTATTTACCTGAATGATTTTGAACACTCTGTCATAATTATAAGGGACTTGACATGGCAGCTGGTGAAATTTACAACAACCTTAGTGATGATGATGTAGAAATTTTCTTGAAAATGTATGTTCTACTACGTGCTGATGATACTAGAATGATTCAATCAAATACAGATTTCTTGTGTATAGCGGAAG
This sequence comes from Escarpia spicata, assembly GCA_963995525.1. Taxonomy (NCBI): domain Eukaryota; kingdom Metazoa; phylum Annelida; class Polychaeta; order Sabellida; family Siboglinidae; genus Escarpia; species Escarpia spicata. Next base: position 30,590,028 of record OZ023216.1, on the reverse strand, counting down.
TATGTCAACTCTTCTAATGGTTGACATTTGGTTGTTTCAGGATGATCCCTTAAAATGTACGCCCAACTGTCCAGGGGTCTAGTGGATGCTGTCTGTTGACACAAGCTTCTGCCAGTGACCAATTACAGATTAGTCACAGTTTCCATCAGACATATATAACCCGCCACAGCGAACCGGGTAGTAAGTGAACAGGCCTACTCTGCACACGAGCTAAAAATAACTGTCTATGTCCTGTCCCTTCTATTTTGTGATTTTGGCAGAAATGACACCTTATAATCTAAACTTTTAATGTCCAGTTTATTTTCCTCTACAAATAATACAAAATTAATTATAAAAAAACATGCATTTACGACCCCACACACTAAAAATAATAGACAATATGAGTCAAAATGATCTCGTTTCGCAAGATATCACTTTATTAAACTTTGCTTCAATTCTAGCGATAAATCAAAAATTACTGAAGATATTTCAACAAATTACTGCTCACTTATAAATGAGACTTTGATGCTGCCGACTAGTTTGCTTGCTGTGTCTAATGTTACGGGAAATAAAATACTAGCTGAAAGCCAAGGGATCATCACAGAATGTCAATTTCCAATATCAGGTGAAATTACTTTCGTTTAGGGGAGGGAGGTCAGAGGCAGTTTTGTCTGGCGTCAGACATCAATATTTTATGCGTCGGCCTGATACTGATAATATATTGATATCATCATATCAGTGCTTACAAACTTTCGTCTGAGTGGGTTGGGGGGTTGTAGCCAGATGAAAGTAATTCCGTCTGATATCGGACATTGACCTTCTCAGATGATACCTAACACCCACCTAACAACAGTAGGGAAGACTTCCGCAGAGAAGACTTGGGCGGCCGCCCAGCCCCCCGCAATCCCGGCCTTCCCCAGTAGGGCCATCCCTGTCATCACGGCTCCCTGCTCTTCAACTTTCCCTGGGGACACAACCCCTTCCCCCGTAATTCACCAGGTTATCTCCAACATTTGGCAATGAATCACATAGTAACAAACAACTCCACCAGGGGGAACCACTGCATTAGGGTGAATTTCAAGCACTGTTTACAATGCAAAGTCACAAACCTACCACACCAGCACATACTCAATCTAGGGAACAGTTTATGACTCAGATTAATCACTTGAACCACTCTCCCATCCCCTCACCGGAGATACATGTGGCTCCCCCTTGCAGCTAAAAAAAATTCTAAAAGTTAGTGTCAGCACCCTGGGTTTTGCTGAATTGATCAGTGAAGCCAGGGGTGGACTATATTAAGTGCAACTGCATTCAATTATCTTCTTGTTGAGTTTTACAAAATGGACATAAGTTGGTGACATCAGGTTCATGACTGGCGGTTGATGTTTGGCAAATGATCTGGCCTGATATGGTTATGCTGCATGTCTGGACAACGTTTGGAGGTGACAGAACAGATGTGCAAACTGTATATGTATATATATATATACATATATATATATACATATATATATACATATATGTAAATATATATATATATATATTTACATTTACAGATGTATGTACATTACACAAAGACACATTTTGTATGATTAATAAAATTAGTCATTAAGTATTATGAGAATAGGTAAACACAGATAATACACACTTGACTGTACATTTAATTAATATTTATAATAAAATCACAACAAAATCTTAATTGTTATAATTACCAATTTCTTTCAATCAATAAAGTTAAACCAGTTATGATGTGTCTAAAATGGCCACCGTATGGACAAACCGAAATGAAACAGGTTGTAGTGATAACAGAGAAGCAGGATCCAAACTGTACCTGTAATGTCAAGGAGGAGGATACCAAAACAGGACACGCCAGCAATCATCATGAGAACACTCAGGGTCCATCGTCGGCCAATTCTGGTTGGAAAATAACAGCAAGCAATGGCTAAGTGGAATCAAATGTACTTACAAAAAAGTAGTAAAGGTAGGTTTTTATTTAGCGCAGTATACTGTCATTAGGAATGCTGAAAGCACTTTACACTTTACTCCCAGGCAGACCTGTTCAATCGAACATAATCTTGGCTTCTCTGGGAAGCATTCAGCCATGCTGCAATTACTGTGCAAAGACTATTCATACACAAATATACCCCACTGTCTATAGTCAGGCACTCATTTAAACAGCTGAGCAAACTGGAGCAATGTACAGTGAATGAACTTGCTCAAGGTTCGAAATGGCGGCACAGAGTTCGAACCTGGAATCTCTCGATAGAGTCTGCTGCTACGCTCCATAAAATGTGTTTAATAAACCAGCAACCCGCAACAAATGATACCTGCCATATGTAAACATTCTACTAATTTTATTACTGTATTTCGAAATACAACAAATATATAAGAGGATTTGTTTAAATTTTAAATATCGAGAAACGTTGTATAATCGAGATAGCCCAAATGCCCCAGCAGGATTCACAAACCCAAAACAGCAAGCTGCAGACTCTATCGAGAGATTCCAGGTTCGAACTCTGGGAACACAGTTTCTATATTTTTGTAGTCATAAAACTACTGAATTCCTACTATCGCCTCTAGTATACGTGACCTGCCCCAGCAAACAGACTTATTCTGCACTTGAGCCAAAAACAGCTGTGTAGGTCATGACCCATGAATGTTGTGATTTTAGTAGAAATACATATCTTACATTCTCAACTTTCAATATCCGGTTTATTTTCTTCAACAAATAATGTAAACTTATAAAATACTAAATGTCTGGTTGCATTGTACATTAATTTTGCACATGGCCTAATTCAAAACTCACTTTTAAATGTTGCTTCATGTTTTGCAATAAATCAAACTACTGAGTATACGTCAACAAATGAAGTGTAATTTTAAAGCTTACAATCAGTGGAATCCCCAAATGTCCACAAGACTCTGTTTAAAAAAATTACAACATAATACCCACTTTGCTGTGGCTAGTCAAATATTTAAATTTTTTAATTATTTTTGGTTTGTTGCTGTTTACAAAACAATTATCTCACCTGTTGTTAACAAATACGACAAGAAGCAGGGCAGGAATTTCTACAAGCCCCGACAGGAAGAAGTTGACATATCTATCTCCCGACAGACTACCAACATTCAACGATGTCCCGTAGTACACAGAACTGCTGACAAACCTTGATTAAAAAACATCAAAAACTCACGGTAAGTAAAAAGATACAACCAACTACGTTGGTATGACTAATAGCATAAAACATGAAAAAATGGAGCAATTTTGTATATATCCAATACTAAAACATACACTAAATGACAACAAAGTAAACTTGAAACCTATTTTGCATTATTGTCAACATAGATTTCATTTCATTAAAGGGATTCTTTGAGAATTTTAATCTCTTTGTAATGTACACAATTATTAGGTAATCCTGTTAATATGATTATTTAATGTAATTCTAAGCCTTTATTTCATTATAATTATGTTTTATTAATTACTAATGAGTCTGACAATATATATCGAAAAAATTACTCTGCGTAAACGTAAACGGAGTTTCTACTTTGGGCCCACCTTCACAATCCGTATAAGGCATGCTCATGAATATTCGGGACTGTCCGTCAGACTTCGATTAGCTACGCCGAGTTAATAGATGCAAGAAATACGTCATCAACATGTGTGTATAGGGATTAGCCGCCGCCATGCGAAAGAGTCGTGACCAATAAAATTATATAAATGAAACGTGGACCAGCTGCTGTTTGTCACAGATTCAGCAAAGAAAAGAAGGAAATTATATGGAATAAACGGAGAATGAACATAGCGACAGTTCATGACAGACGGATTGATTTAAAAGAAAAAACACCACCTCTTCATGCACGAAGTCGAAGCCGCCGATGCCGATGGCGATGTCATATTGAATGATTGGCATTGTTTTTGTTGGAATATAAAAACTATGATACTATCATGTTCCATTTTACTAGGTACGTCTGGTTATACATTTTGAAGTTAAGTTTTAATGACACGTTTAGATAACAGAAACTTACTGAAGCCGAGAAACATTCAATAATGAAAATTTTTTATTTGCACCATAAAACCAGCTGCTATTTCCGTAAGCAATATAAATACATTATACATCACTAAAGTAATTTACGGTATTAAAATAGGATAGGTGGTTACTTATGTACTTTCCTATCTACATAAGGTTTACTTTTAGTTTGAAAAATGTAGATCTATAAAGAGCATAACATTATTGTCAACAAAATATTAAAATATATTGCATCAGTGTAAAAACATCTTTTATTTTGTAATGAGAGTGCAATAATTATTTGTTCTGCCCATCATTTAGAGTAAAAGATATTGAATTTCTTTCTGTCGAACTCCCGTTTCAATAACAGATAAAATTATGGAAATAAAGTTATAAAATTACAAAACTTTAAAAGTAACACATATTTTAAAACACTGTTTTCAGTCATCATCGGTGTATTTAGCTCAAGAAGATCCCCAAGACATTTTGAATGTTGTGGAACATTTATATTTTATGAATTTTCAAAATTATTGTAAAAGCAACTTTGTTGACACCTTTTTATACACTACTCCCAGTATAGTTCACTTAACACAAACTCGTTTCAACAAATTTAGAAGAATATGCTGTAGAACACAATCCAAACATGATGAGCATAAGAAAGCATAAATTTTATTACATACTCCTACTTTGCAACATAATGACGGAATGATGTGCATTTGGATGAACAAATCGATCGATTGCACAAATCCATTTGAAACGTAGTGATGTACATATTCCCAGCAGAAGCCATACGGAACTAATGTGGCAGAACAAAGTCAGACATCTTCTTCACTTCTGTGTCAGTTAACATATTGTCCTATTAATAGCACTGCTATGCATTTTGATATACAAAGCTATCAGATGCACACATCCATTTGAAACTTGAAGTGAGGTACAACTTCCCAGTAGATGTCATACAGAATAGAATGGGGCCAGAACAAAGTCAGACATCTTCTTGTGTCAGGTGACCCATTGTCCAATTAATGGCACTGTTAAGTAGACCTCTTCAATTTCCTCTTTCCATCAGCTCAGCTATTTCCAAAGTTCCTGCAAATAAACAAAGTTGAATTTAGGAAACTGAGCCTAAATATGAGTTAACTAACTCAACACTGTGCAGATTAATTCAGTTTAGATATTGGATTATGGGACATATCACCAAGTATACAGCTGGCTAAATGGAAAAGAAATACAAGAGAACGTTGTTATGTTGATTCAGTCAGACTAAAATCCCAATCCATTATTTTGGCCAACTTTTCATTTGCTTCTACATAATTACCTGTATGCATTGGTCATATACAATGCATTCCAGATAACTGGAACTCACATAAGTGAATTTTCGTTAAGTTAAGTAAATTTTTTCCTCGGTCCAGGGCAAAGGTCCCAATAAGGGGACCTTCTGATAACTTTCTAGTTATCAGAAATTCCACTTATCAGTATTGTCATGGGTCCCTGGAAGTTCGACCTTATCCAGAGTGCACTGTATATTTTACTTTATTCTTGCTCTAATAATTAATGTTGTGCTATTCACACGAAGCAGCACAACTTGATCTGATGTATTACTAGATTTTTTTTAAATATATTCATGAATAAAAACTGATGTATACTAGAATGCAGATCTGCTGGTGTCCAAAATTCGTGCATCGCAAAATTCTGTGGCAACATGGTATTGTGTACTTTTTAACAAACCTAAAACGTTTACATTGCATGATGACATGCCAGTCTGATTTACTAACAATCGTAGCTGTAGCATTAGAAACAGTCTGTGAACGTACGAATCTCACATTTTTATGTTTCGGTTCAAATAAGTGAAGAAACGGGGACTTTTCAAAAACAGCTGACTGGAATTTGGAAAGGCAAGACCTGTAGACACACATACCCAAATCCCAGATTTAGGCAAACAAATTACATCCACGACCAGGTTAATCATGTTGCTATGGTTGCATATACTGATATTTTAGTGTGCATTTTTGTTCACTGCATGTCAAATATCGGACAATGCAGTTTTACTAACTAGAAAGGCGAGACCCTTGCCTGAGGCTATGTTATTTACTGTAGTAGAGGCTCGACAGACTTAGTGACAGTCCCAGCGGCAGCTGACACCGACTGCAGCCATCCGCGTCGGCAGACTTTGTAATTCAATTTAATCGAAACGTTACTCGGCTGACAGCATTGGGAAGCAGGATAAATAAACAATACGCTTCCTACACTTACAAAAATAGCTGTCAGTATACATATGTCTACAAATTGCTAATTTACAATGCCATTGCTTGAATCAACTCACCTCGAAATCAGACATGTTAGCTGTGTGTGTGACGTCAACGGTCTGTGTGTGGTTCACTGCATGTGCATGAATATTCATTATACTCGGGCTGCAGAATTAATCATCCACGTGGCAACAAGCTCAAAATGATTCGCGTAAACACAACTGTTTATTGGCTTTTTGCGCAGATAACACCCAAATTATGCATAAACATGCAAGACATAAGTAGCAGAGAAAGTACTTATGGGAAATTAATATGTTTTGATCCGGTACACCTTGAATATATATTAGCTTATAAAGAATCCCTTTAAAACCATAAAGTAATATATAAATAACTTAGTTACTTGTTTATTTAATCACAGATACACAGATTTATTTCAAAATGTCATTACATTAGACACAATTGCAAGCACTTTCCTATGTTGCTTTAAAAGATAAAACAGACATACCACGCAAAGATAATAATGAGGGAGATTTTTGTCAGAGTTGGAGTTTCGAACAAATGCCAGTAGCTGTAGTTCTTCAGCTTTCCCTCGTGGTCTTCCTTCTACTCAACAAAACATGACACAACTTCACTTTCCTTCCACCAGCTTCATTTCTGCACTGTAAAGGGCTTTATACGTAAGTCTATGAAACTTTAAAGAAACAGCTTTTAGATACATGCCTTAGATTTAGTAGCACCGGAGTTGACATTTGTCACAATGCCTGGCACCTCACTGAATCAAAAATAAATTAACCTATGATTCATAACCAATTTGGCCATCTATAGCTAATGCTGCTACAGCTAAAGGATAACCTCGTCGATACATAGTTGTTGATATTGTACACAGGGCAATGTTGCTGATGTTGCACGCAGGACAATGTTGTTGATGTTGTACATGGGGCAATGTTGTTGATGTTGTACATGGAGCAATGTTGTTGATATTGTATACAGGGAAATGTTGTTGATATTGTATACAGGGCAATGTTGCAGATGTTGTACACAGGGCAATGTTGTTATGTTGTTCATGGAGCAATGTTATTGATATTGTATACAGGGCAATGTTGTTATGTTGTACATGGAGCAATGTTGTTGATATTGTATACAGGGCAATGTTGTTATGTTGTACATGGAGCAATGTTGTTGATGGTGTATACAGGGCAATGTTGCCGATGTTGTACACAGGGCAATGTTGTTGATGCTGTACACAGGGCAATGTTGTTGACATTGTATATGGGGCAATGTTGTTGACATTATATATGGGGCAATGTTGTTGACATTGTATACAGGGCAATGTTATTGATGTTGTATACCGGGGAATGTTGTTGATGTTGTACACAGGGCAATGTTGTTGATGTACAAGGGGAAATGTTGTTGATGTAAATGGGGCAATGTTGTTGATGTACAAGGGGAAATGTTGATGTTGTACACAGGGCAACATTGTTGATGTTGTACATGGGGCCATGTTGTTGATGTTGTACACAGAGCAATGTTGTTCACATTGTATACGGGGCAATGTTGTTGATGTAGTACACAGGACAATGCTGTTGGAGTTGTAAACACGACAAAGTTGTTGATGTTGTACACAGGGCAATGTTGTGGTGTTGTAAACAGGGCAATGTTGTTGATGTACAAGGGTCAATGTTGTTAATGTTGTACACATGGAAATGTTGTTGACGTACAAGGGGAAATGTTGTTGATGTACACAGGGCAATGTTGTTGATGTTGTACACAGGGAAATGTTGTTGATGTTGTAAACATGGTAATGTTGTTGATGCCCTACATGGGGCAATGTTGTTGATGTTGTACACAGGATAATTTTGTTGATGTTGTACAGTGGGAAACGTTGCTGATGTTGTACACAGGATAATGTTGTTGATGTTGTACACAGGGCAATGTAATAAATGTTCATGTAACATGGGAAGGGCGTCTGACGTTACATTATGTAGCTTTCATCTAATGAGATCCGAGATGATCCCTTAATCGGTACAACGGACATCAATAGTTGACATAAAGTATCACTAGAACCCACCACTTACCTGCACACAAGAGTTAAGCTTTAGTAGGTCTGGGATGGGCTTACGATTGAACACAGCAATCCGTGTGATGATGACCTTCGCCTCTGTGATGCGACCTTTCTGGATGAGCCATCGGGGGCTCTCGGGAACACACCTACAGAGGTCATATGATACACCATGGAGGACTTTGATGCAGGAATGTACGCATTGGACAGTACTATTAAATCAATTCTTTAAAAAAATGTATATCTTTATAATAATTTACACAATTATTCATTAATCCTGTTAATATGACTAATTCATGTAATTATATGCATTTATTTTATCAGAATTATGTTATTAATAAAAATGACCATGACAAGATATTGATAATTAGTTTCCATTTTAATACAAGCAGCTTTATTTTTAGTGTCTTCATATTCCACCAACAACAGCATGGCCATACAGCAACAATACTAGTATTTTGGGAACTTCTAGTAAATTGACTTCGCCAATAAATGAAATTAAACCGGAGGAAGTAAGGACTTAACTACACCTGGGGCCGGTTTCATGGAGCGGCTAAGAACATTCTTAACGCTAAGATGATTGTCTTAGTAAATGACGTGATTTTTTTAATATAAGCGAGCATAGGAGTTTAAGCAAACACGTGACGCTAAGTAATTGCGTAACTTTAAGTACGCTTCATGAAACCGGCCTCTGGCTGATAGTCGGACATGGAGGGAAGCTGGACGTCATCAGAATGGCCAATTGATGGATAACAAACTGGCCATAACAGTCACAGACAAACATGCGTAATAATTATTAAAAGTAACACAATTTTAATTAATCCTTTCAATTCCAGTCAAATCAGCATTCCTGTCCCCAGGGTTTTTGAAAGGTTCAGATCTATAAAACTGTGATTGCAAAAAAACATGAATCTTTCCGTACAATCACGTGTGTAACATGTAAACTATACCCACAATTCACACCGAATGTTTGGAGGAATCTATTCATTTCTATTAGTGGTTACATGTTGTCATATTCGACCAACAAACAGTATGCGCATACAGTAACAATACTAGTTGCACTGGGAAATATATATAGGGCATATACAGTGTATATTTTTCCCTTGTGTTTTATATACTGTAAACATATGACAGTCGGTATGCTGTAATTTAATATAACAGCAATCAAGGGTTTTTTGGTAAATGTCTAGTATTATTATTCTAAATGTACAAAAATGTGTCGTACATAACATGTGTGGTCCATCACTCTGTAATCTGGATGTACCTGGCTGCGCACAAGATGTTGACTATTGTATATACTATATGTGCACAGTGGCAATCCCTGTGTTAATAAATTTGAATGCCCAATACCAACCTACCCAATAGTTGGCGTAAATTCAATACAAACAAAGAAAGGGCTGCATGAACATAACACAGATACACCGGGAATAGGAGGGTACCGAGTAGAGTAGTACACGAAAGGGCATATACTTGTATATTAAGCCATTTAAAGGGTTAACTAATCGCTGCGTTAATTAGGGAATTGTTCAACGTGTACATCATTTATGGCTACGTACCACCACGTTGCCATGAGAACAAGACCAGACACTGAGCAGGTGGCCGTCAGGTGGCGCCACTGTGGTATGAAATACGCCATCGGAGCGAGTGACATGACGCCAACTGCCCAGAAGCCAATACAGCCACAGAAAGTTCTCCATTGTCGACCAACAAACTCAAGTGGCATCACAAAGTTGACAACCATGGTCCCTGGGGGGGGGAAGTAGAGGTTCAGTTTTTATATAGCACAGTATCCAGTCCTCAGGACTGCTCAAAACGCTTTACACTTTATTCCCTGGCAGACCTGTTCAATCGAACACCGTTTCGATTTCGCTAGGAAGCATTCAGCCACGCTATAATTAATGACCGAAGACAATTCATACACAAATATTCAACACTTTTTTGCGCTAGAGCAATGTAGAGTGAACAAACTTGCCCAAGGTTCAACACAACAGCACAGGATTTGAACCCGGGTTCTCTCAATTGAGAGTGCAATGCTCTAGCCACTGCGTCCCACACAATACAAACAATACAAACAGTATCAATAACTTCACACTGTAGTAGTATATCTAAGTAACAAGATACAGTGAGTGTGCTGTAGAGATGGAGCATGTCCTACGTATACTTAATGAGGTGTACTTAATATGAAATTCTTATTCCTGTTTAACCATCAGTGATAATTCCTAATGCAAAATGTCCTTAATTACACCAATTTAGCGTAGTAAACATATAAGAACACAATGCAGGTTACGTGGCCGCCAAGCCAAGAAACACATTTTCATAAGTGACGTCCATCTGAATAGGGAACGTTAGGTCATAGACAACAGTCAATGGCAGGTCAAACCTTTGCTATAGGGTGTGCCCCACGAAAGTTACTTTTTTTTCTTCATTTTCTCATTTTTTCATTTTCCCAGTTAGCCACCAGACTAGAAGCAAACTGCTTGTAATTGATTTGTTTGGTATTATTTGTCTAGGAAAATAAACCAGACATTGAAAGATGATGTCACATATGCATTTCTGCCAAATTACAAAATTGATGGTCCATGACCTATATTTGGATCGTATCCAAAATAGACCAGTCCGACTTAATACCTGGTTCGCTGTGGTGGGTTACATATACGATTATACGTACCTCCAAAAAATGCACCGACAAAGAAGCGGAAGACGGTAAACATCTGCCAGGATGAGGAGAATGAAGACAGGAATCCCGCAGTTAGCAGGAGGAGGTAGACAACGTACAGCACTCGCTTACGACCAAACGTGTCGGCCAATTGCCCAGCAATACACGCTCCGATCAGTGTGCCCACCATCTGTATGGTGGTGATGGTGAATCGGAGGTGGCCCCGGTCACAGATCAGGTCCCACTGTAAACACAATTTTTTATTGATACTATATACCTGCCAACACTCACGAATTTTCCGGGAGTCTCCCAGAATTTATGTGAATCTTCCAGAATTTCTTGAAAAGAATCAATCTCCCAGATTTTCAGTGAAGATAGAGTGAAGATTTTTGTGAGCTCACGAAGGGGTGCAAATCGAGGTTTTCAGAGAGCCTGAAGGTGGGTTTTTTGGCCAGCCTCTTTGGGTGCAAATTGATGAGTTGGTGAGCTTAAACATTTTGAAAGTTGCTGCGAAACATTTTCAACAGCACGCCCAATGAAGCCGAGACTCACAATAAATCTTCCACATTTTTAAAGCCAGAAGTTGGCAGGTATATTATACTATATAACATATATAAAGTGAACATGTATAGCACTTGCCATGTCAAGTATGCTGTTGGAGATGTTTCAGAAATGGTAAGCCTGTTTTCTTGAATTAAAAAACAGTTAATTGAATTGAAATAAAATGTTACCTTAAGTAAGATATTTGTTATTAATAATGTGTGTGCGTGCGTGTGTGCGTGCGTAAAGGTAAAGTAAAAAGCAAGTTCTTATATAGCGCAGATCCAGTCTTCAGGACTACTCAAAGTGCTTTACACTTTACTCCCTGGCAGACCTGTCCAATTGAACACCATCTCAACTTCACTAGGAAGCATTCAGCCATGCTGTAATTAATGTGCGAAGACTATTAGTACACAAAACGTAGCCAGGTATTCATACATACAGCTGAGTGCGCTAGTGCAACATAGAGTGAACGAACTTGCCCAAGGTTCGACACTACCCCATAGGATTCGGACTCGGGTTTTGCTATACACAACAACTGCAAGAAGACATGTCAGTGTCTACTGCAATCAAACGAGGGAAACAGTCCTCTATTTTGTTCAGCTGCACATCTCTGGCTGGTCACCTTAAGAACTTGTATATTACTGTCAGCCTTTAGAGATGTCAGTCATGTCACTATCCATCAAAATACTGCTGCACCGGTTCCATGGTAAACAATACACAACATTCAATTGTGCATAGCTAAGATGGCGGATCACATTGATGACCAGACACCAAATAAGGGCAATGGTGTACAACTAATGGACTCAATTTACTAATAACAGTTATTGCCCTAAACTCAAACTCACCTCCGACACAATCGACGTAAAGTCTGATGTATATTCAATCCCCTTGCAGACAGTATTAGATTCAGTACACCTGTTCTCTGTGTAGTTCGGTGCCGTGCTGAAGGTTGTATTCAACATATCGGTAACATAGGAGAGGTCCAGAGACTGCATAGGACACCTCCACGTAGGTTTGGCCGCGATGAACACCGGCAGGAACATGGCCCAAGCCGCAGGAGTCTCAAACAAACTCACAACCAGAAACAGTCTCAGTTGGAAGTGTCCAAGGCTGCCCAACTCATCCAGAATCTCATCAAATTGGGCCATGTTCACACAACACTGCTGGCTCACAGAAGGACGCACCAGGTCGCTTTGTTCTCTGGTTCTGTGTCAGTTGCGGTCATCGTAATGCAGACTTACCAGTTATAACCTGGAAAAACAGAAATTACGGGTAACTTTGACATTTTGTTTAGTTGCTGTTGGTATGATTTATATATAAAAAGGAATATTACAGTGACTATATACATATAATAATATATCCTTTCAAAGTAAACACTTACCATGGATACGGTTAAGTGTAAACCACATGTATTCACCATTGGCAGTAGGACCAGTTCTCTCTGTATGACTGGCTGCAGATATGTGCGTCATACACCAGTAGCAGAAATGAGTAAACTGATACTGCACTACATATATATATATATCTATATATATATGTAGTGCAGTATCAGTTTACTCATTTCTGCTACTGGTGTATGATGCACATATCTCGTTTCATGAGTAAACTGATACTGCACTACATATATATATATATGTAGTGCAGTATCAGTTTACTCATGAAACGAGTGTATATATATATATATATATACTCGTATCACCAACATCATGAATACATTTTCTGTGGTTCATCGAATTACCACAAACACCAATATGTGAAAATATGCTATACTAGTAAACTGTTAACGCTGAAACATACCTTATTGATTCATGAATGCTGCCAAACCAAACGTACTGCTCAATCTTGTGTGTCCTACAGATGACTAAATATACAGCGGTGGTAATATGTGCGAGAACCTTTCCTACCCACTACAGAGGTGAGTAGCCAGTCTTTCTGAGCAGCATTCTAACCTTTGCTTGGTAATGGGTGCACTCCTTCAAGCCCGACTCTTGACAGGACTGGAATGTATGGCTTGCTTGATGAGCCTTTGGTGCTGTTGCCAGCTCATTACAGGGCTAAGTGTGGAAACAACGTAGCTATATTTGTATTATATTTGTGTTACAGTATCCTAGATTTTCAATATATTAATATATTAGACGGTTTGCTTGTTGTGTGATATATCAATATCCAATGATTATCTCTATGTATTTTAAAGTTTTACCATTGTTTTTATGGATTTTATTTGGACTCTTAACCTCAGATGTTTATGAGAAGGGACTCTTGCACAATGATTTGAAAGGTGAAATTTTTGAAAAATTTCTGATAACTTTCTTTGCGTTTTTCTAAATACCAAATATTTATCTCATTTTGTATATAAATCATCAGAAATCAAGCAACATCTTAGACTGTCCCTTGAGTTGTCTCTCAAAATATGTCATCGAAAGGGATACATTGCATGATAATAAACAATGGCCACTAAACTGGGACCCCTAGCTGTCTCCCATGTTAGCAGAAGGAAATGCAAATTGGTCTGACGTCTGTCTGGTAACTGGTCGCCTCGGCAGCGTTACCAGCTCAGTTAGCTGAGGAAACCAAACTTATTTAGACATGTCGGGTACTAAAGTAATTTGAAATTGAATGCCAATAATATTAATGGAAGTATTCATATTTTATTATATAACAAGTGTACTAGCTCCTACTGAAATTCACAAATTTGACCGGCAGTGAAGTGACATGTAAGGTATGTTCAGTTGTTCATTTGTAGTATTAATTTGTCAAAGGAAAGCCATGTTCGTTTAGATACCGTTGATAAGCAGGTGTGAATGGGCAAGTGTAAACAGCAGGAACTGATTGTCTTTTTGTTTAAATCCATGCTTCTTTCACATTGTAGACGCTAAAATAGATCAAACACACAGTGGAGTTGGCTTCGTTGCCTGCTAATTCTGCACGGTTTCTACTCTGACATACCACATTACACATCTGTAGTGCTGCCAAAAAGACCAAATAATTCACCGAGGTATCCAAGAATTTCCCCGCCGTAGCGGTAACACTGCCGAAGCGACTAATATTGCTCTGCCGAGGTGACTAAAACACCGCTGATGCAAACAAATATTTCACCAAAGTGCCCAAAAATGTTGCGGAGGCACCAAAAATTTCGCCAACACATCCAACAATTTTCCTGCCGACGTGGCAACGCAGCCGATGCGACCCGAAATCATCCCTACCTATATATCAATAAAACATAAACAACATGTCATTTGATTTACTTCACACGCCCCACGGCAAGACATTTGATGGGACCACAAGATCAAAGGAGCAGGTCGCGTTGTCACTGCACATGCGCAGTACGCGTTTGCTTACTCCTGTGACAGGACATTCTCCCGTTTCGGCCCTTTGCTGCAGCTGCCTTAGGCTAAGTCTTGGCTCAGCCTGGTCAAGGAAGCCCTTTGGCTTATCGAGAGTCCGCCCCTTTTATTTATGTGTATCCCACCCTTCTGAGGTATGTCGATTCTATTTTTAAACATATTCACGTTACTAGCACCCACACAATCATCAGATAATCTGTTCCATTCATTCAGTCCTTTGTGAAAATGAGAACTTTCTTATATCTAATCTACACTGCTCCTTTACTAATGTAACTTCATGTTCTCTGGTCCTTCCATCTTTCTTAACTGACAAACAAATATTTCTATCACTATTTCCATTCATTGTTTTAAACACTTCTATCTGATCTCTCAATCTCTCTTAATCGTGCCACTAGCACTTAGTTGGGCGACGTCTGGGTGCCTGTCATGCAACGCTTCCTAAGCATCTGCCCAGCTAGGTGACACCTAGGGAGTTGGGTGTAATTCGACCGCCTAAGTTGGGTGCGTGTCATGCAACCGGCCACTGGTCTCTAGTGTTGTTAAGCTGCATTTTTAAGGCGTATTTTGTAACTAAGATCCCTCAGTTTTGGTATCATTTTAGTTGCTCTCCTCTGTACTCTTTCTAGCATATCTGTCCTTCCTGCGATATGGCCTCCATGCTTGAATACAATATTCTAAATGAGGCCTCACTATTGTTTAGTATAACGGTATCGAAGCGGCACTCCGTGACCTTCGTTCACGCCTCCCAATACGTCCACCAGCTGATGCCACCCTACCGCTGGACGTCGAGTACGCTGACGATCTCTTCTCGTTCGTTCCTTGACGAGATCGAGCGCCTCCAGATTAGAGGGGAAGAAAGTGGAAAATCGACAACAGAAAACGTGACAAGCGTGAACGTGACAGGAAAGAAAGTGACCGTGGAGAAGGAGGGAGGGAAGATGGGATGGGAGAGGAGGGAGGAAAATGAGATGGGACGAAAGAAGAAGGGACAAAAGGAAGTGAGAGCAAATGTGATAGAAGAGAAGTCGATAAAAGGGACGCTGACAGTAGGAAAGGTGACAAGAGAAAAAGTGACAGGAAAGAATGGATCGGAAGAGAATGTGACAGGAGAGAAGACAACAGGGGGAAAGACAACAACCAGACAGATGCAAACCGAAGAAGGAGCTATTCTAAGGCAGTGATTGAGGGGCAGGGCCTCATCCAGAGACCCGTCCACCCGTCCTGTGGACGGGTATATTCATAAATTACATTTTTTGGACGGGGTCAAATTGATTGTGGACGGGTCCGTCCATGTCGTTTTTTTTGCGCGGACCAGCCCATCCATGCCATTTTTACGACGTCATTGAAACTGCCGCGAAGCCAGTTACAAAATCTATGGAGACTGGTTTTGAAAATCGCCCACCCGGATCGCCTGGCCAGCTCCTCGACACACGCCAGGCCTCGACATGCTAAGATAATTGTCACCTACCCGCTAGCGGCGACTTGCTAGGGTAATTGTTACCTATTCGCTAACGGTTGCTCCTTGAAAGGCACCCGACACTTGCCTATGTCTATGTCTAGTAGGGAGATACAATAAGCACTTGCCGATTACGACGCGTTCTTGGAAAACGAATGGAATTCCGCGTAGTCGACATTTCGAAACGGGATTTGTTTTTGAACGGAAACTCAATAAACGCTAGAGTAGAATCACCAACACCATAAACGATACTGACTTTATTGGCGATATTTTGAAAAAAATATGATTACTATGCAACGGTATTCGTTTATTTTGGTGAATTTATGACGATTTTTAAAACGCGCATGGCAAATCGTTACGATTGTGATGGCGCCGGTGCTACCTCGTGAGTCGTGTCAACCAAAGGCAAAGACCATGTATCCAATACAAGACGATGCAGCACGCGCTATTTCCATTCTTCAAAGTACGTAAGTGGAGCGGATAGTCCGCCATTCTGGAGGCACGTCAAAGCCAGAACATATGCATTGACGCACGTGGTAGCCTCCCAAATGGCGGGCAAAAACTCAAATTGTAGACTGCCATGATTTCGCTCAGTGACACCACCTGCCTAAATATAGGCTCCTTGACCTTGGTATCAACCGACGTAATCAGGGACGCGGGCGAAAAGCGCTAACATAAACCGTTTTGCGATCGTTGTCTGGCTGTCTGCTAAGCCCATTGGAGACATGTTGCTAATTAAATGTAATTGTCACATCGTTATAACATGCGTAAGTGTACATATATTCCGGTTTCGAACACAAAACTCGAAAGAATAACAACAGCCTAGGTTACGCTGCCTCAAAGTTATATACCCCGCATTTTGTAGTTCTAACAAATTCCGTTGGATGGCGTTATATATAGCGCTAGCTAAAATGAAACGGCATCAGTGATTTGAACATTCATAATATGATTGCTTGTGTAAATTACATTTGTCAAATCCTTGGATTAATTAGGCGAAACATAACATATAAGGAAAAAGAGCTAATAATACTGCTATACAAAACAATAGTTAGGCCTCATTTAGACTATTGTATTCAAGCGTGGAGGCCATATCGCAGGAAGGACATAGATATGCTAGAAAGAGTGCAGAGGAGAGCAACTAAAATGATACCAAAACTGAGGAATCTTAGTTACGAAATACTTCTAAAAAAATGTGGTTTAACAACACTAGAGACCAGGAGATTGAGAGGAGATCAGATAGAAGTGTTTAAAATTTTGAAGGGTTATGAAAATATTGATAGAAATATTTTTTTCTCAGTTAAGAAAGATAGGACTAGAGGACATGAACTTACATTAGCAAAGGAGCAGAGTAGATTGGATATAAGAAAGTTTTCATTTTCACAAAGGACTAAATGAATGGAACAGATTACCTGCTGATTGTGTGGGTGCTAGTAGCGTGAATATGTTTAAAAATAAAATCGACACATACCTCAGACGGGCGGGATACACATAGATAAAAGGGTCGGACTCTCGATAAGCCAAGGGCTTCCTTGTCCACCTGCCACCTAGAGTTAATTCTCTGGGTGGCAATCTTGTTAAATCTTGTCTTGATTATTTTATATATTTTTTATCATGTGGACATTTTAATTATACATGTATCTATTCATTTAAATATTTTTATTTATTTATATATCTATTTATTCCACTTCTACAGAGGAACTGTGATGGTACATTTCGTGCGGAATGGCACAAGCGAAACAGATGCGAACTACATCACGTCTGCCATGCGAAAGTGCATATAATAATAATAACGGTATTATTAGCTCTTTTTCCTTATACGTTATGTTTCGCCTAATTAATCCAAGGATTTGATTTCCCTTTGAAGTTGCAATTCCGCACTGCTCAGAAACCTTCATATCAGCACTAATGGTTAACCATAAGTCCTTTTCTTTTACAGTAGTACTTAGTACAGTACCCCCCATTGTATATTCTACCTCTTCGTTCCCATGTCCTGCGTGGAGGCATTTACATTTCCCAAAATTGAACACCATTTGCCACGTTTCAGACCATTTGATCAACCTGTCAAGATCATCTTGTAAATGTTGTCTATCTCCATCACTTTTAATCCTTCTAAACACTTTTGTATCATCCGCAAATTTCAACACCTTGCTTGTTATTTCATCATCCAAATCGTCGATATATATTAAGAATAATATAGGTCCTAGTACTGATCCCTCTGGTACCCCACTCAATACCAATTTCTAGTTTGAAGCCTCCCCATCAACTACTACACGTTGTCTTCTGTCAATCAGCCATTTTTCTATCCAGTTTATTATACCATTTCCTATGCCATGGGCCTTTAGTTTAAGCAGTAATCTTTGATGTGGTACTTTGTTGAAAGCTTTTTGAAAATGTAAGTAGACAATATCTACTGGTGATAACATAACACATTTGTTAAGCATGAGCTCGCTTTAAAAACCCATGCTGAGATGGGTTTATCAAGTTTTGTTTAACAAGAAAATCCACCATGTGATCTTTAATTAGTCTTTCTAATAATTTGCAAATCACTGATGTTAAACTCACTGGTCTATAGTTCTCTGACTTATTTCTCAAACCTTTTTTAAATAACGGTATAATGTTTGCCTCTTTCCATTCTAAAGGAACCACTCCCTCTCAGCACTATCTTCTAGAGGACCGACCTTATCTTGAAATTTCTGTTTGCTTCGAACATACGCATAAAAACTCTTGCTGTCATGTTTTATATTACTAGCTAATTATTGTTCATAGCTTATCTTTGAATTTCTAATTTCAGCTGTAGCTTGGTTAAGTGCTGTTTTATAACCATTGTAGTCTTAATAATTTCCAGTACATCTATATCACTTCCACATCATTTGTTTATACTTAATTTTTCTAATGGCTTCTTTCGATAAGTGTTTCTTTTTGGACCGTTTCCCTTGTTTTTGAAGGGTACAAATTTATCAACTATGCACTTAATTTCACTCTTTAATATATTCCAGCATTCTGTTGCTGTCTTATTTTTCAGTGTGTTATTCCAGTCTATCTTTGCTAAATGTTTTCTCATGTCCTTATACCTTCCTTTATGGAAATTTCTCCTATACTGCTTTTTATTATTCCTTTCTGATTTTAGGGGTAAAACCATATTTAAATTTTAATAGGCGGCCATTATAACGTTTCCTTCATTTCTTGCTAAATTTGACGAACAATTTTCTTGAAAATTTCACAGCATATTTAACCTCCATTGACACAAGTGCTGTGGAAAACTCGTAAAATTCTCATACCTCAGTTTTCAGAAAAATCCACCCAAACCTGACACCCCTCAATTTTGCCCCAATCTGGTGACGGATTTTGAAATATTGGTGCGTTCTACAAAATAGCCACTGTGCGAATACGCGAGCGACTAGCGTATGTTTATTGCTACCTCGTGAAAGATCTAATGTAGTAGTACATTCAGTATTCACTGGACTGACATGTGCCATGCCAAAGTGCTCGAAAAAAATTCACACATTACACCAAAACGGTATTTTCAAGGGCACTCTTTCGGGTAATGTTGGACGAATCCTTAAGGTAGGTAGTATGTATTCAAAAAGTGATTTTTGCCATTTTTTTAAAAAGGACTGCTATTTATATACTTTCATATCCTTACCTCAATATGCAGTTAGTATATTAGCTGAAAAAGTAATAAAAAAGTGGCAATATTGAGGTTTCTTCGGATGGCTTTTGGCAGAATTTGGTTATAAAAATTACTTTATCATCGCTTTCTCAGAATACCATTTTTGCTGTGAGTACTTAAAGGAAAACAAAAGGCAACGTTGTGGTGTTAAGCACCTAAAAGAGTTAGCACAAACTAACCATTTGCATATACAATCACAATTTTCAGTTCAGTGGTTTACTCGAAATGTTGTCTTAAAGTGGAAGATTCTAACGAAATCTGCGATAACATGTAGACTGCCATCTTACTGATGACGCGTTCATTTGGCCGAAAGCAACCAATCAACGAGCAGCATTATTTTTGCTGTGTACGACACACTGTCTTGTGTAGTTCGCGTAGTTGGTTCATGTTCATGGGATGCGGTTTGTTATATTAGTATAAGTTGAGCTTACCAGTGAAAACGTGACTTGCAATGTGCCATACTGCTCTACATACGGTTGTAATAATAGTACAGCGAAGGATAATGAGCCAGGAGTGAAATAGTGGATTCACAACTGTGGACGGGCTGGTTGGAAGCCTTCGAAATACAACGCACTATGTTCAGATCATTTTGAAGAAACGTGCTTCGAAGGAAATCTATATCGTCAGTTAATGACACAAGATCCGACAAAACGTCGCCGATGTCGATGTTTGAAGCCAGGTGCAGTGCCTACGATATTTAGTCACGGACCTCAGCCGTCGAAGCGACGCATATTTTCGATCAAACGCGCCGCCGCCGAGAAATCGATCGCAAAAAGGTTAGTACCGAGTTACTTGGTATCCAGTTATAATCTGTTGACATTTGATATGCAAGATATGCTGGAGGCAAGCTAGAACAGTACCACAATATACTATATTGCACCATCAAGAGTTTAGACTTTAGAAGATAGCCGAATAGCAAAAATTCACGGCAATCAAGTAGCGTGAGCGATATTACAGTAACGGATTAACATGGGCTGGAATGGTTGTCGTTTATAATAACATTGCAAAACTTACAGTATTTTCTGTTAAATGAACAAAAATACGTTCTGCATCCAATAATATTGAGAATTCTACGACACAGAAGGAGCAGAGTTGTGACACGGAGACCGAAGAAAGGAGACTGAGAGGAGGGAAGGTGACCGGTGTGAAGGAACAAGAAATTGAGAAGACAGGGGGACAAAGGAAAAGTGTTCGGCAGAGGAAAAGAAAACGGGTCAGTGGGGATAGATCAACAGGTAGTCAGACTGTAGAGAACGAGGAGAGACGCGACCGCGATACAGGTGGTGAAGAGGTAGATACCACAGAAGCAGTTGGTAAGACTGTGAGACAGAAGACTGATGGAAGAAGACAGAGTGTTCAGCAAAAATCTGAAAACATGACAGGCGTGAAGGTGACAGGGGAGAGAGTGACCGTAGTGAAGGAGGTAGCAGGGGAAAAGGGACGGGTGAGGAGAGAAGAAAATGTGATGGGAGGAAAGATGAAGGGACGAAAGGAAGTGAGAGTAAATGTGCTAGAAGAGAAGATGACAGGAGGAAATGGGACAAGAGAAAACGCGACAGGAAAGAAGGGAATGGAAGAGAATGTGACAGGAGAGAAGACGGCAAGAGGAAAAGACAACAACCAGACATATGCAAACCGGAGGAAGCTACTCCGAGGCAGTGATTGAGGGGGCAAGGAGAAAAAAGAGAGTGTTTATGGGCGATTCAATTCTGAAAAAAACAGACAAGACTATATGCGAGGGGAAGGACGTTGTTGTATGTCTACCGGGGGCTAGATTAGAGCATGTGACCGAAAGGGTAGAGAAGGTATTGGGGCATGGCAAGGGAGGGTCTATACTAGTACACGTAGGAACAAACAATGCAGACAAGGAGGGAACAACTGGGATAGTTCATAAGTACAGACATCTAGTGAGGAAGCTAAAGAAGACAAGAGTGGAACAGGTTATTCTCTCAGGAATTTTGCCAGTAATGGGAGGAAGGGGGGCAAGATATAGAAACTGTAAGAGGATGGCGATCAACGCACTAGTTGAGCAGATGTGTGAGGAAGAGGGCGTGGGATTCATAGATTTATGGGGGTACTTTGTTGGGAGAGAAGATATGTACATGAGAGATGGCCTCCATCTAAGTGGAAAGGGGGCAGCAGTATTCTCAGAGAATCTGCTGCGATCTGTTGACAGTGGGACAGGTTGCATCTATTTAAACTAAATTCGCAGGGGGGACTCACAGAGAAGCATGAAACTGGAGGCATAAATAAAGACAGCAAAAATAATCGAGCAAAGAACAGTCTGGAAAACTGTTCTGAAGCTGGGTATAAATGTATTTGTTTAAATGCAAGGAGTATAGTAAACAAAAGAAATGAACCAAACATTATGGTAGAAGATATTGACCCTCACATAATAGGTATAACCGAATCATGGGCAACCACCGATATATCGGATGCCGAATTGGGACTGACAGGATATGTAATGTTTAGGAAAGATAGAATAGGAAGAAGGGGAGGTGGAGTTATTTTATATATTAAAGAATCTATCCAGGCTTATGAAATAAAATTAGACAAAGAAGCAGATTGCGAAGAAGCTGTTTGGTGTAACATAGTTACACGAAACTCAACGTTAACGGTTGGATTAGTTTATCGAAGTCCAAACATAAGCATAGAAGAGAATGAAAAAATACAAAACGCTATAAGGGAATTGAGCAAACGGGACTGTGTTATTATGGGGGATTTTAACCATGGACATATAAAATGGAAATCTCTACAGAGTATGGGTAGTGAGGACCACAAGTTTTTAGTTTTAGTACAAGATAGTTTCCTTTCTCAACATGTGCTAGAACCAACCAGGGGAGAGAATGTGTTAGACTTAGTTTTGTCCTCACAGAATGAATTAGTTGACAATGTTAAATTATGTGAGCCTCTGGGAAGTAGTGATCACAACCAGATACATAAAAGTAAAATCAGAAAGAAATAATAAAAAGCAGTTCAGGAGAAATTACCACAAAGGAAGATATAAGGAAAGGAGGAAATATTTAGCAAAGATAGACTGGAATAACACACTGAAGAATGAGACAGCAACAGAATGCTGGAATATCTTAAAGAATGAAATAGAGTGCATCATAGATCAATTTGTTCCCTTAAAAAAACAAGGGAAACAGACCAGAAAGAAATACTTATCGAAAGAAGCCATTAGAAAAATTAAGTATAAACAAATGATGTGGAAGTTATATAGACGTACTGGAAATGACGAAGATTACAACATTTATAAAGAAGCACTAAACCAAGCTACAGCTGAAATTAGAAATTCAAAGAGAAGCTATGAACATAAATCAACTTGTAATATAAAACATGACAGCAAGAGTTTTTATGCGTATGTTCGAAGCAAACAGAAAGTTCAGGATAAGGTCGGTCCTCTAGAAGATAGTGCTGGAAATATAATAACAGAAGGATTCTTAATGGCAGAAGACCTGAATGAGTATTTTAGTTCAGTGTTTACCAGAGAAGACACTAGTTCACTGCCAGTACCAGAGGCTAAGTTCAAGGGGGCAGAATCAGACTATTAAAGACAGTTAATTGTAACCCCAGAAATGGTAGCTAAGAAAATTAGGGCTATGAAGGATAATAAATCACCTGGAGCGGATGGTATTCCACCCAAACTACTATTGGAAATTGTAGAACAAATTAGCATACCGCTTGCAACAGCTTTCAACTTGTCATTAGAAGAGGGAGTGGTTCCTTTAGAATGGAAAGAAGCAAACATTATACCATTATTTAAAAAAGGTTTGAGAAACAAGTCAAATAATTATAGACCAGTTAGTTTAACATCGGTGATTTGTAAATTATTAGAAAGACTAATTAAAGATCACATGGTGGATTTTCTTGTTAAACATAACTTGATAAACCCATCTCAACATGGGTTTCTAAAAGCGAGGTCATGCTTAACAAATATGTTATGTTTTTTGGAAGATATCACTAAGTGGGTAGATGATGGATCACCAGTAGATATCATCTACTTAGATTTTTAAAAAGCTTTTGACAAAGTGCCACATCAAAGATTACTGCTTAAACTAAAGGCCCATGGCATAGGAAATTGTATAATTAACTGGATAAAAAAATGGCTGATTGACAGAAGACAACGGGTAGTTGTTGATGGGGAGGCTTCAAACTGGAAATCAGTTTTGAGTGGGGTTCCACAGGGATCAGTACTGGGACCTATATTATTCTTAATATATATAAACGATTTGGATGATGACATATCTAGTAAGGTGTTGAAATTTGCAGATGATACAAAAGTGTTTAGAAGGATTAAAAGTGATGGAGATAGACAGCATTTACAAGATGATCTTGACAGATTGATCAAATGGTCTGAAAAGTGGCAAATGTTGTTCAATTTTGGGAAATGTAAATGCCTTCACACAGGACATGGGAACGAATATGTAGAATATACAATGGGGGGAACTGTACTAAGTACTACTGTAAAAGAAAAAGACTTAGGGCTGACAATTAGTGCTGACATGAAGGTTTCAGAGCAGTGTGGAATTGCAGCTTCAAAAGGAAATCAAATCCTTGGATTGATTAGGTGAAATATAGCATATAAAGAAAAGGAACTAATAATACCACTGTACAAAACAATAGTTAGGCCTCATTTAGAATATTGTATACAAGCATGGAGGCCATACCGCAAGAAGGACATAGATATGCTAGAAAGAGTACAGAGGAGAGCGACTAAAATGATACAAAATCTGAGGGATCTTAGTTATGAAAGGCGCCTAAAAGAATGTGGTTTAACAACACTAGAGACCAGGAGATTGAGAGGAGATCAGATAGAAGTGTTTAAAATATTGAATGGTTATGAAAATATTGATAGAAATATGTTTTTTTCAGTTAAGAAAGATAGAAAGACTAGAGGACATGAAGTTACATTAGTAAAGGAGCAGTGTAGATTAGACGTAAGAAAGTTCCCATTTTCACAAAGGACTGTGAATGAATGGAACAGATTATCTGATGATTGTGTGGGTGCTAGTAGTAGTAGTGTGAATGTTTTAAAATAAAATTGACACATACCTCAGAAGGGCTGGATATATATGTAGATAAAAGGGTTGGACTCTCGATAAGCCAAAGGGCTTCCTTGTCCACCTGCCATCTACAGTTAATTCTCTGGATGGCAATCTTGTTAAATCTTGCATTAGACATTGTAATATATCGAAATGTTTGGCATGTCATTTATGTCATGATGTTATATAATTGGACTTCGTATATAATTATGTGTGACTACTGTTTATGTGACGAAGAATATCACTATATACTCTATTGCAAAACGTTTAAAATTTGTATTTAGTAAAATTACATAATGTTACTCAATTTTAGTTAAGGGGATACAACCCAGATGAGTTTTTTTTTTTTTTAATACTAAAATGTTTTTATGCCAGTTTATGATAGCTTATTATGTTTACTGTGAATCGATATCATTTTACAACAATTACATACCTTTAAACCACTCTTATCCATGGAATAAGGGTGTCAATATCAAGTAAGTTTTATCCATTATGCCACATTTGATGGCCATTTTCTTAAAAAAACATTTAAATTCAGCATTTGGAAGGATATCTCTAGGAGTAATTATGTGATCCAAATATAGTTATCAATGAGTTCACCAGATACACCATGTTTGTATTATAAAAATACTGGCATCACTCAATAATCATATATTGTTGAAATATCTGTTTTTGTCATGTCTTGTTTTTTTGTACACTAACAGCAAAAACAGGTAACAGCTGTTGTAAAAATATCTTGAATTTGGATCAAAAATATAAATAATTGTAATTTGCCTTTCAGCTCGATCACAAACATGATGTGGCACATGGGGAAAGGCATCAACCGCAAGTTTACTGTGAAGGTCCGAGGCAAGGGATGCGAGGACCTCCTTCATTGGATACAGAATGTATCAAACCATCTGTGGTGGTGTTGTGCAACATGCAACGGTGACGCACAGTTGTTGAAGTAAGTACCAAACTTGATATGTATTCATTTTATACCTGAGGCATGTCCAAAGCAACAAGTAACCTTTAGATTTGCAATCAGTAGATGATGAGTAGGGACCACGACCCAAGTAGTGCAAGGTGAATTCCAGTCACTGACTTGAATCCCAAATACACTAAATCAGCTCCTATGCATAACTAACATTATAATAAGTTTTCGAAATTACTGCATTTCATAGGAATCCAACTCGTTTTTTTCAGGATGGCTACTCAAAAGTACCAGCTAGCATGACTACTACTTTATCAGTAAATGTGTTTATTCAGACTTCCAAAACTGATAATGTAAATGCTGTTTACATGTTATGTGTTAATATGTGGACCACCGACTTATGTATGGGACCAAAAATGTTACATAGTCAAAGTTCCTGATGACCAACTTTTCAGTAGTTTAGTCACTCAGATGTGAGGGGGCGAATACACAGATGGATAGTGCTCATTCTGTATCACCCTACCTCATCCTTGTAATCAGTTGCTGTGTACATTTATGAGTACAGTTACTTGAGTGTAATAAATTACATCTCCGTGTACTAATTACATTCCAGAATGCAATTGTCTGTAATGAAATAAATAAGAGCACTTGTGCCATTATCACCAATTTTATTAAAGAAATATAAAATCAAAACATGATATCAAAATACAGTGACTGTATATACAGTAGATACAGAAATTAAGAAGAAAAAAACAAGTTATAATAAATTATGTGAAGGAATGTGATGATGGAATGCCTTATTTGTAAGGATCAGTATCGTTTTACTAATGTACCAGTATGATTACCATGATTGGCCATTGTATTGTTACTAAAAACAACCAACACTTTACAGTACACAGGAAAAGCATTTTAAAGTTCACTGAATGCTACAGTCATAAGGTAAATAACAGCAGCTTGCTAACAACATATAGACTGGTGTGTTACACCAGTTGTTTGCAGACATTTTATTAGAATACTACATGTACTATTCTTCACTGTAGGAATGAAAGCTAGATTGATGCTGTCTGCTCTGGCGTGGAATTACCGACCACGTCCCAGCCCAGATAAACCTGTTGAGACTGGTGTCATGTGGTCCAAAAGACGCAAGTAATGGGTGCTGCATAACAGACCACAGCAGGTGAACCCACGTACCCACCTATAAATACTCACGGATCAAGTGACATATGTGTTTATAAAGAAATATCACACTGCATCCGATCACAGTCACTGGGGCAGATGTCCCAAAACCAGAGAAGGAGGATCTGCTGGCAGCAAGAGTCAGTCAATTTGTAAAGAAACAGTAAATACTGCCACCACCCAACTACACCTTCATAGGTCACATGTACATTGTCTAGTTTAGTTTTCAAGTCCAGGGTGGTATCCCTCGTGTTGTCCCCCATCGGGGGCAGGGAACCTTGATCTTATTCCATGGCTGGTGTATGCTGGTAGAACTCTCTGTACCTTCGTCCCAGCTTGCCATGGATCCACCAGGTAAACTGTCTGTATGCAGCCCACCTGAGAGACCTGAAATAAATTAGGCTCAAATAAACATATGACATTGTAAATAAATTACATAAAAATTGGTTCTATAACGACACCATTCCTTTATATAAATTGTTTACCATTAAACATGTGTTCATCTGGAATAAGGCAAATATTGGAAATTTTGCACTACAGAACAAATTATGACGGTGCAACAAACATTGTATCTATACGTTATGATAACTTAAGTGGAACCATTATAATTTGTTCTGTAGTGAGAGAGTATCACTTTATTCATACAGTAGAATACAATAAAGTGTGAAACGATAACCTAAGTACATGTGTGAATGCAGTAAATAACTATGTATAGTAGTATATTGTAGCAGGCTAAGGTAAATAATGACTAACGGTTTAAGTAAGCCATATTGAAAATGAACACATTTATGTATAGGATTACTTGCTGTTGAGGGAAATTTTATTTAGTAATTATTGTCATATTAGGGTGATGGTCATCATATTTAAATTAGTCTTGGGTCAAACCAGTGTGGTTCGTCTTTACATTTAGAAAGGGTGAATAGCGTTAGCAGCGCTAGTTTAGACAAGCATACAATTGAATTAGTTGTTTTGTTGGTGGTTTTATTCCAAGAGATTTTAAGGAGGTTGTCAGTCTTAGATTTGTTGGGTTCAGATGCATAGCCTCTGCAACCTACTTCAATGTTAATTCTGATTTTATTCCGTTATTGTTTACATCACGGATTAGTGCGACATACTTGATAGTTTTGAATACATGATCTTTGTTGATGTTAGGTTCAAATGGTAGTTAGTTCAATGATGTGAATTTGCTTAGCATGTGGATGGTAGATGACATATGGTAAGTCCACTAAGTAATTTCCGTGGAAGATTGTTAATAATTTGGGCATCAGCCATGAGATTGCTGATAAAATTATCTATATATATTTGTATCGGTAGTGCTACTATGATGTTGTATTGTGTTCATTAATACATTTCAATAAATATTTAACAACACATTTCACTGGTCTCGTAACAATGCATGCACATATATACGTACTTGTTTGTTGGATGGTCTAATTCCCATTCTGCAGCATCACATGCTCCAAACAAAGAATTCTAAATCCTCTGCTCTTTGTAATGCACAGCAATCCATCTGTAACAAAGAATTAAGCATTTAAATAATAGTTTTACACAAATGTTAAGCAAACATGGATTATTATTCTGAACAGATTTCACAAAGAATGCATCACGATCCTCTAACTGTATTCAGCCCAGTATTATACCTGGGTCCATAGAAATATCTTGCAGATTAAGGAAGGCCGTTTTGAAATGTGTCAATATTTGCACAAAACAGTGGTCATTTTCTTTGTCACCAAAACAAATGGGGGTTCTGGCTGAAAAAATGTTCAAGGTATATTTTATTCATAAGAGCCAATGTAAAGTTTGGGCACAAAAATTGCAGTATGCATAAAGTTAAAATAATCTATCTACCTGCTGCCATGTGTTTAAAAAGTAGTACTGCCACATATTGTTCATACATGCATAGCCATTACTGCGAATGTGAAGAGTGTTGATGGGGATAGAACAAAAGGGAGTTATTTCCTGCTTATTTTCTATCATAGACATAGCTCTGCCCTGTACAAGTTTGGTTCACATGAATCATGGAACCATTCAACTACATTTATTTTAAAAAGTGAGGGTATAGTCATGGGTGGTATTCGAAAATGGACATGTCAAAGTTCAAACACTGAGTCCAGTGGCACTGAGAGTGAGATCTAACTAAGTTAAAAGTCAACCAATCCCAAATGTAAGACAAGTGACGTGTCCTGGCCCGAGGAATGCCAGACAACTCGGCCTACGGACAACTCGGGCCGAGCCGTCTCGAGACATCTCGGCCCTATCCTGAGACAACTCGGCCCCTATCCTGAGACACCTCGGCCCCCGCAGGTCGGCTCGATGAAAAATTCATGCATGTGTATGTGCGTGTGTGTAATTTTTCTCAAAGACAATGGGAATTCATCTGCCGTCATACTTTTTCATCGAGCTGACCTGCGGGGGCCGAGTTGTCTCGAGGCGATAAATTTTTAATATAATTATTTATTCATATTTAAACTAACTAAGCCACCCAACGGTCTTTGATCAGAGTTTTTCACCAGATCGCATGAATGTTCAGTTATTCACACGTACTCCAAGAGTACGTAGCATGCCAATTACCCCGTTGTGTCGTCTCGCTGTTCATACACAGCCCGGAACTTAGGCTCATCGGTTATTTAAAAAATAAACTACTAAACAGATTAATAATTACCTTCACCAACAGCGTTGCTGTCGAGTAGCAACCGCCTCCTGGCAGCATACATATTCAGTTCTTGTTCCTGAACAACTTCAAGGAGATCGCTGCGGCATTTTCCACACCGACACCAGTCAATTTCATCTCGGCATGGTATGCGCCTCGACATTTCCACTGCCCGTGGGCCTTCCTGTTCGTGCCCACCGGCACGCGCCTCTGCCATATCTTCCAACACAGGCCCTTGTTTTTGTGGTTCAAACCGGTAACCAGTTGTTTCGAAATCGATTTGGTTTTCGTCATCTTCCGAAGAATTGGAAAGCCATCTTATTTACACAGTCACAGCGCATGCGCAGATATTTTAATTGGTAAACTTACCATAGCGCCACGTAACGGAGTTGGGAACAAATAGAATGCAGAAAATTTACGAAGCGAGTTACGACAGTGTGACGTCACTTTCTTCTAACAATGGCGTAGTCCATAGAAATTCGGTAGTTGTGTGTTCAAAAATGTTTTCCTGGAAAACCGATGACGTTAAAATTTTTATTGTAGTTGGAAATTTTTAGTTTGTATTAACTCTTTTAGATGCTTAACACCAAAACGTTGCCTTTTGTTTTCCTTTAAAGCTGCTGCGCTCTAGTAGAATAAATACTGGGTATAACTCTTGCATAACATCTTGCACCGCAGTGCCTAATGAGTATATCTACTGCATGAATTAAAAGAAATCATAATATATTTAATGGTTTCTGAATTATAGGCATTAATTATGTGAAAAAGTTACACAAAATGTTTTTTCGAAAAAATATCTTTTTTCACGTAAATAACACAACATATCTGATTTCTGTGATATTCATGCAGTAGATATGCATAACAGTAATCCCTGTGCTAAATTACAAGCTTGTAACTTGAATACGTTTTTGGTTAGAGCGCGGCCAAAAATACCTAATTTTCCCTATTATGGCGGCCATATTGGATACCTAATTTGTATAATTTATGCGAAACATGAAAAAAACCTTAACTATGTTGGTATGTATCTGCATACCAAATATGGTTGATCTGTGTTGAAAACTAAAGATTTTTGGTGGAATCCATAATACCTACCTTAATCATTGTGGTCTTATCCCTTACTGATTGTGATGCGACTACTGGGCGATAATATAAGATTTATGATCACCGTCGACGGCGTAAACATTTCCAAGCGGACTAAGTATTACAAAGAAACCAGCAACGGTGTTACATACTGATTAATGGAACTGCCGCATTGTTTGCATGGAGTAGAATTTTGGAAGAAATCAACATCTTTGGATCGACAACATCGCATCGACACCTCCGAATGTGTTATTTTAGTGCATTCTTTATCCGCTTCTTGGCGCCACTGTGAAATAAAAAATGACGAAAATAGATTACAACCACTTTTACAGTGACATGCAGAAGCATCGAAACAATGTTTACCAAGAAAAATACAAACATTTATTAGTATGTTTACATAAAAAATACATTAAATGGAACACGCCACCAGACTTCCACAAAGCGATGCCCGATCCACCATGTGGCGCCAGCGTTACTACGGAGAAGCTAGTCGTGAAAACTTTGTCTTCTTGGCTTAGCCTTAGCCTAGGTGACACATTGGGAGTGCCCGATTTTGATCTACAATAATATTTTTGTGAAGTGGGGGTAGGAAGTTCCGTGTGGACGTGAAGTTCTAAACGAACTTTTGAACAAAAATTGGCGATCGAATGATAAAAAAAGACACCAAGAGTTTCTACACTTATGTAAGGAGTAAACAGAATTAAGGTTCGAGATAAAGTGAGCCCACTTGAAAACAACTAGAATGGAAAGTAGCAAACACTACACCATTATTTAAAAAGGGATCGAGACAGAGAATTACAGACCAGTGAGCTTAACATCAGTTTTATTCAAATTATTAGAAACGCTTAGTAGAGACCACATGGTGGAATTTCTTGTAAAACACAAATTAATAAATGAATCTCAACATGGGTTCCTAAAAGGTAGGTCTTGTCTAACCAATCTCTTATGTTTTTAGAAGAAATTACAAAGTGGGTAGATGATGGCCGGGTCACCAGTGGATGTTGTCTACTTATATTTTCAGAAAGCATTTAATAAAGTTCCACATCAAATATTGTTACTTAAACTAAAAGCCCATAGTATAGGGGATGGTGTGATCAGTTGGATACAAATATGGTTGACAGACAGAAGACAGCGTAATAGTAGAGGGGGAGATTTCAAACTGGAAACCAGTTTTGAGTGGAGTGCCACAGGGATCGGTGTTGGGACCTATATTATTCTTGATATATATAAATGATTTGGATGATGATGTATCAAGCAAAGTACTGACATTCGCAGACGATACAAAAGTGTTCAGAACAGTTAAAACAGATGCAGATAAACACACTTTATAGGATAATCTAGCCAAATTGGTCAAATGGTCTGAAAAATTGCAAATGTTATTCTGGTATGTGAACGAATGTATACCAGTTTAAATATCCACCAAAGAAATCCAGCCGCCGAGAACGCTTGCGATCCCGGGAATGTTTTCTACAATTGACGTCACGATTCTGGCCCTCGCGGCATTTCCGGAATACAAACTTTTCGAAGCCTGCATCAGGACAGGACCGACAGGTCCCGTTTAATGTCAATTTTAGAAATGTTTCAGCAAACTGGTGGTTTCGGGGTTGTCATTATATTGCAGAACACATATGTACATGCATATTTTTATACTTATTAGCCATTGTTTTCCCACGATATGGCATTTAACTTGTCACTTAAAGAGGGAATAATTCCATTAGAATGGAAAGAAGCAACCATTACGCCATTATTTAAAAAGGGATTGACGAATAAGACATATAATTGCAGACTATAGTTAGTTTAGCATCAGTTTTATGCAAATTAATAGAAACACTTATAAGAGACCCCATGGTGGAAACCCTTGTAAAACACAAAGTAATGCACATAAGTTGGTATATACCCTGCGGAAGAGCTGTGATTTGGCTGCCAATAAACGGATGACTGGGATTACTGAACATTCTTCACGATAGTCTTTTTCAGATCAAAAACTTTCATTTTTTCATATCCAAAGTGTATTTTGATCTGGTAGATGCTTTCACGAGTACGATGACGTCATTCAGCGTCATCGGTACTGAAAAAGTCAGCGTGAGACGTTAGACGAAAGCCTCTATCAGGTAAAAATACACTTTGGATATGAAAATATAACAGTTTTTGATCGGATGACTGGTGTGCCTCCATACAGAAACCCAGGACAATGACGAACATGGTAAGGTTTCAGTTGCAGCACCTGGATATTTGACAGGATCACAAAGGAGTACTTTTGACTGTATGACTCAGTAGATTATTTGTAAAAAGCCATTCACAAAGCACAAGAGAGCTAGCGTTGCAATTACCCGAAGTCGTAGACAGTCAGTAAAAGCAGAATAATTAAATAGCAAAGACACACTTTATAGAATATAACCTTACCAACCGGATGTTGATACTGTGCAATTGACAGGACGTTGCTTTCCTTTCTCTCACTGAATAATCGCATACTCAACTGATTATAAATAAATGTGTTGTATATTTCAGCTATAATTAAATACCAGGTGTAGGGTCCTGCCACAAGAGAATGGCTCAAAAGGAGGCGATGTGCACCGAACGACGCAGTTGAAAAAGACTACAAGCACACTTCGGGGGCAAGTTAACCTTTTGGCCACAGGGGGCTGGTGGTGACTACGTCTGTTCCTCGGTTATTGCAGTCAGCGGTGCTTTCAAAATGATCGAGGAGTTGAAACATCAGTTACTTGATTGTGAAAATGATGCTTCAGTCATCCACGAAGCTGCCAATCTCTTTCACAGAGAGGCAACATCTTGCAACTTGACCAATTGGCCACAAGTCAAGATGGCGATAGTTTTTCCAATATATCACACACGCAAGCAGCATCTATGATCACATGCAAAATCTATAATTTTGCAGTTATCCTACAGTCTGGCAAGGAGTTCCTAGTAGGACATGGGGAAAAGTTTGCTGTGAAGATGAACCTGAGGAAAAAGCACTTCATCTATCCCAGCACCTTCAGTATGCCATATGCAAACTTCCAGCATCACACACTCTAATAATTGCATTCTACATCTACAATATGGCACACGCAACAAGAATCTAATCACCCTGTTAAACCGTATAAACAAAAGTGTCAGTTATGCCACCTTCCGGCACTATCTTATATATATTTGTGAGCAAATCAAATCAATTTATTTTGCAACAACAATATAGCAGTATACATACACAAAACAACCGTTTAAAAAAAGTTGTGTTGCATGGTGGTCACATGGCATGTAATATGCCGTATTCCTGTGACCCCATAAACAAATCTATTCTGGTCCAACGGATCCTAGCAAGGTGCATGGAATAAGCAGTATAAAGTTGGCCAACAAGTTTGGGATGAAACAGTAGTCACGGTTGACCAAGTTTTGTATGAAATTGCCTTTGGATTACGATAAATAGCATACCCCTGATGATGATACTTACCGGAATCTCATTCTCATACTAGGACAGTTTCATCTCGCTGGAAACTAGGAAATTAGGAACGTTAACAAAACATTTGGTTTAGCAGGGAATTACTATCAAAGTAGGCGTGCCCACAAATTAATACGCATCCATGACATGATGGTGCTGCTAATTCCAGAACTCGCACAGTCGCTTACTAGTTGTCCACGTGTTGTAAGCAAATGCTCTAGTAACTGCTCTTGCAGAAAATCGCAAGTGCCATGTTCAGTTACTTGCAAATGCGAAGGGAAAGAAGTCAAATGTGGACGAGTAGTCCAATTAAGTCCTGGCTCTGATGAGTGACATAGATGACTGCATGATGAGATTTTATCATAAATTATTTTATCAGGTATGTCATTATTATTCATTGTTAGACGTTGAATCAGTAGTCATTCATTAATCATGTTTACAACACAACGGAAAGTGGAAATGACGCAAGTAATGAAATCCAGTCCGATTGGCGTCATGCCACGATAACGAAACAATTGGGAGTGGGGTACATGTTTGGTTCATGAATATGTGGTAATTAACATTAGTTTACTACTGTGTTTCATTGTGCAGTAGGTACGTAAATCAATGCGATTATTTTGATATATTAAACATGGATATTGAATATGTACTGTATTAAGGTAACTATGGTACAATCTACATGATGCCGACGGAGAAACCGGAGTGGCTTTATCAACATAGTGTTCAATGTTTTGTCTCTGGCTTCCTAAAAAATAAACATATTGATAATATATTGTTGTTTTAATTCTGCTTATAATTCCAGATATCTTGATACCAAAGATATCTTCGTAGCCCTATATCTACTATGTAAATGTGCTAATATACAATTATGACGAAGCGGCCAGTCGGAGACCCTGTAGGCATGAATGTAACTCAAATTTTCAGAGTGAAGCCAACTGATTTGAGAGGGTTGCCCTCTGAAATATTATTCAAGAAGGTTTGTAGTTTAATAAAACATAAGGCAACCAATAGCACGAGGTGTCCATAACCCCAAAAATTAGGACACGCGCTCCCCGACTTGTTTCCATATGTTGTAAATTCGTTGATCTTGCCATTTTAGTTTGCGTCTTCTGATTGTAGGCAGAATGTCTTCGTGTTGTCCGATGTTTCGACTAATGATATTTCTCACTTCCTTGTTGGTGACATGGTTTTTGTATGGGATGCACAAGATGTTTCATCTCCAAAGCTTGTATTCTTCTGTTTAGTTCTGCTGTTATGGTATGTGTCTGTATGGCAAGTATATGGCACCGAGCGGGTGATTCCGCAGAGGTAGACGGTAAAATTTGTCAGTGCCATAGGCGGATTCAGATCGAGAGATTAGTCTGTGGGGGAGCCAAAACCTCAAATTGCACCAACACCCCTTGAGGCTCATAAACAACACTTGCGGCCGAACCGAATTTATATTGGGCGGGCTGCGGCGGAGCATCAGCACGACTCGATCCGCTGTCGGATCTTGACATAGGAAGACGGGGGTGGGTGCTGTTGGAAGCCTGAGCTTCAGCACTATTCCGCTGTCGATCGCTACTCCGCCGTCGCGTTTCGCGGCGACGTTCATAATTTCAAAGACGGCCACCCGTTATATCTCGGCCATAAGATGCTATAGCATTTTGCCGATCAGATGCAACGCTTCCGACTTTGTCTAGGTCACATGCAACATGACATTCCACGCCCGGCGATGTTTAGTTGTGCATGTCGGAAAAATCTAAATGTCGATTTTACTCCTCGCTAATCTAAGGTGAAATTCGTAACTTCATAAGTCATTATGAAATGTATTAACCAAGCACAACTTGTATTTGGGACGTGCATAATTTCTTCCAAGCCGGATATCATGTCATGATGTGGTAAAACGGTCTACGGGACTGTTTTAACCCACGTATAAACTAACCATACGATTTAATTTCATTGGTCATATAACTTCATTCATACAATTGGAAATATTTGCGCTATTTTATTTTTGTGAAAGAAATTAGTTTTTACTCACTGCTCCTCGCCTCATATATAGTGTAGTTATAGGATGTGATGAGTATTGGAATCTGCTGCGCGTTGCTAGATTTATGCAGAGAAAGAGAGTCACGGTATAAGGATGGAAAATGGCAATTAAAAGTAATGCCCTTTAATTACATGTAGTCAATAGTAATGTAAATGGTAAAGACGAGACAATGGGCATTGCCGTCAACCTAGATAGCAAAAGGCAATTCCCCTTACAAGCGTAGATGAGTCGTACATATCTGTCGATGGGGAATGCCAATAATTAAATATCTAAGCGGAATAAATGTGGGGCCCAGAAACCACCCAAACAACCCCACAATTATATTGTGCTGGGGCTGTTTTATCCCTCGATAGGAGGCCGTTTTATTCTTAGTGGCGTGTAAACGGTCCCCGGTGACGACAATTTTGTTTTTGTGATAACTATATGATAACTAAACAATCAGTTCCTAAAAAAGTCCATTATCTCACATGTTCATTTCTCTAAGCGGACTTCTTTGACGTCACACAATGAGTTCCCGTCTGTTTCCAAGTCAACCGTGACGTCACAATGTCGCACGATCAGATATGGTTCGAGGTAGGCCGCTGGCTGCTACTGTGCCGTATCTTATCAGCAACATTTGGAAACACGAACAATTTGACGCTAACGGGGCAGCGTTACTTGACCTACAGTCACGCTGCAGTCGGTTATGTCGTCACGCATGAGCTGACATAGATAAAACCTC
Organism: Escarpia spicata; assembly: GCA_963995525.1. Lineage (NCBI taxonomy): Eukaryota > Metazoa > Annelida > Polychaeta > Sabellida > Siboglinidae > Escarpia > Escarpia spicata. The sequence goes on along the minus strand of OZ023216.1, from coordinate 30,553,030 downwards.
GGTCAGGTTCTTGTTGACGAATTTTCATTCACCCGCGTCCAGCGCCCCTGACTCATTCTTAGTTTCATTCATATTATGTAGACGACTCACCGATTGTGAGTTATTATCAGCTGTGTGAGTCCATGACACTGGCAGGTTGCACATTTAGGCCTATCCCTTAATTTCCATGTAGGCATATCTTATTTTCTTGGCTAGGTACAGGAAAATACAAGATAGAAAACAGTTGTTATCATCTCTTCCGAAAGATACAGTCAAAGTGGGGTGAATGAAATGAACTAAAGTTCGAGAAGGTATAGTATGCTGACTCGAGCCACAGCATTCTCAATGGATAATCCAACGCTCTCATTTCTTGGTAACAAACCGGTTGGCTTAGTCGTAGGTACACAGGTACCGTGTGATCAAGGAGCTAGCACCACAGTGTGCACTAAGCCACCTTACCGGACATCGGTCACGACTAAGTCACGTGAGGTCGTGTTATACCGAAACACATTCACCAGAAAATCACAACACAAAACACTTTTGCGTCTGAAGTTCCGGCATCCGTGTGACGTCATCAAAGGCAGCTAAATACATAGGCGTCGGAACCGGGGAGCCTGATCGAGGAGCTTAGTCCCCCAATAATTTAGGTGAAGGGATGGAGACAGGATTACCTAGATATGTAGACATACGTAGATATGTTGACATACGTAGATATGTAGACGTCTGATAAATGTCGAAATGACGTCTTTTTAGACGTCATCCATGACCAAACATTGCTAATATACGTCTAAAAGATGTCGTGTGCCCGCTGGGCTACGGCTATATTCGAGTCATCGAAGTTGTGCCTAACAATGATATACATTAGATAAAAAGGATCACTTTTAATTTAAGAACACAGCTCAGGAAGAGATGAGTATAGCCGGAAGTAAATGACTAAATATGCTAATTTAGTCAAACGTTCGTATTAGGAAACACGTCGGTCGTCTAATATTAGCTCCGTCACGCTTCCACGGTTGTTGCTGTCACGCCGCGCTTTCTTCTGACGTCACGCTCTACCTTCCTGGTCCTGTTAGTAGGGAGTCGATCGCTGTCAGGTGTGCAAGCGTCGTAAATTGAGTTAGTTTTCTTCAGTTATTTGGCGAGTGGTATCGACGGCAGTATGTCACACCTGCCTGTCGGAGACTCGCAGGTTGGCGAAGTCAACGACTTGGCTACATTAGCGAAGTTGGACGAAGCCATTCTACTGGATGAGGTGAAAGTACGCTACCAAAATGACCGCATTTACGTAAGTACAGTGCAATCCACTGTAGGTGGCCTGCATATTTATGGTGTACGGTTGTTGGTAGACATTTGTATGTTGTTGGAAAGTTGTGCAACGTTTATTTTAGGGACTATGCTGACATATGGCTTGATCATTTTTCATGTTCAGCTGCAAGAAAGTTAAGACGGCCGGCCCTAGGTCTATCTAGTATATGGTTGGCTGATGTTGTGATAATCTTTATTTACTAATTTAGCTGATCTAAATTACTCCCACTAACCCTGTCTAAAACGTAGGCATGCGGTTTAAACTTTACACAATAACTTGTGTAAAGTAAAATTCAGTAAAATAGAATATTGCCAACATATTAACAGTTTTTAATACTATACAAAATAGTATACATACTCTGGCCACTTCCTCTTTCAAGCCTCACAGCTCTATAAATCACGTCTGCTCTATTGTTGCTTAGAGCAAACACACGGAGTGTACCCAGTAGTGTGGGACAAAGCACACTCACTTAATTACTGACAAAGACGATTTGGGGGTACATATTTTTCGCCAAAACCGTTAAAACATTCACGTTACACATTTATCTAATAAATGTTAGAAGTGTACAAGATATTGCATAACCTGTAGGTCTTTTGTATGATAATGCACAACAGGTAGATCTTTTGTATGATAATGCACAACCTGTAGGTCTTTTGTATGATAACAAATCTGCACCAATTAAAACTGATATGGGACAAAGTGTCACACAGATCAGGTAATACGCAAAGGGCTAAGGTAATTTAAACCTAAGAAAAAATGCATTCCCACTTAGAGTGGCAGAACCATAGAATATAATCTCCCAGAAACAATAATACAAGCTAGAACATTAAATTCATTCAGAAATGTTCTAAACAAATTCTGGTTTACTCAGTAACAATAAATATTGAAACCGGAAATCATGAGTTATTAGCATTTGATTCTGAATCTGAAGATCTGATCAAAGAGGAACCGAATAGATCCTGTGATCAGAATCATCCTGAGGTATCCTAAGGTATTACAGTCCTGTAGTGACGACATAACAAAAATATAATTTTTGTGACATTCCTACACATTTTGCAAACTTTTTCATGTGTGGCAAAGCACCTCCCAATCTACTTTGGCCCCATTGCTGTACATTATATTGTGTGCTAGTTTTAAATCTGTACATCTATAAATATTGTCTACATTTATCAGAACATTGACCCTATTGATGTGCAACATCAATAGATCTACCAGGTATATGTCCTATTTAGTTAGCAGTATTTCATCAATAAAAATGATGATAAAATAATTATAAAACCAGTGCATAATTAGTTATTAGTCAATTAACATATAAATTGTGGTTCATTTCATAGTTTTGAAAATGTTGTGTAAAAAATGTAAATGGATTTGTCAAAAAACATCCCCTTTGTAAATTTCAAAAGGGTACGTTACGTTTTGCCCCACATATGCAGGTTAACTTTGCCCCACAATGAATATGACAAAGGAATTGAAAATTATGTGACATTATTGCTCGTATTATTTAATACTGCCTGTTATAACAAAATATATTTGACGTGTGAATGGCTATTTCATATTTTTGTTCAGTTAAAGTACTTTTGATATGGAACCATTTGAAGCAGTAGCATATATTATAATAACCTGGGTAACAAATAGGACTTATTATCCAGCCTTACTGTAGGACTTGGAGTACCCGGTAAACACCGATCCCGATTAAATACTAAAATAAATAATATAATATATATGACTACATTCTATGGTACATCAATATCATAACAGGTGTACATGCATTTGTATGTATTTTCTAAGAGTATGTTGAACATATAATGATATACAGTACGTATATGTATGCCTGTATAATCTACAGAAAAATTAACAAATTCAGGTGTACCTACATGGCCTAGTAACATTGGGTCAAATAAATGTTATGTTATGTTAGGACACCATACCATACACTAAGCATATAATATCATTAACATAAATACACACAAGTCATCATCAAAGCTGAGGATTTAGGGTAGAAATGGAATTTTGAAATACACATCTACCAACAGACATGGCAACAGTGCTAGCAAGGGATCATGCCCTCCCGAATGTTGGCATTCTTTGGAAAATGGATGCACCACAGTTTATTTCATACTACAGTACGTACTTCGTTGAAATACATACTATAGTTAGGGGCCATCCATAAAGTATTTGTGGATATTTTTTAAACAGTTGTTTAATCCAATACTCAGTTGTTGGACATATATTTGAAAACAATTTATGACTACCCTGGTATGTTTTCTTTATAGAAAATATACTAATCGGTGCACTCCTTCTATAGACCTGCTCCGTCAGTCAAGTATGTGTTCCCGTTTCAAACAAAGGACAGATCTTTTAAGTAAATCTTGTCGGCTAAGTCAGATAATGAGATAAGGCCTGAGTGATGTGACCTACTTAGGAAGAAAACATTGAATTGTGGGTAGTTTCCACAACTCATATACCTCTTCCTGTACGATTATTTTAAAGTATATTTTACCCACACGTACTGCTTGCTATTAAACATATAATTAAATTAATGGCTTATTGCACCTAACTATAAGTACTACCAGTACTATAACGATAAGGAAATTACCCCAAATCAATGGTCTCATTTCAGCCTGACATATTTGGCTGATATCTATCTAAAATAATATAATAACTCCTTAAGGTTTCATAAATAACATTATGGAAGTTGCATGAATCCTGGCAGTATTGTCAATATTTCACATATTTGGGACAGCCAGATCAAAATAAAACAAAACACCAATGATCAGGATGACTGTTGTGACTGATGACCATTAATTTAAGACATGTTGCCTACAATTACATAGATTTGTTTCAAGGCAAAGACATGTTAAAACCATCATAACCAGAGATATCAACGTATACTTGACCTGCCATACTGTTGTATCCTGAGTGTCACAACTTTATAGTTATTCTATGCATGTACCTGTAATAGCAAATTGAAAATGTCTTTTCTGTTCTTGACAGACTTACGTTGGTGACATCCTTGTGTCGGTTAACCCCTTCCGAGACCTTGGAATCTACGGCAAGGATGTGAGTACGGGTATATTGACTGCAGGGTCAGACGTCAGACCATGAATGGGATGTTCCTCTCTCTCTGACAATGTGACCAGGCAGTATTGCTGGTGATGGTTGCTGTATTTGGTTACCTTGTATTTATAGCAGGTGTGTCCCTTGCGGAGGAGTATGTCAGAAAAAACGGCCAACACATTGAATAGTGAAATATGAGATGAACCACAAGTAATGCATCTGCTTTATTGATACAATTAAATTTGCTGCTGGATTTTGTTTCTGAAAAAATGTCTCCTTTTAATTACATTTTAAAATCAAGATTCATTACCCTATGTTTTTATATAAATTGGTAGTTAATTCAATAAAGAATTAAATACTTGTTGACCAAACAAGTACAGGTTGTTAGGTGTGGCTTGGCAGCCATGTTTTCGTCTTCACTACATGTGTAACCATAGGTAGGTGGGATACTTTCACTGTACTTGTCAACGCATCAAGAAATAACAAAGAAGATTCATTATACAATGATTTAAAGGAAATAAAAACAAGGCATTAGCTAAAATCCGTTTTCCATGTGTACACAAAGTTTAACATTGTATGTAACATTTGAGAACATTAAAAAAATACAGAAAAATACATTTGTAGCATAAATTCTATTTTAAACATGTCTGTGTAGCAATTCCCGCGGAAAATACAAATTTAATGAGCTAGGCGATCACGTGGTATCTTAGCGTCACATATGACTCACACTCGCAGCAGGCCGACCCTTTCCATGGATTCAGAGCTTATTTACATGGATAGTTTTGGGGTCGAAACGAGCATCAGAATGAGTTACTGTTCAATATTCCAATGTAATACAAACATTAGTCATCATAGAGGAACAAGCAGTTATCGTATGGTTCCACATGAATTCAATTTTATTCAAAACAATGAATGCGAATGAGCCTACAAGTCGACTAGGTATCGCCGAGCTTGGGCTCATTTTCAGAATAATTATATCGAATGCAACCAACGGGAGATAATGTACACCAATATACATATATAGCAGACATATTGTATCCAGCTACAGAAAGTAACGTGTATAATCTCATAATATCACTAGAATATCAATGTATGAAGGAGGAGTTGTACAATTTATCATAACAACTGAAATCAGTCAGCGAATTTCTGTCGGTCCTGCTAGCTCAGTTGGTAAATGCGTTGGTTCCTTGGCATTTTTTTTGGCAATCGGGCGACGCCAGTTCAATCCCGACACCAAACCATTGATTTTTTAACACTTTTTTATGTTTTCACGAAGTAATATAAACCAAATCATTTTTATACTATAATGCACTGTGTGTAAATATCTTTGTAGTAATTATTTATTCGCCACAAAAATGAAAATGTGGTAATTATATATAACAATGTTTTTAAATGTTATTTATCCAGACAGATCACCATTTGTTTTCACATATATAATTACAATATATTACCGTACAATATATACATACAGTTCACACATTCTATTACATTATATTTGTTGGGATAAATAAAATGTTTAAATATCGTTATATAATTCCCATATTTTAATTTTTGTGGCGAATAAATAATTACAAAAAAAATAAAAAATATATTTACAAACATTGCATCATAGTATAAAAATGATTTGGTTTATATTACTTCGTGAAAACATAAACAAAAAAGTATTAAAAAAATCAATGGTTTGGTGTCGGGATTGAACCGGCGTCGCCCGATTACACAATAAATGCCAAGGAACCAATGCCAACTGATTTACGTTGTTATGATAAATTGTACAACTCCTTCTTCATACATCGATATTCTAGATTCTAGTGATATTATAAGATTATACACTTATACACGTTACTTTCTGTAGCTGGATACAATATGTGTTTGTTATGTATGTTTATTGGTGTAGACTATCTCCCGTTGATTGCATCCGATATAATTATTCTAAAAACGAGCCCAAGCTCGGCGAAACCTAGTCGACTTGTAGGCCCATTCGCATTCATTGTTTTGAATAAAATTGGATTCATATGATGACTAGTGTTTGTATTACATCGGAATATCGCATAATAACTCATTTTGACGTTCGTTTCGATCCGAAAGCTATCCTTGTAAACATGCTCTGAATGCATGGAAAGGGTCGGCCTGATGCGACTATGGGTCATATGTGACGTCACATCTCGGCATCTCGAAAAGCGTGGCAAAAATATTATTCGAAAATGTTTGGATGCACAGCATAAGATGTGGAATTTCTAATTCATTGAATTTTTTTTGTGGCTTGGACATGGAAATAGATAGCAGGATGTAATGTAATATGAATTCAAGCCATAGATGTTTTTATTCCCTTTAATGTCATAAAACTTGTTGGTAATGTATACACCTACACTGAGTGCAATATGGTCAAATAAGTAATGTGTATCAGTCTGCATTCCTGAGTCGGTAACATTTGCACTAAGCTGCCATGTCCAGTTGAAGTTATACTGGTGTTGCCTGATAATTGTTATGTTTGCTATAATATCGTGGAGTGACATAAACAACAGTATGTATTGGTAAGTAATTGAGTGTATATATTCTGAGGAAAGGACAATTTTGTAAATTTGTTATTAATGGAAAGAAGTTAGGTGTGTGCATAATAAGGCTACTTTTCTTAGCATAAAAATTTATGTGTTAAAAAGTCTAATTCAAAATTTTTCATTGGAAAAATTATTTAGCAATAATTTTGTATCGTACAACTATTTTTTTCAAAATGACTAAAAGTCAAATTATTTGATTTTATATGAGATGTCATACATACAAATACTTTCACTGCTGCAATGTCTTGTGGAACAGTCAGAAAACTAGTGTTTTTTATATCGCTTTAAATGCAGTTTCATGTTTTATGTTATAACTCTTCCCTCCTTTAAATGTTCTTGTTTCTATTGTTTTACTCTATTAACCCACCACATGTCAGGACACACCAACCTAGTCATGACGGGCAAAATTATCTGAGGAAGCAGCTTATAATGTACATATTGCTTTGTAATATTTAGTTATTTCATTGAACATTTAAGTAAATCACTGAACAGTCTAGAAACTCAGGGAAATTGATGGCAAAACATCTTGTTTGTAGTGATGCTTCATAATGATCAGTGTATTTGCAAGACAAACTAGTGACACGACTGATGTTTGTAGAGAAGCTTCATAATTATCAATGTATTTGTAAGACAATCTAGTGACACGACTGATGTTTGTAGAGAAGCTTCATACTGATCAATGTATTTGTAAGACAATCTAGTGACACAACTGGTGTTTGTAAAGAAGCTTCATAATGATCAATGTATTTGTAAGACAATCTAGTGACACAACTGGTGTTTGTAAAGAAGCTTCATAATGATCAATGTATTTGTAAGACAATCTAGTGACACGACTGATGTTTGTAGAGAAGCTTCATAATAATCATTGTATTTGTAAGACAATCTAGTGACACGACTGATGTTTGTAGAGAAGCTTCATAATGATCAATGTATTTGTAAGACAATCTAGTGACACAACTGGTGTTTGTAAAGAAGCTTCATAATGATCAATGTATTTGTAAGACAATCTAGTGACACAACTGGTGTTTGTAAAGAAGCTTCATAATGATCAATGTATTTGTAAGACAATCTAGTGACACGACTGATGTTTGTAGAGAAGCTTCATAATAATCATTGTATTTGTAAGACAATCTAGTGACACAACTGGTGTTTGTAAAGAAGCTTCATAATGATCAATGTATTTGTAAGACAATCTAGTGACACGACTGATGTTTGTAGAGAAGCTTCATAATAATCATTGTATTTGTAAGACAATCTAGTGACACAACTGGTGTTTGTAGAGAAGCTTCATAATGATCAATGTATTTGTAAGACAATCTAGTGACATGACTGATGTTTAATTCAGTCGAGTGAGATATATCGCGGGGTCAAAAGGCGAGAAGACCAGCCGCCCCATATCTTTGCTGTGGCTGACCGGCTGTACCAGGACATGTTGGGAGTGAGAGGGAGTGATGCCAAGAACCAGTGTGTCCTCATCAGGTTAGTAATCCTCTTCCTCCTCTTCTCTCTCACTCAGTATGTTGGCTGTACCAGTAGCATTTGTGTTGTTTTCCTCTTGTGTTCCTGTAAGTCTTGGGTGAGGCTGATCTCAATACTGATCCTCGTTTCTGGTTTCTTTTTATTCCTTCTCACTGTTCTTGCTGTCTCCACCAATCATCCCTACTCAATTCTATCTTTCTCTCTCGTTCTCCACTCCTCTCCCAATCCTTCCAAATCTCTCTTTACACAGTCCTCCCATCGCAGTCTAGGTCATCTTCATCTTCTTTTCCCTTCCACTCTCCGGGCATCGGCTTTCTTTGCCCACTGTTCTACTTCCACCTGCTCCACACGTCCAGCCCACTTTTGTTGTCTCCTCACCAGCGTCTTCTTGAAACTCTTCCACACCAACCTCCTCTCTCAGCTCCTCCATTCTTCACTTATCATTTTTTCTGTCATTGCCATTAACATATTTTGTGGCAATTTAAAGGGAAATAAAAGACAATTGTATGAAAGAGTTAATTACGAATAAGCACATCAAATTTCTTTGACCTTGATGCTGCATGACGCACCGAATGTCCCTGTTTCCTCGACATGTATACGAATGTGCCAGCTCATTTGTTGGTTTGTGGTATTCCATTTGATTAAGAGTTATACTTGTAACAGCTGTTAAAATGCCATAGAGTGCTCCACGCGGATGTCACATTTTTAGTAGTCATACAGACTTACTGAAAGTGAAATGTGTCATTTGTTAGGTCGCTATTTATTGTAAACTGTTCAGAGTTATTTTGTAAGGGACACTATTTCAGTGGTGAGAGTGGCGCAGGCAAGACGGAGTGTACCAAGCTAATCATCAAACAACTTATTGATCTGTGCCAGGGCAACAGCCAACTACAGCAGCAAATTCTACAGGTAACAAACTGTTCATCTTATCTTACTGTTATATTTCATTCTTTGATGTTATATTTTATTCCAGTGTGCACACTGTAGTGTATTCCCATTTCCGCCTACCCGTTTAATGTGCTGACTTTCCGTGTATTTGGAGCCGGGTTATTATTTTGTAGTATGCTGGTGAATAAATGTGTTAACTAGTAGTTGTTGTTTGTCATTCCCGCATATTCTAACCCCACGCAACACCACACACATACCACAGCTGAATGTGTTATCTTATTGGTTTGGTTGTAAGCATTATTTCCTTGAAATCTTAATAATTATAATGTTTTTATTTCCAATGAAAAATACAAATAAAGAAAACTTTATAGTAATAATAATTTTCAACAATAACGTGTAAGAATTTACAGATGGAAATGGGGAATGTTGAAGTGCAGTACTAATTAATTGGTTCCTCAAACACATTAGTTTGTTGAGGAAGTCGTGTGTACCAATGTTCCCAATAACGGTCACATCGTTTATAAATGAGGACTTACCTCGATTGTTTGCCATCTTGCAGGTGAATCCGTTGCTTGAAGCTTTTGGCAATGCTCAGACTTTGATGAATGACAATTCCAGTCGCTTTGGCAAATACATTCAACTCAAGTTCGTTGGTGGGAGAGGTGAGATATTAAACACCTTTAACTTAATATTTTTGTTGTTGCTCATATTAGTTTTATCAGTTTTTTATTATTCCTCTGAAAAGACTGACTATCTGTTCCACCCACTGCATCAGGGTTGTACCTGTCAGTTATATACCCCTACCATAAACCCTTACATTATAATGGGACAAATTAACTTATTTGTCACTTGTCATTATGTGTATTTGAGCATTCGTTTCACACTAATGTGTTTTTTGGTAGATATGCCTCAGTTTGGAGAATCAAGCGTTAGTTCATGTGACCTTGTTAATGATTGGCTGATTGCAAAGTGACACCCTAACAAATGATCTGGATTTATCTAAACTTAGATTAGCTTACTTTTTTATGGAAATTAATAAATTAATTAATTTTCACAGTACCGGTAGTATTGATTAAATTGGTAAATTGGAAGTGGTAAACACATATTATTCTTACAGTCATTTGTGGGAGGGATTTTAAAACATACAGATGTATAAATAAACTGGTAAATAGAATTTAATAACTGTCTACCAATATATAGAAATATTTGTGCAAATGTGCTCTGATGTTCCTCATACATCTATGGATTATAACCTGCAGCTGGGACTATATCTCTCAGTATTAGACACACATCTAATACAATACCTTTACTCTAGTTTGGCAAATGTATATTGAGGTACTGGAATAAGATATTTAGACACCCATTTATATGAATGGCGAGATCATGTGCGAGCCTTATGTGCCACACGCCACGAAGAGGATAAGTAAGTTATATGAATAAGTTTGCGATACAAATGGCACATGACGTTACCGTGGTTACAGTGTTGGGAGCGAAGATCTCGGAGTACTTGTTGGAGAAGTCTCGCATGGTTCGACAGAGTGAGGGCGAGGCTAACTTCCACATCTTCTACTACATGTTCGCTGGCCTCACCGCCGAAGAACAAACTCGCTACAAACTACAGGACGCAGACAATTACAAGTACATGAGCCGTGCCATTGATCGTTTATTTTATGTTGCATTTTAATTATTTCTTTAATTTTATTACTTGATTGATTTTAAAACAATATGTAGTTATATAATTTTATTTCGTTAAATCTAGTCAGTATTTACCTAATACTTTGTTTCACATAAGTTATTTGTACATTTAAATTTTTGAATGGATAGACAATCCGTCTCAGTTGTTGACACTGTACACAGTTGTTCTTCTCAAGAAATTAGTTTTTGTATATTACGGCCATCTCGCACGGCTTTCTTCAGCAGACTGAAATTACAGTTGTGTCACATAACCTATGCCATGTCACATGACACAACCGTCCAATGTCATGTGTCTGTCTGTGCAGGTACTTCAGTGATGGTGCGTCGTGCATACAGTCAGACGGCAAGTTGCTGAAGGAGAGGTACGAAGAACTGATCAATGCCATCGATATGGTCGGATTCACAGACAAGGTTTGTTTAGTCATTTGGGGAAACATTCAGTCTCAAGTGATGTGTATATATACCTAATTTGTAGCCCAACAATGATTGGTAACTTTTATTAAAATCACTTTCACACCACAATCAATACATGTCTAGGTAATGTTGCTATAACATTTTCTAAATGGATCTTTTGAATACATCTAAATAGATGTACCTAATCTAATTAGATCTTCGATGTTTTGAACTCATTTTCCAAACAGTTTTTTTTCAATTGCACATATTCTAAAAGATCTTTCATATTTGCATATTTCCAAATAGAACTTCTGAACAGATATTCTTCAAGTATATTCAGGCATTCTCTAAACAGATCTTTTGAATGTACATTTTCCAAATAAATCTTTTGAATGGACATTCACTAAATAGGTAATTTGAGGATCTATGCGTGGAGTGCCGTGGCACAGTGAATGGAGCAATGGACTCTTAGGCGAGAGAACACAGGTTTGAATCCTGTGCTGCCATTTCAAACCTTGTGCAAGTTCGTTCACTCTACATTGCTCCAGTTCACTCACTTGTATGAATGAGTACCTGGCTATAGACAGTGGTGCATATTTGTGTATGAATAGTCTTTGCACATTAATTGCAGGATAGCTGAATGCTTCCAAGATAAGTCGATATGGTGTTCAATTGAACAGATCTGCCAGGGAGTAAATTGTAAAGCGCTTTAAGCAGACCTACCAACTGGATACTGCACTATATAAGAACGTACCTTTTTGTTCTATAATAGATATGTTTGCTCCACTGCAGGAGCAAGAGGACATGTTTGCCATCTTGGCTGCTACCCTCTCCATAGGCAACATCGAGGTGAATGCTGACGACATTGGTGTGGCTGTCATCAGTGAAAACTCAAGTCAAATCAAGGATACCACGGTTGGTTCAATAACATAACTAAATTCTTTTACTAATCTCCAGGGACTGGTTTCATGAGGCATTCTTAAAGTTATGCAATTACTTGACGTCAAATGTTCGCAAACATTTGACGTAAAGTAATTGCATAATAATAATAGAAAAATATATTTTCTACAAATGCCTATTTGTATAAAATTTCTTTATTTAAGATAATACTACTATTCAGATGTTGTAATATATACATACTGAATGGTTGACATAGTTAACATATATTTCTTTGAAGAAACCAATAATTATATTATGTGTGAATTGAATTCATGCTGTTCCAGAGGGTTTTGATAAATATATTATCAGTTACAAATGTTTGCTTGTGATTATGATTAATTTTGATCCGGTAATTTGTTACTAAGATTACAACGTGTTAAGATAGAAATTAACACTAACTATACATAAACAATATAAGTAAAGACATAACATTGTTAGCATTAAAACATTCTACCCAGTATAGTTAAAATCAAGAGATATATTACACAGAATTGGTTAATATTAGCTTCCCATTGAGGAAGCTGCTAAGGCAGGGTGCAGTAGTTGAGCAGATAGAGTGCTGGACTGTCGTTCGGAGGGACCAGGGTTCGAATCCTAGTGCCAGCTGGGTGGTGGTTCGGTACTGGTTCGGCCGCCGTGTCAAAACTTTGGCAATTTAAGCAATCGGAGCTGTGCGTGTTTACTTTTAAGGAATTATTTAGATTTTACACTAAATATGGTTCAGCTATGCATGTTGCATTTCTGGATGCGTCAAAAGCATTTGATCGAGTCAATTGACATAAGCTGTTAACGAAATTAGAACAATGTGATGTATTGAAATATATTGTAAGAATACTCAGCAATAAGTTCAATAACCAATGTGTATGTATTCGATGGGGATCTACCTACTCCGATTTCTTCTCAGTGGGCAACATTGTTAAACAAGGTGGAAAGTTATCCCCTTTACTTTTTAACATTTACATGGACAATTTGTGTGTACAACTACACAAACAACATATTGGTTGTAGTCTGGGTACTATGATTGTTAATCACCTGATATACGCTGTTGACCTCCTTCTGTTAGCTCCTTCCGCCAAGGGACTACAAACTTTACTTGACATATGTTACTCTTATGGGTGTGAGCACAACATTCAGTATAATGCTGGTAAATCCCTGATCATGTATTTTGATTCTAGAAACTCAAATCTTGCCATGGAAAAGACTTTAGGAGGAAAGAAGTTAAACTTTGCCACCTCTTGTAAATACCTTGGGCATGTCATTTGTAACAACTTAACGGATGAGGCCGACATTCAAGCCAACGTGAGACTTCTTTATGCCAAAAGTAACATGTTACAGCAACAATTTTATTTTTGCTCTTCTGCTATAAATAATAAGTTACTTACTGCATATTTCAGTAGTATTTATATGTGTGTGCTATGGGTAAATTGTAGAAAGGCTAATTTTCAGCAATTTATTGTTGCATATACCAATTCATACAGAATATTGAACAATCTGCCGATGAGATGTAGCGCTAGCCACGTGTTTGCTACAGCTAATGTAAAATCATGTAATTACATTATCAGAACAACTGTTTATGCAGAAGGAACAACGCAAGTCAGGTATTGATTGAATTAGGCCAAATTAATGACATGCAATTTTATTGACTGTCTATTGTTATACATTGTTACATACACATCCATTGTGACAATGACAGCAAGCATGCCGGCCCCTGACTGCTAAGCACTACTGTCTACTACATACAATTCATCATATGTGTGTGGGTCACTCCACCAATATATACACTATTCACCACATGTGTGGGGGTCACTCCGCCCTGCTAAAAGTCACCCACTGTTAAAGGGGAGGGAGGGTGGGAATTCTAAACTTGATCAATAATATTACACGAACACACTCATCTAGCATACAGCACAACTACATTCTAACTACATAAATCAAAATCCAAATAAGCTGAATAAATGCTGTAAATACTCCCCAATAATTTTGAATGAATGAGGTCAATCCCGCTGCTGCTATTGCTTAAATACTGGTGTCTAACGCGCATGCGCGAGTCGCATAGCCTCGTAACCAAACATGTTATGAGCCAATAGCTAGGCTGCATGTGTTGTTACTTCCACATAAAACGCAGTATGTCCCCGTTGTTTACATACATTCGTTTTTAGCTTAATTACGAGGATTAACAGGTCTGTTAATACAATTATTCAGAGTATTGTTACTAGCGACATATACAGTACGTCGCATTTGCGGCATCAGTGGATCAAGACTTTGTATAATTTTTTAATATCCTGTTTTTATTAACTTTTTTTTTTCTTCTTTATTTATGTTTCTATTTGTATAATGGATGTTTTTATTTATGTACCTTTTTCCTATATGGACCCAATTCTTTTTCTGAAATAAAAACATAATTATTATTATTTTTATCAACAAAATGATGTTGGTTGTATAATGGGAAGAAGAAGGCAGTAATTAAGTGTGATTGTATTTGACAGGACCTGTTAGGTTTGGACAAGCTGGAGATGCATGGCTGTCTTTCCTGCAGCATCACCTTCACAAAAGGAGAGGAGATCCGCAGAAACTACACTCTCTTGCAGTCAGAGGGTAGATATATTGATATCACATTCACAGTCAGTTTAATTTGGAGTCACTGCATGTGACACAATTATTATTATTAATGACCACAACAATTACTAAATGTTAAATTATCTTATGTTTTATCTTTCTCTTACTTGTTTTAGGATAACAGATTTGAAAACTGTCTAATACTGGTAGACATCATTTATGGTGTGTATAATTATTACCTTAATTCCATACCATCCATTTAGATATGAGTGTACACATGTGTTTCAAACATAAACTATGTAGTTATCTTTTTGAAAATTTCCTTAATTGTTTGAGTGATTTTTGTATGGGAAACTTTTCCACTTGACAGAGGCACGTGATGCAGTGGCAAAGACACTCTATGGCCGTCTGTTCAGCTGGATTGTGAATCGAGTAAACACACTGCTCGTGCCCCGTGAGTCTTTCAACCCAGACAAGGTGCAGGAGATAGGAATCCTCGATATCTTTGGCTTTGAACACTTTGAACTGAACAGCTTCGAGCAGGCGTGCATCAACCTGGCCAATGAACAACTCCAGTTCTTCTTCAACAAGGTATGTGTATTCTGGAGTGAGTACAAATCATGCATCCTAATGTTTTATGCTGTTTTAATAAAAACATGAAAAAATCTTCCGCAATATAGCCATATTCTAAATCTCTGACACATGTTCAATGTTGTGGAAATAAACTGTCAGAAAGTAATTTTGAGCAAAGTACTTATGAAAATAGACCAGCAAAATCCAAATCTTGTTAGAAGCATATGTCTAAAGATGTGTATCCTATATGTGCTCAATATATTGGTATATGACCAGAGCATGTGTCTTTAAATAGGCCAAGAGCATTACAACACAAGATTTTAATTTAATAATTTTTGGCGTGGCACACATTTTCCGGTTGTGACTTTCTTCCTTTGCTCTGTCTCATATTTGTGGAACCACAGACGTCTTGCAGCTTTAGCTCTAGCTTTATGCATCTTGCAACTGTCTTCCATCCAGACCACCCTACTGTGGTTCTCTATACATTACATTTACCTTTTCCAAATCTCCCACCCCACTCCAGTCCACCACTCCTGTCTCTTCATTCTACCAACTACAGCTTCACAAGTTTTACATATCGCTATATATAATCCAGTAGTTTGTTGATCTCACTATTTCATACCATGTGTTTGTGTGATCCAAGCAAGAACTTATACATGGAGCCATTATTTGGGATGACTTTGAAATAAATGATTTAGAAGATGTTATCTAAGTCTTGTGTTCCTTTTCTGATTAATTTATGTGTCTTCATCTCGCAATCCACTTCTTCTATCTCTTAAACATTCTCCCAATGGTCAGCTGCTACACAATCTTCATTTAAAATTCAAAGTCGCATGTTAAATCTTAGGAAGAAATCAAATACAAATTCTAGTTGTGCCAGGAAGGTCAAAGCTCTTGAGAAAGACTCTTATGATACTACACAATAAAATAGTATGTCCAGATCATTAAAAAACTACCTCTGGTGAACTTACTTGATATAAGCCAAATATCACTGCCTTGCAGACCGCAGTCCTTTAACAACACCTTTTCACCAGACACTTTGCCTCGAGGGTTCTGTGGAGGTGCTGGTGTTGTGTTGCTTTCTCAGAGTACGGCCAATAAAGCTCAATTTCCTACTAGTTTCATGTTCAATTGGTTCTTGATTTGTTCTTTCCCAAAGTAATTGCTAATTGTTTCTGGCCATGGTATCGGTAGATTTCTCTCTAGGCAGCCGCTTTTGAAAGTGTGGATCATCCATATAGCAGTAGATAAAGCATGAAGATAATGAATGCTCCCTTCTCCGCTAGCACATCTTCATGCTGGAGCAGGAAGAGTATCGTGGCGAGGGAATCGACTGGAAGGAAATCAAGTTTGTTGACAACAAGTCACTGTTGGTACGTTATCCATCTGTGTCATCACCAAACTTACCAAATACAGACATACTGTATTTATGACATTTTATTGATTGCACAACTACAGGTATATATATATGGAGTGATTTAGTTGTGCCTATACTGTACGTTATAACATTTTTATTTTATCAATTTCACTATATTTAATTTTTATACTATGAATACTATTTGTTTTAACATCTTCAGTGAATCAACTTGTGTAGCCCTTTGCCATTGGTTATAATTAATTATCTGATTAGCTTATTATTATCCTGTTAACATTACATAAGTCTTCTCTTTCAGTGAATGATAAGACAAATCTTCACATTTTCTATTAATATACAGTGGACCCCCTATTAAGGCCATCTTTGGGACTGGATAAAGTGACCTGAATAGTGAGGTGACCATATTAGCGAGAGTATTATTCTATACTTCACTGTATGTGGAAATAATCTGGGACTGTTCTAGGGTGACCTTAATTACGAGGTGGCTGTATTACTAAGGTGACTATAAAGCGAGGTTCCACTGTGGGTATACAATTTTGTTGTAATATTTTATGATTAATTTTGATGTGACTGATGATTCTTCGAAGTTGAATATACATTTGTGTGTTATGTTAGGACCTGTTTATGGGTCGACCAATTGGAATCTTGGCGCTCCTTGATGAAGAAAGCTTCTTCCCAAAGGTACGGTTTACAAAAATTACCATAATATGCACACTGTTTCAAAATTAATAAAAATATTTATTTCTGTTCAAATATATAGCAGTTCAAGTGAACACCGGTAACGACCGTATGTTTTGGGACACCCTAAAAATCAAGAATTTTTTTTTCTTTTTCTGTACCTTATGTTTTGGGACACCTTTGTAAATGTCATTATTTTGTCCCTATGTATTTGGACCCAATTATTCATACTTCTGACGAGCGAATACCCACTTTTTCCACGATGCCGACGCATAAATGAAAAAACGTATCAATAAAATATATTACAATTGCAGCTGCTCTGAGGTGAACAAACTTGGGTGATGTAACTACTGTAACACCAGCAATGATGTTTTGCCCTTCTCTCATCTACCAGCCGTGGCCTTTATACATTTAGGAAGTACCACAATACGCATCTAAAATCCTAGTTGCCGTCCCCCAAAGTTTGACTGTAATGTACAAAACTGTCTGCATTGTTCCAAGACTTGCACATCATTTCATGTATAGATGATGTTTTAATCTGCAGTATGTTTAGCAGGAATTCAAAGGCCCCTAGATTCACTGCCAGGCCCCTAATAAGTTCAGGTGAAGGGGTCCAGCTGGCTCATTAAAAGGACGTCGTCTGTTCCAGTTTATTTTCCTTAAAAAATAAATAAAATTCATTTAAGAACCAATAAATTACAAACAACAGACAATATGAGTTAAAATTAGATAGTTTCTCGAAATTTTTTTTTTAATGGTTTGCTTAATTTGTTCACAATATATAAAAAAAACTTAAGATATTTCAACAAATGAGGGATGGTAACTCACTTTGGTGTGGCATGTCACATATTGTTTGTGTAATCATTTTGGTTCACTATTGTCTTAATTAAAGTCTGTACAATAACTACTAATGATCAGTGGTTATACTGATGAACAAAACATTTCTGGTGGTCATATATCAGCTGGGTAAACTTTGTAGACAGTTTGTGTAGATTTATTTGACAAAGTAAGAATTGTTGGAGTAGAACTTTGTGTTTCTTCCAGGCCACAGATCAGTCGTACGTGGCAAAGATGAACCAGAAGTTTGCAAAGAACAAAAACTACATCCGGTCGACTCAGGGAGATGCCAAGAGTTTCACCATCGCTCACTATGCCGGCCAGGTCAGTCTCACTCATTCTCGCACTTTAGGTGATGTTAGTTTTATTAGTCATTTCAGGGTTTTTTATTGTCATTTCTTCCCTCTTCCTCTGCCTGTCCATCCACCTGTCTGTCAGTCCACCTGTCTGACCATCCACCTGTCTGTACAGCTTTCTATCTGTCCATCCACCTGTCCGTCCACCCACCTGTCTGTCCGTCCACCTGTCTGTACAGCTGTCTGTCTGTCCATCCAACTGTCCATCTACCCACCTGTACATCCACCCACCTATTTGTCCATATACCTGTCCGTCCACCCACCTGTCTGTCTATAAACCTGTCTGTTCACTCACCTGTCTGTAGACCCACCTGTCTGTCCGTCCACCCGTCTGTCCATCCACCTGTCTGTACTCTGTACAGCTGTCTGTCTGTCCATTCACCTGTCCATCCACCCACCTGTCCTTCCACTCACATGTGTGTCCATACACCTGTCTGTCCATCCACCTCTCTGTCCACTCACCTGTCTGTACACCCAACCCACCTGTTTGTCCATCCACCAGTCCATCCACCCACCTGTCCGTTCACCTACCTGTCTATCTATACACCTGTCTGTCTATACACCTGTCTGTCCACCCACCTGTCTGTCCATCCAATTGTCTGTCCACTCACCTGCCTGTATACCTCTCCATGGATCCACCCACCTGGCAGTCCACTCACCTGTCTGTACACCTGTCTGTCTAGATTTGTCTTCCCACTGGTAGAGTTAATTATGACAACAACATAACAAAGTTACCAATAATAGTAATTTTGTAGTAACTGAGCCTATAGCAATACTTGTAATTATGCAAAGTCATATAAAATTGTATTTTAATAGCAAGAATTAAATGTATCTTCCATATGAAGGGTTCAGGGCAAAATGCGACAAATGCAATTTTTTTTATTTTCGCCCAGATCAGGACTAAACGTTTTTTTAAACACGTTGAGCTAAGATATTTTCTAATAAAAAAAGCGCAATCATCCCATTGAAAGAATGTGTACAAAAGAGCGTTTGTTTTCAAAACACGTAAGCCCCTTCCATCTTTTTTTATCAAAATGCGATATATCCATGTTCAGCCAACCAACACCGCCGTGCCGCACCTGCAGCTACGTGGAGTGATGGCGCGCGTTATATGAATATACAGCGTTTTGATATATATAAATATATATTTATCAACTTAATTTATAAGTTGTTAGTTTAACTTTGAGGAAGAAGCACAAAAGTGACTTTTTCTCAAAACGAAGAAAATGGATATATCGCATTTTGCCCTGAAACCATTCATATCTATAAAAAAAAAAAATTATTAGGCAACCTATGACAGTGAGCTACTTGTGTAATGATGACAGGTCACATAAAACTACTTGTGTAATGATGTACCCCGTATGTAAGGTCACAGAAATTTACTTGTGTAATTATGCCAGGTCACATGAAACTACTTGTGTAATTATGTCAGGTCACCTACGACAGCACTGGTTGGCTGGAGAAGAACCGAGATACACTGCCCCCTGGTGTCATGGAGATGCTCCAACAGTCGACCAACAAGTTGCTCAGTCTCATCTTCAAAGGTAACCCCAGTCGATCATCACACCCCTTTCTTCCACACCCCTTCTTCTTCCCTTTGATCCCTCGTGACAAGTCAACTCCACCTATCCCAATTTACTGCATCCTCTGAGAGACCCACAGCATTCTCAGCTGTTCACGCCAGCACTTTAGACCTAACTCCCTTAGTCTCCCTACATGTTACCCTTTAGTCCCCATGTCATTTTATGAAACTTGCTCTGAGTCCCCGCAGTGTGTTCACAAAGGCACCACAATATGGTGACACCTAGTTTTTGTGCATTTAATTTGTTATACTTCATTTTCTAACATTACACGTTGTGCTTAGTTTTAAAAGAATTGAATTCCACACAAGACAGTTCTAAATACACCAATACATTTTTTAACTATAAACGGCACTTCATGTCTGGGTGCGTTCGCATAAAATGCTATGTATATCTACAAACTCTTTTTAGTTGATATTTTCAAACAGTGCTCATTCAGAAACATCCAATGCAAAGCCATATGAAATACATGGCAAGAAAAACAGAGGGAAACAGAAGAAAACATACACCAAGCTGATCTGAAACCTTGATATTGAAGAAACAGATCTTCCAACCCTGATGAACAATCAAACCATATGGAAACGGCTCATCTATGCTCCAGCCACATGATGACGATGATGACGATGATGACGATGATGACCAACTACCCAGTACTATGTTTGTGTTTATGTGTTTCACCAGTCTTTCTCTCCCAACTTGTCTTCTCTCCATCCAGGTCTCATGTTGTGTGGTTTACGTAGCAGCCATTGTTCAGTCACGTTAATAGATATATTTTATGTATTCGTTGCAGGTAAGATCTCACGCACTGGTACTCTGGCACTGAACCACAAGACGACCAAGAAATCCAAATTTAACCAGGTAAAGCGTCTTTCTGCGTATATCTCAAAGTTTTATGTACAATTTACTGTAATTGAAAAACAAGTATTATGTCTATATTGATGACATTTAACAATTTGCTGTCATATGGCAAAGGAAAACATATAGTTATTTGGGGTTTTAATGTCTATGATTTTATTTTTTATTAACTAATAATGTTACTGATGTGTGTAAGTGGTGTGGTAATGTTAACCATTTGGTCCTCAACCAGTGGTAAGAATATTGGGTGTCATGAAGAATACTATTAATGCATCTTTCTTGTTAATGTTTTCAGCCAAGGAAAGCCGCAGAAGCCACCAAACAGAGGAAGTTGACAGTCGGCCACCAATTCAAAGTACAATCTTGTTTCCTATTGCCATTAAAAAGGATTAAAAGTGTAAACGTTATGTAATTTTACATCCATTGCATGGGTCCTGTTGAAAGGTAGCATGATTTTCCAATGGGCAAAGAAGGTCATGTTTTAAGCACTTTAAATTCATGTAACTCTGAATGTAATCAGTCATTCTCAATTATACCAATTTCATTTGGTTTTGATGTGTCGATAAATATCTTGTCTTGTCTAGTTCTGTGTTGTTTGTTATGTTATGTTATGTAATGTTATGTTATTTTATGTTAGGCCATTTATTATGAAATGTTTAACTTTTGAATTATATAATACAATTTCATTCTTGACTAAATTCCTTTTAATCTAATTTTTATATCTTTTTAGGTATCAATAATTGCATTTCCATAGAGTTAAGTTTTTATCTCTAATTTTTAATGACATTT
This sequence comes from Escarpia spicata, assembly GCA_963995525.1. Lineage (NCBI taxonomy): Eukaryota > Metazoa > Annelida > Polychaeta > Sabellida > Siboglinidae > Escarpia > Escarpia spicata. The sequence goes on along the minus strand of OZ023216.1, from coordinate 30,531,140 downwards.
ATTATTTCACATTTAAGTTAATTTAATTAGCATCATCACAGTTTGTACATTTTATTTTCTGTATATATGTTTTATGTAGATTGATGTATAAATATATATATATACATATAAATATATATATAATTATATATATATATACGTAATTTTATATATATTTATATATATATATATATAATTATATATATATATCATGCATTTTAAGTAAAGTGCATTGAGTTATCAGGGAAACTGCTACATCAAAATATTTTATTATTATTATCGCATTGTCTCTCAGAACTCACTGATGGTGCTGATGGAGCGGATGACAGAATCGCAGCCTGTCTTCATCCGGTGCATCAAACCAAACAGCAAGAAGTCTCCAAAACTCTTTGAGGATGAGTACGTTAAAGCACAGGTTTGTCTGTCTTACAGAAGTCGTTATTACTTTGTCAGCAGTCCACCATCAGGTTTATGACCCATACAGCCTCACCTTGGGTCATTTATAAAAAATGTAAATTGTAATTTTTTTTTAATTCATTGCTAATACTAACTTTGAGAAAGACCACCTATTCAAAAATAACATGTCCCATGGTGATCCAAGATGTAAACAATAACAGTGTAAAGTCAGAATTAACATGTCCCATGGTGATCCAAGATGTAAACAATAACAGTGTAAAGTCAGAATTAACATGTCCCATGGTGATCCAAGATGTAAACAATAACAGTGTAAAGTCAGAATTATCATGTCCCATGGTGATCCAAGATGTAAACAATAACAGTGTAAAGTCAGAATTAACATGTCCCATGGTGATCCAAGATGTAAACAATAACAGTGTAAAGTCAGAATTAACATGTCCCATAGTGATCCAAGATGTAAACAATAACAGTGTAAAGTCAGAATTAACATGTCCCATGGTGATCCAAGATGTAAACAATAACGGTGTAAAGTCAGAATTGACATGTCCCATGGTGATCCAAGATGTAAACAATAACAGTGTAAAGTCAGAATTGACATGTCCCATGGTGATCCAAGATGTAAACAATAACGGTGTAAAGTCAGAATTGACATGTCCCATGGTGATCCAAGATGTAAACAATAACGGTGTAAAGTCAGAATTAACATGTCCCATGGTGATCCAAGATGTAAACAATAACGGTGTAAAGTCAGAATTAACATGTCCCATGGTGATCCAAGATGTAAACAATAACAGTGTAAAGTCAGAATTAACATGTCCCATGGTGATCCAAGATGTAAACAATAACGGTGTAAAGTCAGAATTGACATGTCCCATGGTGATCCAAGATGTAAACAATAACGGTGTAAAGTCAGAATTGACATGTCCCATGGTGATCCAAGATGTAAACAATAACGGTGTAAAGTCAGAATTAACATGTCCCATGGTGATCCAAGATGTAAACAATAACGGTGTAAAGTCAGAATTGACATGCATTGAAGTAGGATGCACATTCTACATGTCTGAAGTTAACAAATCCAGACGGAAGACTTCCTTAATATTTCTTGGTATAATACCATCAGTGAAACAAACAATTAACTCTATCATTGTCAAAACTTGTTATGCTGATGTCATTCACACTTTTCATATGCAAAGATGAACTATAATGGGTTTACCCGAGAATTTGAAATATGGTGACTATCCGTTAAAATATTTCACTGATCACAATAGAAAGTTTCTGTGCATATTCATGTATATAAATCCATTTGGCTTCTATGATTTACTTTAAGCTAGTTATTATTTACCCTCGCATGCTGTAGTAAACTATCACACATAGTCACCTACTGTATATAGCACAGGAACTAGATTTGTTAATATTACACTTGATCGTGTCTTCTTGTATGAATAAAGTTATATATCTTCGTTGTAGCTTCTCTACACAGGCATGTTAGAGACAACAAAGATCAGACGAGAGGGATTCGCCATCCGACCGAACTTCCGAGAGTTTGTGGAGAGGTCAGTTGATACCTTATCGGTGCTGCTCCCTGATTCTCCTCCCTTTTTATTGATGTCCATAGCATATACCGTATTCGTTCTAATAAGCATACTGTAAGCTTAACAAACATTTGAGAGGTGAAAATATGTCAAATTTTGCATTCCAATAAGCATATAGCGGTATAGACACCCATTTTTTGGCTCCTGGGATTCCTGGGTAAAATCATCATAGGAGACATGACTGGCAAATGATTTATGCATCCACACAAATGAGCAAAAGGATACCAGAACTTTGTAAAGTCTGATCATTTAGGTGGACTTTTCCTGTTGCTTGGTTATTAGAGGTGTTCATAATACAGTTGTGCTTGATTATTAAAGGTGTTCATAATACAATTGTGCGTGGTTATTAGAGGTGTTCATAATACAGTTGTGCTTGGTTATTAGAGGTGTTTATAATATAGTTGTGCGTGGTTATTATATGTGTTCATAATACAGTTGTGCTTGGTTATTAAAGGTGTTTATAATACAATTGTTCGTGGTTATTAGATGTGTTCACAATACAGTTGTTCTTGGTTATTATAGGTGTTCATAATAAAGTTCTGCTTGGTTATTGGAGGTGTTCATAATACAATATGCATGGTTATTAGAGGTGTTCATAATACAATTGTACTTGGTTATTAGAGGTGTTCATAATACAGTTGTGCTTGGTTATTAGAGGTGTTCACAATACAGTTGTGCTTGGTTATTAGAGGTGTTCTTAATACAGTTGTGCTTGGTTATTAAAGGTGTTCATAATACAGTTGTGCTTGGTTATTAGAGGTGTTCATAATACAGTTGTACTTGGTTATTAGATGTGTTCTTGATACAGTTGTGCTTGGTTATTAAAGGTGTTCATAATACAGTTGTACTTGGTTATTAGAGGTGTTCATAATACAGTTGTACTTGATTATTATATGTGTTCTTGATACAGTTGTGCTTGGTTATTAGAGGTGTTCTTAATACAGTTGTACTTGGTTATTAGAGGTGTTCACAATACAGTTGTGCTTGGTTATTAGAGGTGTTTCTAATACAGTTGTGCTTGGTTATGGTGGTTTGCTATGTTACTTGATCATGACAGGTGCCAGTTAACCATGACAGGTAGGGCCTACGCCAGTTAACTGTATAGTTACTTTGATCCTAAACATGTTTCCTCTGAACACTTAGTTTCTGCTGTAGACAATTTTACCACGCTAAGCCAAAGCTCAAGTGAATTTAAAACCATAGTGGTGCCATCTGGAGAGTGGCTCTCCACTCAACTCATCCACTCTTTCCTCCTCTCTCCGACAGACACCAAAGCATAGCAGGTGAACCGCAAACATTTAACTCAGTAGCTTTAAATAACTACCTTTGTGCTTCTTTAATGCATCGTCAAGTGGTAGATCAAAGGCCACTGATCCAAGGAAAGAACACATAAATTGGAGAGGACAGGGGCTCCTGGGAGGAGATGCAGTCACACTGCCCCCAGAGTTAGTGTATTACAACATACAGATGCTAGTTCGTCCTGTTGTTGCAGATACAAGTTGCTCATCCACGTGTTCAAGATGGAGCCATCAGCGAAGAGTTGCAAGAAGATCCTTGACTCGACCAAACTGACAGGCTGGCAGATCGGGTGAGTGTCTTTGTCTCTCAGTAGCAGTATAGTTTCGCTTTTAGTGAACACTTAATTGGTCACCAGATGGCAGTCAGTGTTGCTGTGAGTTCAAACAAATTAATCGTCAACAGTACAGATTTCAAAGTATTTTCTTGACATATCAGTTGTGTCAGTGCAATGTCACTACTTGACATATCAGTTGTGTCAGTGCAGTGTCACTACTTGACATATCAGTTGTGTCAGTGCAATGTCACTACATGACATATCAGTTGTACAGGGCAGTGTCACTACTTGACATATCAATTGTGTCAGTGCAGTGTCACTACTTGACATATCAATTGTGTCAGTGCAATGTCACTACATGACATATCAATTGTGTCAGTGCAGGGTCACTACATGACATATCAGTTGTACAGGGCAGTGTCACTACTTGACATATCAATTGTACAGGGCAGTGTCACTACTTGATATCAGTTGTGTCAGTGAAGTGTCACTACTTGACATATCAATTGTGTCAGTGCAATGTCACTACATGACATATCAATTGTACAGGGCAGTGTCACTACTTGATATCAGTTGTGTCAGTGCAGGGCCACTACTTGACATATCAATTGTGTCAGTGCAATGTCACTACATGACATATCAATTGTACAGGGCAGTGTCACTACTTGATATCAGTTGTGTCAGTGCAGGGCCACTACTTGACATATCAATTGTGTCAGTGCAATGTCACTACATGACATATCAATTGTACAGGGCAGTGTCACTACTTGATATCAGTTGTGTCAGTGCAGGGCCACTACTTGACATATCAATTGTGTCAGTGCAATGTCACTACATGACATATCAATTGTACAGGGCAGTGTCACTACTTGATATCAGTTGTGTCAGTGAAGTGTCACTACTTGACATATCAATTGTGTCAGTGCAATGTCACTACATGACATATCAATTGTACAGGGCAGTGTCACTACTTGATATCAGTTGTGTCAGTGAAGTGTCACTACTTGACATATCAATTGTTCAGTGCAATGTCACTACTTCACATATCAATTGTGTCAGTGCAGTGTCACTACTTGACATATCAATTGTGTCAGTGCAGTGTCACTACTTGACGTATCAATTGTGTCAGTGCAGTGTCACTACTTGACATATCAATTGTGTCAGTGCAGTGTCACTACTTGACATGTTAATTGTGTCAGTGTAGGGTCACTACTTGGCATATCAGTTGTGTCAGGGCAGTTTCATTACTTGACATCAGTTGTGTCAATGAAGTGTCACTACTAGACATATCAATTGTTCAGTGCAATGTCACTACTTGATATGTCAATTGTGTCAGTGCAGTGTCACTACTTCATATATCAATTGTGTCAGTGCAGTGTCACTACTTGACATATGAATTGTTTCAGTACAGTGTCACCAATTGATTGGCGTATCATTTGTGTCAGTGCAGTGACACTACTTGATATATCAATTGTGTCAGTGCAAAGTCACTATTTGACATATATATATTGTGTCAGTGCAGTGTCACTACTTTACATATATATTGTGTCAGTGCAGTGTCACTACTTGACATATATATTGTATCAGTACAGTTTTCAAAGTAAGTTCTTGACATATTAATTGTATCAATACAATGTCACAACTTGCCATCAACTGTGTCAGTACATTGTCACTATTTGAGACATCAGCTGTGTCAGTCCAGTGCAATTTTTCAATATGTTTGTATCATATCCTAAATGATGTGTCACTACTGTGTCACTAAAACCTGTCAGTGACAGAATGCTGTGTTGTGTCGGCCGGGTGTCATGAGATGACACGTTGTGTGCAGGAAGACGAAGGTATTCCTTAAGTACTGGCATCTTGACAAGTTGAGCGACCTGATGGAGGTCCTCGCGAGGCAAGCCGTGCACATGCAGCGAGGTTAGTCCTCACTCGATTGTCTCATTCCTCACTTGTCTCATTCCTCGCTTGTCTTAATCCTTGAATGTCTCAATCCTCAATTGTCTAATTTTTTACTTGCCTCATTCCTTGCTTTTCTCTTTCCACACTTGTCTCATTCCTAACAAGTCTCAATCCTTGCGTGTCTCAATCCTCAGTTGTCTCATTCCTCACTTGTCTTAGTCCTCGCTTGTCTCATTCCTCGCTTGTCTCATTCCTCACTTGTCTCAGTCCTCAGTTATGTCGTTCCTCACATGTCTCAACCATCAGTTGTCTCATTCCTCAATTGTCTCATTCCACAATTGTCTCATTCCTCATTTGCCTTATTCCTCATTTGTCTCATTCGTTACTTGTCTCATTCCCCACATGTCTCATTCCTCACTTGTCTCAGTCCTCACTTGTCTCATTCCTCATTTGTTTTATTCCTCACTTGTCTTGTTCCTCGTGTGTCGTATTACTCACTTGTCTCATTCCTTACTTGTATAATTCCTCACTTGTCTCATGCCTCAATTATCTCATTCCCCACTTCTCTCATTCCTCACTTCTCTCAGTCCTTGATTGTCTCATTCATCCCTTGTCTCAGTCCACAATTGTCTCATTCCTCACTTGTCACATTCCTCACTTGCCTTATTCCTCACTTGTCTCAATCCTCAGTTGTCTCATTCCTCGTATGATTCATTCCTCACTGATCCCATTTGTCACTTGTCTTATTCCTCACTTACCTCAATCCACACTTGCCTCATTCCTTTCTTTTCTCTGTCCCCACTTGTCTCATTCCTCACTTGTCTCATTCCTCACTTGTCTAAATCCATTCTTGTATCATTCCGTTGTTGTGTTTTTCCATGGTTGTATAATTCCATGGTTGCATCATTCCTTGATTGTATAATTCCTTGGTGGTATCATTAATTTATTGTATCATTTCATGGTTGCCTTATTCCTTGGTTGTATAATTCTGTGGTTGTATCATTCCATGGTAGTATCATTCCGTGGTTATATCACTCCGTGTTTGTAACATTCCATGGTTGTAGCATTCCATTGTTGTATCATTCCGTGGTTGTACCATTCTGTGGTTGTATCATTCCGTGGTTGTATCATTCCGTGATTGTATCATTCCATGGTTGTATCATTCCATTGTTGTATCATTTTGTGGTTGTATTATTTTGTGGTTGCATCATTCCTTGATTGAATCATTCCATGTTTGTATCTTTCCTTGGTTGTATCAATCTGTCACTGTATTATGCTGTGGTTGTATTATTGCATGGTTGTATCATGCCGTCATTGTATCATTCCACGAATGTATCACCCCTCGATCTTTGCCTAGTTCCTCAGCTCTTGTCACTTGCTCCCTTGCAGTGGTACGAGGCTTCTTGGGACGACGACGGGCCAAGAAGGTCAGACAGGAAGCAGTGAAACAGGCACAGGAAGTGAAGAGTCTGCTCCACTTGGTGGAGAAAAACAGCACTATGGCGATGAATGACCAAAACAAGATGCTGAAAGGGGATACAAGTTTACCAAAAGGTAAAGAGATATATTTTGAGAACTATCAGATTGGGCAGCTTTGCAGTGACAGGCCAACAGGTGTGGAATAGTTTGCCAAAATGTGTGCGATCTTGATGCAAATACTGGCTGCCACATCTAAATGACACTAGTTTCTATTTTACAGGTGTGTTTTTAATTTTGTGGTTTAAAACTGTATTTTTACACCCTAAATGTTTTGTTTTAGTTTGGTTAATTAATTGTATATTTTAGCATTTATTCTACACATCATTGTATTCTGTGAATGCTTTGGTTGGTATTTATTTACCTTAACCGTGCTATATTATTAAGAAACATAATTATTATTATTATATTTTGGTAAGAATCATAACAACATAATTACACAATTTAGTCAACTGCTATTTGGTAACATAACAACTGACAAAAGTGTAATATGCACTTCACACTTACATGCAAAATTATACAGTTATGTGTCTGACTGTACATCTAACAGTGAGCATGTGTCAGTTTGTACACTTATGCATCTAACTGTACACTAATGTGTAATGTAACCTCTTATATACACAGAAGCCCAGAACACATTTTTCCTCTAAATTACCTAAATATCATTTTATAAAACTATGGAATAATCTTGATTATGAGATACAAAATGTCAAATCCAGAAAAAAATTATAATTGTTATTATCCAATCAATATCTAGACAACTATCTTAGCCAAGTACATTGCCTAAATCCCAGATGTGCGGAGTGCAATTAAATATTTGTTTACTTTTTATATCTATGTTTGGATACGCAAAAATTTCTTATTGTTTTCTAACAGTAATTTCCTTCAATAATTTCTTTCTTTCTCCATCGCATCCCCATCCGTTGTCACACAGAAGATATCGTACACTCGTGATAATCATCGTATACGTATGTGTAAATATATTTCAAAATATATATTTATGGGGTCACAGGAAGACGGCATATTACATGCCATGTGACCACCATGCAACACAACTTTATTTTTTAAACGGTTGTTTTTTGTATGTACACTGTTATGTTGTTGTTGTTGCAAAATATATTGATTTGATTTGATTTGATTTGATTTGATTACATTTATGTGTCATTTTATTCACTTATATATCAAACTGTACACTTGTGTACCTTACTGTACATTTGTATGTCTAATTGTACATTTGTATATCCAACTGTACACTTATGTATCTAACTGTACACTTATGTATCTACATGTACACTTATGTATCTACATGTACACTTATGTATCTACATGTACACTTATGTATCTACGTGTACATTTATGTTACAATTCCTACAAGTGTTGTGTGCTTCGCCTGCAGACTTCTTTGACAAGAACAAGAACACAAAGACGGCCCCAACAATTGTGTCATTTGGGAGCGCACCTGTCCCTGGACTGGATGACACAAAACCAAAGATGAGACATAACCAGAGTGGCCAGGTATGGTTGGATATATAGATTTCATTAGCAGATAACTAACTAATTTAAACCTAACGCCAGTAACATTATTATAAAGTTTATGTTCATAGGGTGATTTTATTGTACATTTCTTTCTCACTGCAAATTTGCAGAGACTTGTTTTTTGACACTGAATGGAAACTTAGTCTGGCTGTGTCATTATATATTCATCCTCCTGTAAATATGTTTATGATATTGAGAGCGCACATCGAAATAAATTTTATAAATCTATGAATAATTACATCATGGTGCTAAATATATACAACTTATCCGAAGAGCAGCTATCATTTAATACCCTACGTTTAGTTGTAACTGGATATGTAGACATAAACATGGTTGTGGGGTGAAGTGAATGAAAGGATGAGACATAAATAGTGGCGTTGTTATTGTGACATGGTTATTAATGATGCATGAAACATTACAAGACTTCACACATACATTAATAAATAATAATATATAAACAAATGAATAAATAATAATACAAATTATGTAAAAATATATAATAATAATACAAATAATAATAAAATAATGTTCACTTCCACAGTCTGTTGTTTATTTCCCTTTCTTCTTCCGTTCATCTAAAACTTTGCACAACATCAACAGAGATGTTTGTAACAGCGATTCGTTGCTTGTACAGGAAGTGGACTCAGACTCTGATGCGGAGGATGACTTTGTTCCCATTGATCCGGCCTCATTGGCCAAATTTGGGAAGCCAGGAACCAAAACAGCAGCCATGAACTGGTTCATGCAGACTCAGAAGATGACGATACGACACTCCGAGGATGGCTTCGCTGAGTGGTTCCACGGATTCATCAGTCGCAGGTGAGTCCAAGGGAGGTGGGTCTTTTAAAGCCTTTAGTCCCCATGTCATTTGATTTCCAAGTCCCCATAGCGTGCACAAAAAATCCGAAGATATTGGTGAACCTAGATTTTTGCACTTAACTTTTTTGTATGTCATTTCCTAACATAGCAAGTTGTGCTTACTTTAAAGATAATTGAATTCCACACAAGATGGTTCTAAATATAATGATCAGCTTTTAAATTAAACATGCGAAATGCAATATGCTGTGCATGGGTATGTATGCGTTGAATGCAACGAATATCTATGAATCATTTATCAGTAGATATTTTCAAACAGCACTTATTCATAAACTTCATATGACAAATACTGCTAGCACACAGAAGATATGATAAAGAATCCAGTGAGATTGACTTTTGTACATTTTTTTATTCCACAGATCATCAGCTTTAAAGTGATACCTTGAAATATCTTCAGAAGTTTTTGATTTATGAAGCAAATTCTTAAAATTACATTTTGAGAAATGTAGTCATTTTGCCTCATGTATTAATGTCTTCTGTTTTTTAATTGATGCGTTTGTCCATGCGTGGATTTCATTAGTTCTGGATTATTTGTTGAGGAAAATAAACTGGACATTGTTGCATGAACGTCAAAATTATAAGGTAAGTATTTACATCACAAATTATTGGACAGCTATGTTTGGTTTATGTGTAGAATGGGCCTGTGCAACTAAATTGGTTCTACATGACCTAGACAGCTCATTTTAGCTCGTGCACAGAATAGGCTTGTGTGACTTAACTAATGCCCCGTTCGTTGACATGGGTCACATATCATATTTTCAAGCCTGTTGTGTTTGTCTGCTGCAGAGAGGCTGAGAAACTGTTGAAGAATACACAGATTGGCTGCTTCTTGATCCGAATCAGTGAGAGTCGCATCGGCTATTCTCTCTCCTTCAGGTATACCCTCTGTCTACCCACCCCTGCGGCAGTCTCCAGTCTGTAAGAGAACACGCTCCTACAACTTTTTTGAGTATATTTATTACATACAGTTGAACGTCAGTAATACAGCCACCTCACAATTAAGGTCACCCCGGGTCAGTGCCAAATTATTTCTGTAACAGTGAAGCATAGGAAATTAGTTCCACTAATACAGTCACCTCGCAATTCAGGTAATTTTACCCACTCCCGAGGGTGACCTTAATACTGACGTTCCACTGTGTAATAAGTATGTTTATATAAATCACTGTTATTATGTAGAATTGTGGAAAACTGCATACCAACTTCTATAAATAAAACCATGGAAAACAACAGAAATTATTCACCATGTTAAATTCTACATCCTCATAAATTGCAGATGGTTGTTGCACATAATTATTACATAATTTATAAGACAATTGCTTTTTTCTATCTAATGATATATATATATGGAATGTCATATTCTGTGATAAAGTGATTCATTCATTCATTCATCACAGCAGGATTGATGACAACTCTAGCCAAGGGAGATTACCTCTGTGACTGGTGACATTGACCTACTTGTGTTGTAGGGCAAAGGACCGGTGTCGCCATTACATGATCGACCAACTCCCCAACGGCAAGTTGATGGTGGTGGGAGAAACCAAAGTGCACCGAACACTCCACCATTTGGCTGACTATTTGAAGACGGTGAGATATTCTAGCCAGCTGTCATCAAGAACTCCTTCTTTTTATTCCAGAAACAACGTTATTCTCCCATAATTTTAAAGTTCGGTTACAAGATCCCCAGATGTAAAATTTTAAATAATGTCAGATTGTTCATATTTCAGTACTTGTTAGTTCTAATTAAAAAGTCCTTTGCCCAACAACAAGTCATTATTAAAAATATACTACACATTTCTTTATTTTATACTATAAATATTATCACATGTTATATCAATACTGTTAAAAAGTGCCTAATCATCATTCGTGAAAATGTTGACCAAGTTGGAAGAACTGAAATAACACAATTTTCTTCGTACACAACTAGAAATTTTCGACTCACAATCGACGTTTCAACTGCCTTCAGTCGCCTTCTTCAGGAACTGTTCTTCCTGATGAAGCCTGCTCGCCGCACCACCTGGTGAGCAGAGGAAGAACAGTTCCTGGTGAAGGCTGCCAAAGGCGGTTGAAACGTCGCTTGTGAGTCAAATAGTTACACTGTAGTTGTGTACTAAGAAAATTGTGTTATTTTATTGCCTAATCATCAATGCATTAATTTTATATAAAATGCTGCTGTAAAAAAATAGTTAGTCAATTGAAATTACACCATATAAGCTATAGTTAGTCGGTTTAAATTATACCACATAATATGCTTCTCTATTAAGATTTATGTTCAGGAAGTAACAATTTCTGCAATATTTGTTAATTGTGTTTCAGCACATGTTGTCCAACTGGAATGGCTTCCTGACAGAGTCATGTGGGCAGGTGAGAACGGGTGACATGTAGAGTCAATACATAGACAGAAGACAGAGAGGTGGCCATCACATGACAGACAGACAGACAGACACCACGTGGCAGACAGACAGATAGACACCACATGGCAGACAGACAGACATACAGCATATGACAGAAAGACAGCAAATGAGTGACAGACAGACAGCAAATGAGAGACAGATAAGCAGTTCATGAGAGACAGACAGACAGCAAAGGAGGGACAGATAAGCAGTTTCATGAGAGACAGACAGACAGTAAATAAGAGACAAACAGACAACAAATTAGAGACAGACAGACAGACAACAAATAAATTAGAGAGAAACAGATAGCAAATTAGAGACAGACAGACAGCAAATTAGAGACAGACAAACAGCAAATTAGAGACAGACAGACAGATAACAAATGAGAGACAGACAGACAACAAATTAGAGGCAGACAGACAGTGAATTAGAGACAGACAGACAGACAGACAACAAATTAGAGACAGACATACAACAAATTAGAGACAGACAGACAGCAAATTAGAGACAGACAGACAGACATACAACAAATGAGAGACAGACAGACAACAAATTAGAGACAGACAGACAGCAAATTAGAGACAGACAGACAGACAACAAATTAGAGACAGACACAACAAATTAAAGGAGATAGACAGCGAATTAGAGACAGACAGACAACATATGACAGACAGACAAACAGACTGACAGCAAATTAGAGACAGACAGACATCACATGGACAGACAGGAAATGAGAGAATGGCAGACAGACAGACAGACAGATAGACAGACAGCAAATTAGAAACAGACCGCAAAGTAGAGACAGACAGACAGACAGATAACAAATGAGAGACAGACAGACAACAATTTAGAGGCAGACAGACAGCGAATTAGAGATAGATAGACAGCAAATTAGAGACAGACAGACAGACAGACAGATAGACAGACAGACAGACAGACAGACAGACAACAAATTAGAGACAGACATACAACAAATGAGAGACAGACAGACAACAAATTAGAGACAGACAGACAGACAACAGATTAGAGACACATACCACAAATGAGAGACAGACACAACAAATTAAAGGAGACAGACAGCGAATTAAAGACAGACAGACAACATATGACAGACAGACAAACAGACTGACAGCAAATTAGAGACAGACAGACATCACATGGACAGACAGGAAATGAGAGAATGGCAGACAGACAGACAAAGAGATGAGAGAGAGAGAGAGAGAGAGAGGGAGAGGGAGAGGGAGAGGGAGAGGGAGAGAGAGAGAGAGAGAGAGAGAGAGAGAGAGAGAGAGAGAGAGAGAGAGAGAGAGAGAGAGAGAGAGAGAGAGAGAGAGAGAGAGAGAGAGAGAGAGAGAGAGAGAGAGAGAGAGAGAGAGAGAGAGAGAGAGAGAGAGAGAGAGAGAGAGAGAGAGAGAGAGAGAGAGAGAGAGAGAGAGAGAGAGAGAGAGTGAGGCATGGACAATGAATGACGAGTAAAGATAAAGATTAAGAGGTCAAGTGAGCTTGAAGGGGAGAGGGGGAGGGAGGGGAGAAGATGGGGCAAAGGGGGTGAGTGGGAGCCAAGTAGAGCCAGAAATAATTGACTCAATTAATTGGAGCCCATCTGTGGTTTATTAAGCACAATCTAAGTCTGACACGCAACTTGTCACTATCATGGACCATGTTCATAGTTTGTTTAAAAAAACTTGAATCAAATATATTCTTTAAAAGTTACATACCAATTAAATTTTACTCACCAATACATATATCATGTGATGAAGCAATTTGATATCACCAATGACAACAGTTGAGATGTTGCATGAAATATTGTGTGTGCGTGCGTACATGCGTACGTGCATGCATGTGTACACCAATGTGGCTATGTGTCTGTCAGGCGCCAGGACAGTGCGACTACGCCGAACTGTTGGACGAGAGTGACAAAGAATACATGGACTACCGCACCAGTAAAGTGGTAGGTTCAGTTCACGTTATTAACACTCATTTATTACTGATATGTTCCATGATTTCTAACATCAGGGCATTTGTATTGTTTCTTTGACCTCGGCATTCTGTCCTATATAGCATATGCCAACATGAAAATTTAAAATTAGCAACTTAAAAAGAAATTAGATGCAACAAAATCTACCCTCTACCTCAGACAGTTTCTTGTTGCCTTCCAACTCTTGTTGCCTTCCAACTGCAAGCAATGGTTGTGGTTTGTGCTGATGACATCATTACAGTAACGACTCAGTTTGTACACAGTTAGCACCACCACTATGGCAGCAGATGATTTAATATATTTACACCTGCCAGTATTACATCACCTGATGAATAAATATATTTATAGCAATCATCATTTCACCAGCTAATCAATTACTATATTTACAGCAACTATCATTACATCAGCTGATAATTTAGTATATTTACAGCAACCGTCATTACACCAGCTGATAACTTAATATATTTACAGCAACCGTCATTACACCAGCTGATAACTTAATATATTTACAGCAACCATCATTATATCAGCTGATAATTTTATATATTTACAGCAACCATTATTCCACCAGCTGATAACTTAATATATTTATAACATATTTACAGTTGGAATTATGTGTGGAAACTACTGCGGTTTGTAGGCCAACGAGTCAGTTCTGTGTGCGTAGGTGAATAGTGCAGGTTTTTGCTGATGCTGGTTTTTGACAAATCTCAGGTGTAATCAGCCGTTTTGATTGAGCTGAAGAGATAGCCATAGGAAGTAGGTAGGTGGAGGTGGTTATAACCTATGCTACATACGTTGATGATGTCACAGTCTGCTTGGGGGGGGGCTGCTTGCTGTTGGATGATAGAAGTAGACAGCAGCAGCAGGGGATAAGTTGCCAGCACTTGCTTGCTACCAACACAATAAGGACATGCTACCAACACAATAGGGACTTGCTACCAACACAATAAGGACTTGCTACCAACACAATAGGGACTTGCTACCAACACAATAAGGACTTGCTACCAACACAATAAGGACTTGCTACCAACACAATAAGGACTTGCTACCAACACAATAAGGACTTGCTACCAACACTAATTTAATTTATTTTCTTATTTGTTCTCTTAAAAGTGTTTTTATGCTTCTTATATGATTGGCAATTTGTAAACACCCGTGAACAGGGGTCATTAGTCCCGGATTTGATGGTGTATAAATAGTTTATTATTATTATTAACACAATAAGGACTTGCTACCAACACAATAAGGACTTGCTACCAACACAATAAGGACTTGCTACCAACACAATAAGGACTTGCTACCAACACAATAAGGACTTGCTACTGGTGCTATCATTGGCCTTTCATATGTTGCAGAATGTAGTTCAAACATTCTCATTTCCATCAAAAGCACGGATGTACTTTGTTATTAGTTAATTAGTTGTTCTATTTATAAATGAGTTTCTCACTCTTCGTTGCTGTGTCTCTACAACTTTCATATATACACAGTGTTTACATTCCTAAGAGAGTTTTCTGATTAATCTGATTTTAAGCACCAGTGTCAAGGGCAGTGAATATATTAAACTATAAAACATATGTGTTAACTATAGATTTGCTGGAGGCATGATTGACATTGATATGAATAAGACTTTCAGGTCATTTAGAATCAACCCCCCCATGGGTACAAACTGACAAAACTTATTGAAAACTTAATTGTTTAAAAAAGGAAATTTTTGTACATTGATGACTATGTCCAGCCCATTATACCACTTAAGTTATACAGTTATTTTAAGTTGTTCACTGTATGGTATTTTCTACCCATTTTGATGACATGCACAGATCAGATTTACAGGAGTATTTTGAATGACTTCTCAAAAATTAATTATCACAGTAATTTTCGTCAAATGTTTTTTTGTGGCAATGTATTCATATAGACGCTGCATGCTATTTTTGTTAATAATATTTGTTTGGTCAGATTTCTGATTTGTTCAGTTTTAAAAGTCCAACATCTTACAGCAGAGAATTTCCTCTCGGACAAATGTGTCGAAATTTTAACAGCAGACTTTTTCTTGCCAGTCGATCTCTCAACAGCTCTCTCGCCGAATCAGCGGATGTCCTTTGCAGTGAAGTAAGCTTTGAGCCATGCTTTGTGTGCTATCAAATAACTTCCGTTCAACTCTTCAGTGAATATTCACTTTAACAGCCGTTGTTTCACCAAATTGTAATGTATAAAAACATGGCTTTGCAAGAAAGAATATAAAAATTGGAGCCTCATTAAGAATTTGGACCTTCGTAGCATGTCATCTAAAATAACCCAGAACAGGCGAATTGATGACAGTTGTTATAAATATGATATTACAAAAAACAACCAATGCAGTGTGTGTGATTTAATTGTGAAAATGATCACATTTTGATGCAAAATTCTCACACATAATACTAATAAGAATATATACAAAAATCAACACTAACTGCAAACAAAGAAATTTGTGTGTCTGGTTACGACAGAAACATGTATTTACAACACCCATATCAGTGTTTTTCAACTAAAACTTGCTACAATTTGCCAACCAAATTCCAGCTTGTTCAGTCTTATAACATTTTTAAGGCAATGAGTTTTTGATCAACCTTTTTTGTTCAGAATCAAAGCATAGTGTGATTTGCTGGAATTTGATTAGGACAAATTGTTGCTGACTAAGACACCAGATGGCCTGGTGGCAGGGATCCTTGCTTCTGCTTCTCTTTCTCTCTCATCATGTCTGATTCGACACAAAAGTCAAAGACACATTTGCACAAACTGTCCACATTATATTAGCATTTTTTCAAGCAACAAATTAAGTGGACGCATCATTTATGGATGGGACTGTAATTGGTGTATATATATATATATATATAGTATGTTGTTAGGCCTAACATTAATATTTTACTTTCCACAGCAAAATAAAAAAATTGTGTAGTGGAATTTTTGACCTTTTTTGTTTTCACATATTACCTTTAAATGATACCTCGTGTGTTGGAATACTTTCAGTAGTTTTTGATTTATTTATAAAACTGAAGCAAACTTTAACGAAACAATGGTTTGAGAACCGAGGTAATTTTTACTAATATTGTCCATTGCTTTCTAACATATGGTTTTGTAAATGCTTGCATTTTACTAGTTTTGGAGTGTTTGTGGAGGAAAATTAACTGAACATTGAAAGTAGAGATTACAAGACATGCATTTTTGAAAAAATTTCAAAATTGATGGGACATGACCAAAACAACTATTTTTGGCTCGTGTGCAGAACAGGCCTGTGTGACTTACTACCTGGTTCGGTGTGGTGAGTCACATATTAATTTGACCAGTATTGTATTCCTGTTCAAGTTGTGTTTTGGTCTCCATGTAATGCATGCAATCTTGTAGAGAATGAACGCATGAATGTGAAAACAGGCACATCACTAAACATGACTGTCACAGAAATCCACTATTAGCGCAGTTATCTTGTTTGTGAATTCATGTACATGTTATATGGAATATTATGTTAAGTCAGCAGTTCTTAACTCCTGGGTCACGACCCAAAATTGGGTTGCCAAACCATTTTGAGTGTGTTGCCAAGAATTTCCAGTGTCAAGTGTTAATTTGTCCGAACTTTCCTTATTGTCCCGTTTTTGTACCAGATGCATTCAGCACGAATAATTTATGCCAAACATTGCATGATTTTGAAATAATATCATCCAGCATTTGAAATTCATGCAATATTTGTCGTAAATTTGTCATGCATTTGCTTCTAGTATGAGATGGTCAAATTCTGTTTAATGCTTTTGGAAATGCATCACGTGAACATGCACCAGGCAACA
The DNA here is from genome assembly GCA_963995525.1 of Escarpia spicata. NCBI lineage: Eukaryota > Metazoa > Annelida > Polychaeta > Sabellida > Siboglinidae > Escarpia > Escarpia spicata. Next base: position 30,513,606 of record OZ023216.1, on the reverse strand, counting down.
GTTTTTTCCATTTTCAATTCACTCCATATTGAAGCCATTAAAGTACACTCTCACAGATGAATATAACTTTATTGAGGATATTCGATGAATATAACTTTAAGGAGGATATTCGATGAATATAACTTTAATGAGGATATTCGATGAATATCACTTTAATGAGGATATTCGATGAATATCACTTTAATGAGGATATTCGATGAATATCACTTTAATGAGGATATTCTGGCACATTTTAGTGTCTATTGGACTGTGGTGTTGTTGTCTTCTTCTCTTTGAATGTCCGGGGTGAGGTTGGGCTCAATTTCTGTTTTCATTTATATTATATCTCATTGTTCTCCACCAACTGTCTTTAATTCCTTTCTATTTCTCTCATCTTTTGCTCTCATTCTCCACTCCTGTCCCAATCCACGCAAATCTCTCTTTACACAATCTTCCCATCTCAGTTTTAGTCATCCTCACATCCTTTGATTTTACCTTCCACTTTCTGGGCATCAGCGTTCTTTGCCAACCGTAACCGTCTGTCTTCTCCAAACTTTCAGTCCATGTCTGCTGAACATCTTCCATTCTGTCAGTTAACTCTTCTTGGAGTCCACTTCCCAGTCCACTACCACCGCTAGATCACCTGCGTACTTTCCGTAGAATATCCCTTGTGCCTTTCTTTCTAGTTATTAATTGAGGTGAACATTCCACTATAGTGATGAACCAACCCACCATCGCGAGCCTTCATATACTAGTATGAAATATATTAGCGTACTATCCTTCAAATATTGTCAAAATCATACAATCTTACTGACTACGTCAGCAATCTTTGCTTTTGAGTTGCAAGGCATGTTCTCTTTTCACATCAAAAAAACTAATGCACGGCACTGATTAGTTGATTCCTAACACCCTGTTCAGCATGCACTTTTAAATATTCTAGTTATTTCCATTTATTTTTGTTATGTCTATATATATTTATTTTCTCATTTATCACAAGTTAACTGTTTGAACATATGGGTTGCCAAGTATGTCCAGCAACCAGAATTTGGGTCGCAGTCAAAAAAAGGTTAAAAACGCTGTGTTAAATAGAAACAATAGTAAACTTTTGGGGTCTACAGGGGTGTCAGGTGTGTGCATAATTTTGCTAATGGATTTTAAATTGTGCACACCCCTGGGATATACACCTAAAAGATCTAATAAAAACTAAACATTTGCAACTATAATCAAGAATATAATGCCAGTAGTTAACTAGAGAAACCTTGTTGAATATACATAATTTATATTTTGTGAGCATTCTGATATATAGTGTGACATCATCAACTCTTCATCACTAGCTTCCTACATATCCCACCGGTGGCGCCACTTATTCATTGCATAGGTTTTGCGATTCGTTGTTGTTTCCAGCTCGCTGGTCACTCGATGAAGTATATATCACTACAGTAACCCATATATTTCGGCCAACTATTTGACAACATTTTTTATATTTCCTCATCTGATTATGCCACTTTCTGTGGCGTACCTGGGAAAGTTGCTTTTTGCATATTGTGACATGTTTACATAAGTGGATCCAGGTGGGCCTGGGGGCCCCTCTAGACTATCCTCTCTGGATCCACGCCTGGTTTATATCCATAGCCAAGATAGCAGATATTGACAGTATTTGTTGGCGTAATTAATCACCACTGCATCGTTGCTGTACAATTATTACATCTGCATGGTGCATAGGACAGCATTATAAAAGGTTTTCTTGCATACTTGAATATTGAAGTGTTTTGCCACTTCTGAATTGAAGGAAATACGAGAAACAGACGCAGGAGCTAGTCCAACTGAACATACATATCACATGAGGGTCAATAAAGATAAACTAGTACTAGTACATGTACTTAAACTAGTACTTATTGGACAAGCATCAGGGTTGTGAACAATAATGTTAAGTTGCCGGGAACTTAGATTTTATCAAGATCTCCTACGTTGAGAACAAGTTCTGAGTAAACCCATGGCATGATATTATTGATTGTACGCTTGTAGTTACCAATGACTGATTCTTATAACCTTTTGGTGAATAGGCACAAAAATGCCTTTGTTTCTGTTTAATATCTTACTAGATAAAGAGCATATAAATATGGTACTTTATAAACAATGTTATTTTGCATTCAAGTCCATGTTAAGATTAAATTGCACAGGTAGGATTTTATAACAGGCCTACGTGGTAGTAAATTATTAACTAGAACAAAATAATACTAACAACGGACCTGACTTGCAAAAGGCAACATAAGAAATGACAGTAGTCCATGCTAGAATGTGAAGGTAGGGCCGTTAAGGAAACTGTTCATTCTATTTAATGTGCCAATTCAATTGCAGAGTCACCGTCTTAGTTATGTCAATTGTAGAACACATACATTGTATAATTTTGTACATTATGAAGGGCAAAATTTGCCAGTTAATGTTAGAGAATCATTTATTACTGACCCGTAAATATATTACAGGGATCCATGCCTCCACTTCCTGAGCGTAACTATTCATTGGCAGGGGCAATAGTAAGTATCCATAGTGTCACCTGTGAATTAGTAGTCTGGTAGAAGTGTCACCTGTGAATTAGTAGTCTGCTATAAAACTGTTGTTCATAACGAACAAAACCAGTTTTCTATGTCAGAAAGAACATCACCAATCAGAAACTGTGTAAGAGTCATGGGTAAACCATAAGAATTTCCACTTATATGTAATCTACAAGTGTTAATTCTTGTTATTGTTTCCATGTGTGATCATCTTCAGTGGAACCTCAGTATTAAGGTCACCTCCGCACTGGTCTAAGGTGACCTGAACCTCAGTATTAAGGTCACCTCCGCACTGGGCTAAAGTGATCTGAACCTCAGTATTAAGGCCACCTCCGCACTGGGCTAAGGTGACCTGAACCTCAGTATTAAGGTCACCTCACATTGGGCTAAGGTGACCTGAACCTCAGTATTAAGGTCACCTCCGCACTGGGCTAAAGTGACCTCAACAGCAAGGTGACCATATCAGAAGAAATAATTTTGTATACTTCAGTTACAAAAATAATTTAGGACTGTCCCAGGGTGACCTTAATTACGAGGTGGCTGTATTACTGAGGTGACTGTAAAGCAAGGTTCAACTGTACATGATATATATGTAGACATTCATCGCTAATCCTTGTGAACATTGACAACCTTGATATTATTTATCTTGACTGAATAATTACACAATGACAAATTGTATTTTAAACAGTATTGGTTAAGTTCACTGGGCCTCCAATATATGATGCACATTGCTGGAGGAAGTTCTCTTTGCCAATCTTCTGTTGGTCGCTTGTTATTTAAACAATTTTGAGGAAGTTTCTGGAACATTTTCATTATTGTACCGTTACATACTTTCTGTTGCAGCGAGGATCATTAATGAGCTCAATAAAACTGCCGACAAAGAAGGACAAGAAGAAGAAGTACTGAGCATTTCCTGTCAGCGGGAATTCTGGGTAACATGATCACATGACCCAAGTATCATGTGACCAGATCAGCATTGGTGTGGAGTGCAGCACCAAAGGTCTCATGATGGACGACATGGGAAACACAGGTCATAGAATACTGAACAACATTCTGAACAACATTCTCTAAACATAGATTTGACATGAACCCAACAGCGACAGTTGTTATTGTTTTATAGGATGTTATAAAATGCAAAGTTGACCCTTGACTCACTGGTCACTTCCTTGATCATGTCTATGCTGACCATGTACGTTATTTGTTGAGTTTATGGAAAATGAGTAATTATCAGCATATAGATATATTCGAGACTCAGTTGTCACCGTTAATGATAATAATATATTTGTGCAAGCAACAGTGGAATTATATCCTTTTGTGTGATCTATATTGAACTTCAGATAAGGGAAAGCATGAAGCAGATTTTATGAGGTATGCTTATACATATATACATATGAAGGGTTTCACGACAAAATGAAATAAACACATTTCTTAAGTTTCATCCAAACAGGGAAAACAGGGAAGAAAAAATATTCTAATGTCACATTTTGATTTGATTTGGGGTACTTTAAATATTCCAATTTCAAATAATTTTTATTTAAACTCCTAGGATGAAACTCAAAAGTGAGTTTTTCTTAAAACCGATGAAATGGATACATTGCATATTGCCCCCAAGACTTCACATATATATATACATAATAATAATTAAATTTTATATAGCGCCAGTATCCACCGTAGAGGCACTCATGGCACCTGCACAGTATTTAACCATTGGTGTTTTAAAAGTAGTCATTTTAAGAGTTGTAAAAGCACTATTCTAAAATATAATAACAGCAATGTTCTAAAAATAGTATACTTTAAAGAGGTGGGTTTTCAGGGCTGTTTTGAAGGTGTTGATTGTTGAAGTAGCTCTAACATTGTTTGGAAGCGCATTCCAGATCTTTGCTGCGGATACTATAAATGATCGTGTTCCCCACAATTTGTTCAGTTTATGTTTTACTAGGAGTAACTTGTTTGCAGAGTGCAGATTTTCATGTGATGGCACACACTGTTTGACAAGGTTAAACAAGTAGGTAGGAGAGACACAGTGGATTGTCTTGAATACAAGCGTGGCGATTTTGTAGATGACCCTCTGTTCGACTGGCAGCCAGTGCAGTTGTTTGAGGATAGGTGTGATGTGTGTGAATTTCCTGGAGAGCGTGACCAGTCTGGCAGCAGTGTTTTGTAGTCGCTGGAGTCGTTGTAGTTGTGATTTGTTGAGGCCGTGAAGCAAAGCATTGCCCTGTCCAGTCTAGACGTAACGAGAGCGTGAGTAAGTAGTTCCGCAACCAGCTGATTGATGTGCTTACGAATCAGGCCAATATTACGAATTGACAGACAGACGGCTCTGGATACAGCAGCGATGTTTATCCATGGAAAGGTTTTCAACAAAGATAACATCGAGATTCCTGACAGGTCTGAAGGAGTAACCATGGTGTCACCCACTCTGATCTGTGTGATGCTGACCTTCGATCTCTGTTGTTTGGATCTGACGACAATGAATTCTCTCTTTCCATCATTCAGCATCAGGAAGTTCTGTGACATCCACTGACGTAGCTCGTCAAGGCAGGCTTCAATTGACTGTGTGGGATCGGCTGAGAGGTATATTTGTGTATCGTCAGTGTGCCAATGATAATTACATATACATATAATATATATATATCATTGATTGATCAAGAATTTAACTTGTTGAGCATTTGTACATGGCCAATGTATGTATCAACCAGATGGTATGCGTGTACCATGTGATAACGGATGTTGTCTTATGTGTGCATTGTGTGCGCGCGTGCATGCGTGCATATGCGTATACATATCAAGCAATATACATGCATTAACATATACACATTACCTGTATTATATACATATCAATGTGCATACGGTACGGTACGGTACATGTTTTGATTCATGTAGATGCATCTGCATGATGTATATTGTACAATGTTGGAACATTTTTTGTATGTTTACATTAAAATGATATTCTATATTATTCAAAACTTGAATCACACAAAAGCTGGCATAATTTGTATCACCTGCCCATCAATATCTTCATAATTCATATTTGTTATGTACAGTATGTTTAAAATTTATATTTTATAGTGCATTATGTGGTGTTGTCACGTCATTATTGTGTATCTGGTGTACTTTAAAATAGTTAGTCTCGGTGATGTGTTCACAGTTTATAAGTACATCTGAAAATTACTGTGCAAATATATGTTACATGTATTTTCCAAGTTGATTTGTGCCAAATGGTACTAAATATTGTTATTTTAGTTAATACAGTTTTATATACAGAGAAACTAACGTTTACATCTTGTCATAAGTCTTATGAAGGCACAGAATAATGTATGTATTAAATAATGTACAAACAGTCATTATATTGTATTAACAAATGGGCCAACATGCCCTGAAGTCCTTTGGACCATGTGACCCCAGCTGACCAAATGAGTGATAAGTTGGACAAATTGTAACACTGGTTTTATTACATTCTTGTAAAGGTTGGGTATAGGGTGCTTTACACGGTTTCAAAAATTATGACTGCTACAAAAAGTGGTGAAGTTATGGAGCATTGAACATGGTAGGGGTCAAAAGGTGAAAATGAAGAAAACGGCTGTTGTAGTTTTACATTATATATGCAAATTGATTGCATGAAAATATCACATGCATGACATTCAAATGTGGCACGCAGTATGTATGTTATGTTGCAATGATACACTGGAAGTACAAATGTGCTGCTACAAAAACTTATCAAGTTATCCCAGATTATGTCTTTATGTATAAACAAAATGATAACACAACATGACTGTGATGGTTTTTGCATAATATTGAGAGTATGGCATTCAAAGTTGGCTTATAGTATGCATGTTATTAACGTATAGTGCCATGATACACTAGAAATCTGGTCCTTATCTAATTACATCATTATACCTGTAATGGTACAAAAGGTGTATTACATCAGAATGTCTCACCCCAGTGTCTACAATGCCTGAAGCCCACTAAGCACTCACTCTCCCACACTGGGCAGTAAACAACAGACCAGCCCTGGCCACATCAAGACTCACCAACAATAAAACAATAAACTGTGGTCATGATTGAGTGACCACTCCAGCCAGAGGCTCACTGACCATACACTGACCTAAATTCAGTGCCTGTTGCTCAGCCACCCCAGTGATCAGAGATAGGGCATTATCCAGTTATAAATAGAGATCAGTGGCCCATGCTACTGCATTTTGGGGGCCCTGAGGTGCCCTTAGAATGATTCAATCAAATACAGATGTCTTGTGTATAGTGGCTCTACCGCATGAAATGTCTGCAAAATCAGAGAAAAAGTTACTGAAGAGGTTTTGAAAAACTATACAAAATGTGAAAATTTACCAGTTTTTGGGGCCCTTGGCCCTATGCATGAGAAATCAAATACAGATTTATCATGCATAGTGGCAGTGCCATAAGATACATCTATGCAAAATTAGAGAAAAAGTTGCTGAACGGTTTCTGGGATATGGCAGCTAACTGCTAACGGCAGACAATGCACCATGGACGTGGAGTGATGGCATAAGTATGTTAGACCTTTGGACCAAACAACTAAAAATCACAGTAGTAATGCAGTTTGTTTCACATTTCTTTAAAGATATATAAACACAAACAATGTTATCCACTACCACAAATTACACTTTATTTATGGCAATATATCAAAACAAGCATCCATTGTTTGATGACACTTCAGCTCAATGATTATACACAGTAAAAGTCTGGTAACTGTTTGTAAAATAACACAACATACAAGGGCACGTCTACGTTATCATCTTTAATCGTGGAACAACACAATTATTCAGTATGTCCTAGACTGACACACCTGCCTCTTTGTTGCCTAATAACAAGCTCAACATGTAATCATTTACACAGTAGTCATTTTACTCTCGGCATGTAAACATTTTGCTGATATCACAAGCACATGGTGTCGGAAAGAAAGAATAATTAATATCAACTTCAAAGTAACAAACTAGAATTGATACACACTTAAACAGTCATGAAAACAACCTGGATCAAAGGCAAAATAAGAGAAGGACAGAGGATATACACGGATCAAAGGCAAAATAAGAGAAGGACAGAGGATATACACGGATCAAAGGCAAAATAAGAGAAGGATAGAGGATATACACGGATCAAAGGCAAAATAAGAGAAGGACAGAGGATATACACGGATCAAAGGCAAAATAAGAGAAGGAAGAGGATATACACGGACCAAAGGCAAAATAAGAGAAGGAAGAGGATATACACGGATCAAAGGCAAAATAAGAGAAGGATAGAGGATATACACGGATCAAAGGCAAAATAAGAGAAGGAAGAGGATATACACGGATCAAAGGCAAAATAAGAGAAGGATAGAGGATATACACGGATCAAAGGCAAAATAAGAGAAGGACAGAGGATATACACGGACCAAAGGCAAAATAAGAGAAGGACAGAGGATATACACGGACCAAAGGCAAAATAAGAGAAGGACAGAGGATATACACGGACCAAAGGCAAAATAAGAGAAGGAAGAGGATATACACGGATCAAAGGCAAAATAAGAGAAGGACAGAGGATATACACGGATCAAAGGCAAAATAAGAGAAGAATAGAGGATATACACAATGTAAAGCTACTGAACCCAGCATGTAATAGATTCGTAATAATTGTAAAAATATAGTATAATAATATAATACTAATGAGATTTCTTTAAATTATATAACAATTAATATTAGGGTATAAACCCGAGACGTCATCATGTGGCAGTTTAACTATTTATTTCTCCCAAGTAAACACGTGCAATATTATTTACATATGCTTGTTTCATGATGATTTCTGACATACGATAATTGTTTTAAGTAAAAATCACACTTTTAAAAGGTATATAAACATAACCTGCCATGACACGTGCTTTGGAATTTTTGATTCTCGGTCAACGCAACTACCGGGTACCAGTACAGTGCAAAATAGACAGATTACAAAAGAATACTTCGGCAGTGTATTATGCAATACAAATTAACATAACAAACAGCAGTGAACGAAACAGAAACAGATGTTTGCTCTAGTCATATGACACAATGTTAATTAACATTGTTAAAATGTCAACGTATTGTGCCGTATGATGTATTAACATGTTTGAGCGTACAATGGCACAACATGTAAATATAAACATTCATACATTGTGCATATCCATGGGGGTGGCGAGAGGGCGTGGCCTTGAGCAAGAGGTCATGACATGGGGCAAGAGGGTGTGCAATTGGACATGATGTTACAACAAAGGGCATTAAAACCCTTTTACAAAATGCGAGTATTCTAAGCTGCGACTTTGCAGCGTAACGTGCTAGCGAGGGGATATTTATTACTACGATTGTGCGCCGGGTTGACGACTGGCGAGCGAGGCGGGGGTTGTGTTCAGGTGAATGTGAGACCAGCCTCTCGGTAGACGTTGAAGATCTTGCCCACCGAGCTGATGTAGGCGGCTGTGCGCAGGTCCAGGCCTAGGTTATACTCTTCAGCAACCTGCATGATTTGCTGCAACCACAAAAACCACACATTAATCAAATGTCTTAAAGTGAACTGACGAGTAGGTGACAACAAACAGTGCATTAATTAGACATATTTATCTCTCAAGAAACTTGTTTTCATTTTTATTGTATATTTCGACCATTTCGCACAGTCTTTATCAGCAGAATGATGTTAAAGGTGTGTCACAATGTGGCCAAAAATACACAAAATAAGTTCCTTGAGAGGTAAATATGTCTCATTATTAAAACTAAGAAACCAGATCGTCAATCCATTCAAGAAACAGTATATTGTTATTTATTTTGGGACAGTATGAACCACTGACATCTGCCTGTGTTATTTATTCTGGGACAGTATGAACCACTGACATCTGCCTGTGTTATTTATTCTGGGACAGTATGAACCACTGACATCTGCCTGTGTTATTTATTCTGGGACAGTATGAACCACTGACATCTGCCTGTGTTATTTATTCTGGGACAGTATGAACCACTGACATCTGCCTGTGTTATTTATTCTGGGACAGTATGAACCACTGACATCTGCCTGTGTTATTTATTCTGGGACAGTATGAACCACTGACATCTGCCTGTGTTATTTATTCTGGGACAGTATGAACCACTGACATCTGCCTGTGTTATTTATTCTGGGACAGTATGAACCACTGACATCTGCCTGTGTTATTTATTCTGGGACAGTATGAACCACTGACATCTGCCTGTGTTATTTATTCTGGGACAGTATGAACCACTGACATCTGCCTGTGTTATGCAACAACACATCTGGAGATATAGAGTTTACCAACATACACAGATAAACAGTTAGAGACAATCTCAAAACTTAACTGATATAACAGCACATGAGAGTGGTGTAATTTAAGATCTGACCCCCTTCCTTTGAATTGCATCAACATTTGAATATCCGTAACAATGCCTTTATCCTTCACTCAGGGACCATCACAGGTACATTCATACACATGCAAGCACGCAAGCATGCACTAATATCTGTCACAAACACACTTAGGAACTGGCAGTGGAAAATAAGCAATGTTTCTGAGAAAGTTACATTGACATACGGCACCAAATGGAACAGCCACTAACCCTCTCCCTATGAAACCAATTTAATTTAGTTTACAGTCACCATGTGACTGACCGACCCACCTTGAATCTCATGGGATCTAGCCACTAATCTCTGAGTATGATTATGAGAATTGAGTGTGACTTCCAAGGCAGTTATGTCACGTGCATTAATATGTTTTTCATTGGTTATAACCGCTAGCCCGCTTAATACTGTTAGCAACGTTTTCGCGTAGTTGAGTTACTTTCGCAAATGTTTCTTCAGATTTTTATGAAACGGCATGTTTATATTATTGGCACGGTCATCGACAAGAGCAGTATAAAGCAACGATACTGCAAGTTGATCCTTAGTGCAAGAATACCTACACTAGAACCGGGGCTAGGGATCAGAGGACAATGAAGGAAGACGGTGAGAGGAAATGTACAATATCAGATGACAGGATATGGTGACATTACTAGCAATTCAATACATGTAAATTAAAGCACTGTCCCCCACCTGGGCAGACTTCTCCATTGTGTAGGCCAGTCCGGAATGCACGATGTCCTTCTCAGAAGCACCCTAGGGAGAAAGGAAGAAGTTGATATAGGACAGACAATGGTTTCATACACAGTTTTAATCACCAGGCAGCTGGTTTGTTCGATTTTCACTAATTTAACAAATTTTTTATTACTGGTCAATATTTTCAAATATGGCCACGCTCAACCATGAAAGTGATAGTACTAATGAATATTATTATATCATCATTGCGCCTTGTCCAATGTTTAATGTGCTGCACGTACAGAGTGCATCAGGGAAACTATCAACAAAAACCCTGTGAATGCTGTTGTTATGTAATAATTACAGATAACACAGCTCCTTGCATATGGCCATCTAACCAGGCTTCCTCACACCACCTGACCTGACCCAGTCACCTGACCCGGTCACCTGACCATGTCACCTGACCATATCCCCTAGCCAGATTACCAAATCAGACCACACCATTTTCTGCTGCAGCTGCTGCTGCTGATGATGATGATGCAAGCAAATGTGCAAAATGACTTACTCCCATACGTGCGAGGAACTCCTCGGTCGGGGTGATCTGTAATTTTCCTTTTTCTTGGCCAAAGCTTCGCTCGAGAGACTTCTGGACACTCTCTGTGGATGTCGGAGGCAACTCATAACGTTATGCAACATCCTAATACATGAGTCCACAGCAAATACAAGTCTTAGCGCAAGACGTGAGACGATAACACAAGATTAAGTTTGACTGATTCCCTGCATCATCAATAGTCAGATAAAGCTGTATATGGATGATGCGGCTAGTTAGAATACTGGCCTCTGGTCGCACTATTATGATGACGTTTAGACCAAGACACACAAACACAATATTGATGATCTTTAACCACCTATGCGTCAACACTCATTAAAACTGTGGTTTAGTTTAATATTCTAACTATTAGCACACATAGTATAACCAATAATATGTATAATTATTGCACCCACAAATATTTTAAAAGGTAAGTTCTTAAGTTCTAAAAAGGTAAGTTCTTATAGAGCTCAGTATCCAGTCCTCATGACATTTGGTGACTTTGAGAACATTGTTTTCAGAGGTTGTATATCCTATCTCACACAATGGAGCGGTCTGCTGTACATGGCATCTAGGAATATATATATATGGTATATATTTTGCTTTGCCTATTTGTTTTGCTTACCAAGAAGGTGGTAGTTGGAGTCTCTCTCGTACTTGAAGGTCAACCGTCCGTAGCTGACATGGTTGAGGTTCTTGAGCCACTCAAAGTAGGAAACAGTCACACCACCAGCATTCACATAGAGATCCTGACACAGAAACACCACGTAAGGGGCAAACCATAAAGTATGTCAACTTGGGGGGTCGGCGGGTCAGTATGACAGTGTTACATGTGGATGGGTGGTATTGGTGCTAACATTACATAATGATTAAAACAAACGTGTTGGCTCATTTAGCTGTCAGTATCCGATTGATTGCAATAATTGATTCAGATGTCAGTTGCATTCAGAAGTGGGTTTTCTAGTGTCTTCGGTGTACAATACAAAAAGAGCTCCCGATGGTTTCAATATAAGGGCCTAATAGTTATGAGGGGCTGTCTTAAATTGTTCTGGTAGCACCTAAAAAGCATTTGTAATGTTTAATCCAAGATCACAAGGGTTTTGGCATCAGCTACTGAAGCACCCATAAAGGATTTCCATGTACCGGTACACGTTTTGTTTCCCTTGTTAGATAGAACACAACTTTCAGTGTCTCTTCCGAATGAAACTGGCAACGGAGGCTGAACGAGATTGCCCAATTTTTTAAACATCAGTAGGCCTAGGTTGACTCGAGCCCCAATCTACAGCCCATCGCGTCTACCCACTCAGCTACCGCCCCCAATCCTCATTTCAATCGTTACATCTATTAAAAATACACAAATCTAAACACTAACAGTTAAGGTTATTGTTTATTATTAGTTATACATACCTTTCTTTTACCTATGAATAACGCATCACTATAGATATGCAACAAATGTAACATTGATGTGTACAACAGACTGGCAGGTCTTTCGTAAAATGATGATACTTTTAGGGGGTACACAGAGGGAGGGAGGGAGGGAGGGAGGGAGGGAGGGAGGGAGAGGGAGGGAGGGAGGGAGGGAGAGGGGGAGGGGGGGAGAGGGGGAGATGGAGAGAGGGATAGAGAGAGAGAGAGAGAGAGGGAGAGAGAGGGAGAGGGAGGGAGGGAGGGAGGGAGAGGGGGAGGGGGAGAGGGGGAGAGGGGGTGAGGGGGAGAGGGGGAGAGGGGGAGATGGAGAGAGAGAGGGATAGAGAGAGAGAGAGAGGGAGAGAGAGGGAGAGAGAGGGAGAGAGAGGGAGAGAGAGGGGGAGAGGGAGAGAGGGGGAGAGGGAAAGAGAGGTAGAGAGAGAGAGACTCACAGGAATGACTAGAACGTTATTCTTGAGGAAGATCTTGTCCGCCGCCATAGTTGTAGGACCATTGGCACCTTCTGCAATGATCTGTCAACAACAACATCACATGACATCCCGTCAAACACTGCTTTTTTTAAGTAGAATGTAAATCAAACACTGCTCACTTTCTTATTCCTACTTTGGTTGTAAATCAAACACTGCTTACTTTCTTATTCCTACTTTGCTTACTTTCTTATTCCTACTTTGGTTGTAAATCAAACACTGCTTACTTTCTTATTCCTATTTCAGTTGTAAATAGAACACTGCTCACTTTCTTATTCCTACTTCGGTTGTAAATCAAACACTGCTCACTTTCTTATTCCTACTTCGGTTGTAAATCAAACACTGCTTACTTTCTTATTCCTACTTCGGTTGTAAATCAAACACTGCTTACTTTCTTATTCCTACTTCAGTTGTAAATCAAACACTGCTTACTTTCTTATTCCTACTTTGGTTGTAAATCAAACACTGCTTACTTTCTTATTCCTATTTCAGTTGTAAATAGAACACTGCTCACTTTCTTATTCCTACTTCGGTTGTAAATCAAACACTGCTTACTTTCTTATTCCTACTTCGGTTGTAAATCAAACACTGCTTACTTTCTTATTCCTACTTCAGTTGTAAATCAAACACTGCTTACTTTCTTATTCCTACTTCGGTTTTAAATCAAACACTGCTTACTTTCTTATTCCTACTTCGGTTGTAAATCAAACACTGCTTACTTTCTTATTCCTACTTCGGTTGTAAATCAAACACTGCTTACTTTCTTATTCCTACTTCAGTTGTAAATCAAACACTGCTTACTTTCTTATTCCTACTTTGGTTGTAAATCAAACACTGCTTACTTTCTTATTCCTACTTCAGTTGTAAATCAAACACTGCTTACTTTCTTATTTAATTAGGTTGTATAAATAAATGTTATAGTTTGTCTGCAGTGTTCTTTCTCTGCAGACAATCATACTAGCTAAATTGAAGCTTTGGAGAAAACAATTCCAATCAGAGATCACTCGGACATAATTAACCTATCCAGCAGTAGCGTTTTGTCTATGTCACAATTAAAATTATGCGCATGACTTCTGTCAAGCTTTGCCTTTGCAACAATGTTTTTGCATACACTTGTCACTTGAAAAACTTTGCTATGTCTTTGTAATAATAAAATGTATGGGGCTAGAATTTCAACAAAACATACTACTGAATTTCATGTATTCTGCAGCCAATTTTTGACGGCTTGATGGACCTTTTGCTAGGCAACAGGTCATACGATGAATAGGTCAATACTGCATGAAATCTTTTATATTTGAATGCAAAATAAGTACTTTTATATATGATATGTTAAAGATTAGTTTTGACAGAATGTTTGACAGTGTGCATAAAAATAATATCTGGACTTTGTTGATCACATCACAAGTTGTAACTTAAACATAAAAGGGCTGCATTTAACAAAATTTTTAAAAAATGTAAGCAAATGTGACTTGGCTAATAACATCAGAACAAAAACGGATCAACTATTAAAAACATGTTGCACATAATTGTGACATTTGCAATTTATAATAAAGAATATGAATGTGCAGATGAAAAGACCCACCATTCACCCACCCTTCTTGTTGTCTACCTCTGTCTTGACCAACACCACCACTGCACTGACCCCAACTGATCACTAATCATATCAAAATGATTAACAGTGTTACATTGGACAATGGTCAGCTATATGATTGCAGTATTTGGTCATTCTGTCCAAACAGTCAAACTGTACACTTACCTTCGCCTTGACCTTGGGTGCGATGATCTTTGTGATTGACTGTTCAATGGCGGCAGGGACCAGGATGTCACAGTCCTCGAAGAACATGCTTTCACCTTTGTATTCCTCCGCCTTTGGGTAGCCGTAGATCCCTCCCGTCTCCTGCAGCAATGCAATATAGTCCCTCGTTTTACATCAAGCAACCTTTTCAGAAGAGATCTCAATGAAAAATTTCATGTCAATTAAGTGATGCCAAATGTTGCAGCTAAATCCTCCCGGGGAACATTTCACCTGGACAATTAGCTCACAAGGAAATTCATTATTAAACTGAATCTGTTGCTAAATTCAAGGAACTCCATAAAAAGAAAAAACACAGATGACACTATTTCCATGATACACCAGTGAAAGTGTCACGGTGGCACCTCCTGGTGTTGACAGATTTCACTATGTAAGGTCACTGTCAAGGAGTAAAACTAATTTTAAAGAGCAAACTTATGAGCTCGTAAGAATATCAGTGAAAATGTCCCGTCGTCTGCCAGATGCAACTTGTTTCTATCAAGGCATGTTGTGTACAGTTTACACCAAAACAATGTCTACGACAGATCTACTACAATGTCAACAGCACAATGGTGAAGTAGAGAACTTAAGTATTTTCCATATAAAATACAGCTCTTTGGAAGGAATATGACCATATGATATCCCATTTAATAGAGATTTGTTTCAAATGTAGAAACCTTGACAAAGTACGTATTCATCAAAAAAATTTAAATTTGAACAAAAATCATACAGGGATCAAAGAGTAAAACACGTTCGATGCTGAGCAGGCAGATTTCCGAAAAAAAATTTCATATCATTTGATGTAGGTATATTTTACCTACATCAAATGATATGAAACGACAGGGGACTTGTTAGGATGGGCCATCACAAAGACAGGAGACTTGTTAGGATGGGCCATCACAAGGACAGGAGACTTGTTAGTTTCATATCATTTGATGTAGGTAAAATATACCTACATCAAATGATATGAAACGTTTTTTTGGAAATCTGCCTGCTCAGCATCGAACGTGTTTTACTCTTTGACCCCTGTATGATTTTTGTTCAAATTTATATTTTTGTGATGAATACGTACTTTGTCAAGGTTTCTACATTTGAAACAAATCTGTATTAAATGGGATATCATATGGTCATATTCCTTCCAAAGAGCTGTATTTTATATGGAAAATACTTAAGATCTCTACTTCACCATTGTGCTGTTGACATTGTAGTAGATCTGTCGTAGACATTGTTTTGGTGTAAACTGTACACAACATGCCTTGATAGAAACAAGTTGCATCTGGCAGACGACGGGACATTTTCACTGATATCTGATAGAAAGTGGCACTCGATTAAAATCAGAATGCTATAGACAGCTACCTTAACCAAAGAAAAATGTAATACAGATTTTAACAAACTTTCTTTAAGTGAAAAATACAAATTACAAATAATAATATATTTTATATGATATAGTGCCAGATCCAAACTTGTTCATAGCGTTTCACAACATATTAAAATACATAAAATAGTGTTGAATTAAAAAAAAAAAAAAAAAAAATATTATAATATATTATAAATACTACTAATAATAAGAATAATTTAATATAAATACGGCAACGTGGCATTTCTGGTGACAAAGTGGAGTGGTGTGCTTACAATCGTCCAGTTTTCCAGTTCCTTCGGATCAATGCCATTGCGGTTGAAGATACCGCCATCTCTCTCCATCACGCCAATGCACTTGGCCCCTACACGGTGCAGGTAGCGGGTGATGTGCAGGCCCACATTACCAAAACCCTGCAAGTACATAGAGCCAGTGAACACAACTCAGACCTAGAGCAGAGGACAGGACAGAATACAAGTATCCAGTCCTCATGACTGCACAGTGCGTAACACTTTACTCCCTGCAGACATTTTCAATCAAACACCATCTCGACTTCTTTGGGAAGCTTTCTGCCATGCCGCAGTTAATGCGCAAAGATTATTCGTACACATATCCACCACTGTCTATAGCTAGGTACTCATTCATTCAGCTGAGTGAACAGGAGCAATGTAGAGTGAACAAACTTGCCCTAGGTTTTAAATGGCAGCACAGGATTAAAACCCGGGTTCTCATGATTGAGAGTGCGATGCTCGAGCTACAGCAGTCTACCAATACACAGTACGGGATAGGTGAAGAGTCTAATTTGGGTCATAATCACTCAACCGTATCGTGACTCTCTTCTCAAGCATGCTGCATCATTACAGCAGAGACAGGTCAGGGTTGCATGGAGGTAAGTACAGGTTTAAGCACCCACGGCATAAACATATTTACGCCACCAAAAGCAACTGAAACTGGCGGAAACCTCAATTTATTAACAAACACAAGAAAAACAAAATCACCAGCAGGAAATGGTAAAAACTGGTTTGTGATGGTTTCCGCCACTGTCAGGTTTTTGCCAGCAGAAATGCAACCCTGAGACACGTGGACAATGAATGTTGTCACCTGCACAATGAATGTCTTATTCTCGTAGCCCGTCTTAATTCCAATCATGTCCATGTACTTTGGGTTGTGGATGAAGCTGTCGATTCCATGGAAGATTCCCTGAAACACGGAGCAGCACTGTGCAATAGAACAAAGACAGGAGACTTGTTAGGATGGGCCATCACAAAGACAGGAGACTTGTTAGGATGGGCCATCACAAAGACAGGAGACTTGTTAGGATGGGCCACCACAAAGACAGGAGACTTGTTAGGATGGGCCACCACAAAGACAGGGGACTTGTTAGGATGGGCCATCACAAAGACAGGAAACTTGTTAGGATGGGCCATCACAAAGACAGGAGACTTGTTAGGATGGGCCATCACAAAGACAGGAGACTTGTTAGGATGGGCCATCACAAAGACAGGGGACTTGTTAGGATGGGCTATCACAAAGACAGGAGACTTGTTAGGATGGGCCATCACAAAGACAGGAGACTTGTTAGGATGGGCCATCACAAAGACAGGAGACTTGTTAGGATGGGCCACCACAAAGACAGGAGACTTGTTAGGATGGGCCATCACAAAGACAGGAGACTTGTTAGGATGGGCCATCACAAAGACAGGAGACTTGTTAGGATGGGCCTCCCAAAGACAGGGGACTTGTTAGGATGGGCCATCACAAAGACAGGAGACTTGTTAGGATGGGCCATCACAAAGACAGGAGACTTGTTAGGATGGGCCATCACAAAGACAGGAGACTTGTTAGGATGGGCCATCACAAAATCAAATCAAATTTATTTTGACACCACATACCTCTACAAAAATAGATTCAGCAGTGTTTAGAAACTAAAACATTAAGTAAGAATACAAGTGATTATAATATTACAATACAATGTTACATAAAATAACACAATAAAAACTACACATTTTGATTATTTATGTAGGCTATATACATGTATAATATTAAAATGTATATTTTAAAAGAAATTACGAAAAAGGTTCCTCCTAAAACGTCCAAAGTTACGTTGGGTTCTTAGCTGTTGTGGAAGAGAATTTCCGAGGGTGGGATCTGCACAAGAAAATGCACACTGGCTAAAGCATTCTAGGTTAACTCTAGGAAAGGCATTAGGCAGTATAGCAAGGAGAGGTGCTCCTGTTAGCATAAGCAGGCATAAGGCATGGTACAACAGGCATACAAAAGGCATTAGGCAGTATAGCAAGGAGAGGTGCTCCTGTTAGCATACGCAGGCATAAGGCATGGTACAACAGGCATACAAAAGGCATTAGGCAGTATAGCAAGGAGAGGTGCTCCTGTTAGCATATGCAGGCATAAGGCATGGTACAACAGGCATACAAAAGGCATTAGGCAGTATAGCAAGGAGAGGTGCTCATGTTAGCATACGCAGGCATAAGGCATGGTACAACAGGCATACAAAAGGCATTAGGCAGTGTAGCAAGGAGGAGTGCTACTGTTAGGATGGGCTAGCATAAGACATGGTACAACAGGCATGCAAAAGGCATTAGGCAGTATAGCAAGGAGGAGTGCTACTGTTAGGATGGGCTAGCACAAGACATGGTACAACAGGCATACAAAAGGCATTAGGCAGTATAGCAAGGAGGAGTGCTACTGTTAGGATGGGCTAGCACAAGACATGGTACAACAGGCATACACAAGGCATTAGGCAGTGTAGCAAGGAGGCGTGCTACTGTTAGGATGGGCTAGCACAAGACATGGTACAACAGACATACACAAGGCATTAGGCGGTATAGCAAGGAGGGGTGCTATTGTTAGGATGGGCTAGCACAAGACATGGTACAACAGACATACACAAGGCATTAGGCGGTATAGCAAGGAGGAGTGCTACTGTTAGGATGGGCTAGCACAAGACATGGTACAACAGACATACACAAGGCATTAGGCGGTATAGCAAGGAGGGGTGCTACTGTTAGGATGGGCTAACACAAGACATGGTACAACAGGCATATACAAGGCATTAGGCGGTGTAGCAAGGAGGCGTGCTACTGTTAGGATGGGTTAGCACAAGACATGGTACAACAGGCATACACAAGGCATTAGGCAGTGTAGCAAGGAGGGGTGCCACTGTTTGGATGGGCTAGCACAAGACATGGTACAACAGGCATACACAAGGCATTAGGCGGTATAGCAAGGAGGAGTGCTACTGTTAGGAAGGGCTAGCACAAGACACGATACAACAGGCATACACAAGACATTAGACGGCATACCAAGTAGGGGTGCTACTGTTAGGATGGATAATGCAATTGTGCTATCATGCAAGAAAGAGCACTGTTGTTAGATATATTCAATATGGACAATATTATTCCACCCCGGGATATTGAAGGGCATGCACCCCACTCACCCGCCCTGTGGCTGACACCCTGCCGTGTATTCCACCCTGGGAGATTGGCTTGCCTGTGATGCAGGCATTCGCATGAAGGTCAGTGTGTGCTGAAATAAAAGCCTGTATAAAAACTAGTGCGTAGTCAGAATATTCACAAACTCACAAAGGAGCATTAGCCAAACACACAATTAAAGTACCGAGGAAGGAACTATTTTAACATTTAAAGGTCAAGTACTCTGTCATCAAATCACTACAAGAGTCTGTCCAGAATGTTTTCACTGAATGATGTAAATCATATTTTTAAAGAAAATAACAATCCAGACATTTGTGCATTACAGAACAATATGTGCACATAACAAGTCCACCAATCACAGGAGTTTAAGAGAATATTCATGATATTAACTTACACCATTCGTGATCTGCCACAGCAAAGTTGGTATTAAGTTGCAAAATCGTTAGATAGAGTTCTGAACCTTTTTGGATACCATAGATTATGAGCTTTAAATCAATACCTTACCCACAGCTACCATACATTTAGTATTCTGATTTTTTATTAATAAAACAGACATTAAAAAATGATATTATTAGGGATTTATTTCTGCCAAAACGACACCATTGACGGGGCGTGACAACTATTTTTGGCTGATGTGCAGAAGAGGCTTATGTGACTTATTACCCAGTTTGCTGTGGCAGTCACATTTAAACGAGTCTGTCTTACCAAGGGTCTCTGAGTATGTGTCAGCAATCCAACTCATCTCCCTCTCCCCTGTTCCCATGTCTGGGGCGGGAACATCCACTCCTGGGCCTGTAGAGGGAGAACAGTCAATCACCACAAATGTTTCCTTCATGACAACAGAAACATATTTATTTACGATCATAAATGTACAAAATGGAATAAATAAACATAAATGTAAAGAAAATCACCTTTAAATAATAAAAATCTAATAATAAAAGTAACTAGTAGTACTAGTGATCACATTCAATAATCACATTTCAATTTTAGTAACAAAGCACAGAAATACAAATATAAATAATTACATAATATATTATATACTATTATATATCGCATATGTAACAATTAGGGATAATACAATGGTATTTATAATTATAATTAGGTAGTTTTTAATAGAAAAATATATATCTGGCTAAGGGCTTGCAACTATCTACAACCATGTCCATATCCAGCTACTCAGTAACAGTTTTCTCAATAGTGAGTGCGGTGCTCTAAACAATGGACACAGTTCACCATAAAGCCGCGTGACACTGAACGACAATTTTTGTTTGGTCAATCTCTAGAGAGAGCAATAGTGTAGTGGTTAGCACATCCACCTGGCATGCCAACGCTCTGAGTTCAACACCCATACCAGGCAGGCATGATATTTGGTGTAAAAACCTGGCCCTCAACATTGGGGACTGTGTATCCCTCGTGACTCGGAGATCATGTTAATGTCGGTTCCGTCTCAATTTGGGATGTAAAAGAACCATTGAGGATGACACGCACCCTGGCAGTGACCACCCTCAGTGCCAGCATAGAAAGGTCGGTTTGGCGATAATGTTCTGAAAAAGACTGACTAGTTGAATGAGACCTCATAAGACTATTACATTGTAACCACAATAATACAGACTAGTCAGTTAATAGAACGTTACCTAGCGTTGGAAACAACTAGAACTAGAAGTATAATGCCTGTTGTAGTGTGAGACATAAGGTGTCACTCACCTAGAAAACCCTTCTTGGCCAGCTCAATGGCGAAGCGTCTGGTAATCTTCTCCAGCTCACTGTCGGAGTACTTCTGGGGATCGATCTTCACGCCCCCCTTGGCTCCCCCAAAGGGTACGTCGACACATGCACATTTGAAGGTCATGAGAGTGGCGAGGGCTTTCACTTCGTCCTCATTCACGTCTAGACTGTAGCGGATTCCTGCAAGACGGCACAAGGATTACAAACTGGAGGCCACCTCATGACTCACGGGCCTCGAAAATACAGGGCCTCACAAGCAAGGGGCCTCACAAGTACATGGCCTTGTAATTTCTCATGGAGTAATGGGAAGTCACGGCACATGGTGACTCATAGCTCAAGGAATCTCACAATTTACATACAGGGTTACCTCACATTACATGGGGCCTCACAATACAAGTTACCTCACATTATATGGGGCCTCACAATACAAGTTACCTCACATTACATGGAGCCTCACAATATGAGTTACCTCACATTACACGGGGCATCACAATACAAGTTACCTCACATTACATGGGGCCTCACAATACAAGTTACCTCACATTACATGGGGCCTCACAATATGTGTTACCTCACATTACATGGGGCCTCACAATACAAGTTACCTCACATTACATGGGGCCTCACAATATGCGTTACCTCACATTACATGGGGCATCACAATACAAGTTACCTCACATTACATGGGGCCTCACAATACAAGTTACCTCACATTACATGGGGCCTCACAATACAAGTTACCTCACATTACATGGGGCCTCACAATATGCGTTACCTCACATTACATGGGGCCTCACAATACAAGTTACCTCACATTACATGGGGCCTCACAATACAAGTTACCTCACATTACATGGGGCCTCACAATACAAGTTACCTCACATTACATGGGGCCTCACAATACAAGTTACTCACATTACATGGGGCCTCACAATATGAGTTACCTCACATTACACGGGGCATCACAATACAAGTTACCTCACATTACATGGGGCCTCACAATATGAGTTACCTCACATTACATGGGGCCTCACAAGACAAGTTACCTCACATTACATGGGGCCTCACAATATGAGTTACCTCACATTACACGGGGCCTCACAATACGAGTTACCTCACATTACATGGGGCCTCACAATAATTATGAGTAGCCTAACAGTAAGAAGTATTACAATATACAGTGACACACATGGCTACCACCAGGGAGCAGCACCATCCATCCGGTAAGTTGATGCGTTGCCATGGGTCACCGCTGTATGACTAACATGTAACAGGATGCTGACAACTTGAGAATGTTTATGGTACGCCTACACACAAGTGCAGACTGTATAAACACAGACTACGCTGCGAGGTCATAAAATGTCAATAAATAAAGAACATTTTAAAGCGATCAACATCGGTGATAAACTGACTCGGATGGCGGAAAATGTGTGATTTGAACTGGAAACTGTCATTCTTCATATCATCAGAATACACAAGCAGACATTACTAATTTAAACACTACTGCCAGTTTAGTCTTCTGTAATGTCTACACAACAATTGTTATTTCAACTGAACTTACCTATACATCGCC
This sequence comes from Escarpia spicata, assembly GCA_963995525.1. NCBI lineage: Eukaryota > Metazoa > Annelida > Polychaeta > Sabellida > Siboglinidae > Escarpia > Escarpia spicata. Next base: position 30,490,631 of record OZ023216.1, on the reverse strand, counting down.
TTCATCGCAATTTCTAATAACACTACTACAGTTTCTAACTACAGTGTATATCAAGCCTTCTGGAGGACACAGATGGGGCCACTGACCTCCCTTGCATGGTGTCAGATGATCGCTGTGCTGGGCCCGCCAAGCCTGGATCATCTCAAACTCTCCGTTGTCTTTCTTGATGGGGAAGGTCATGCCCATCACCCTGTTGCAAGGCTTGATGATGGACAGTATTCCACGCACCTTCTTCTCTTTCTCCTCAGTAGAGATTCGTCCTCGGATTGTCTTCACCAGATTTGGCTCGAGATGTTTCACCGCTGTAGGAAGTGAAAAGATTCAACAAGACAAGAGGGGGGAGTAGTTAATATAATACCATGATCACTGTATGTGTTCAGACACCGTAAATATCTAGAAAAATAATTATTTTATGTACTGGTACTGTACGCTTTCAGACACCTAGTATTTTTATGTGTCTGAATTCATACATACTGTATGTTTAAAAACAAGTTTGTTATTCTGCTTGTTTTCAGAGAGCTGAGAATGTTATTATTTCTAGGTGTCCAAACATGTACCATCATTACGGTAAACAATAACTTTGTGTAATACTCATGTAATGCAGCCACCACATAATATTATATATAAATCGCACTCATTGGACGTTGACTGTTAAAACAGGCATGAGAAGAGGAGACGCCAAAACGTAACTGGCTGAGAGGAGGGACAACCAAAAGCAGAGATCTACCAATCCTGCACTCTCTTCTCAGCCAACTGCCTATACATGTCTGCCACAAGAGCAGCAGAGATTATCACGCCAGAGTGGCACTTTAAGCCACCAGAGTGGCACTTTAAGCCACTCCAGGCGATGTACATCACCAAATTGACAACCACGGCACAAACCATTGTCTAACAAGACAGAAGGATGCCTGCTATGTATAATATAACAAACCGTTGTCTAACAAGACAGAAGGATGCCTGCTATGTATAATATAACAAACCGTTGTCTAACAAGACAGAAGGATGCCTGCTATGTATAATATAACAAACCGTTGTCTAACAAGACAGAAGGATGCCTGCTATGTATAATATAACAAACCGTTGTCTAACAAGACAGAAGGATGCCTGCTATGTATAATATAACAAACCGTTGTCTAACAAGACAGAAGGATGCCTGCTATGTATAATATAACAATATGCTACATTTCAATATGCGTGTATAAAGCTGCGTCCACACTTACACTTTAAAACGGTTTAGTTAAAACATTTAACTAATCCAGTCAGAAAACAGACGTGTGAACGCGATTTAGCGCTAAACCGTTTTAACTAAAACGGTTTAACGGACTTCGATCGACGCAAAATCAAAAGAAACGCAAGTGCGACGCGACAATTGGGACGATGGGGAAGTTCGGCTGTTAGTGGATTTGTGGGGAGATGATCGGGGGTAGTCCGATTTAGAAGGAAATATAATTATATATCGGTGCATTGCCAATTGTCTGAACCACGACCTGAGCGAGGGCGTCGAGGCGGGGTCAGGGGGACATCGTTAACAATTTTGTTATGCTAGCTTGCGCATGTGCGCATACCAACTTCCTCCTTAAAACGGTTTAGCAATTGCATGTGTGAACGCTCACAATTTTCAAACATGAACCGGTTTAACTGAAACGGTTTAGCTAAACCGTTTTAATTATGTAAGTGTGAATGCAGCTTAATACATCAAACAAAATGTGATACACAGAAAAGGGTGGCTGATGGAAAAGACAAAGACTGAAATAATTAAGTTAGGGTGTTAATGTGAAGATATGAGGGTGAGAATGGGGTGAGAATGTACGGCCATAAGTGGGAGAGGGAGGAAGACTGGGAGGAGTATTGTCAAGAGGACAAAATGGACCATGTGATATACCCCCCTGCGTGGGACCTAGGGGAAGAAGAAACAAGCTGAAACAGATAGGGCAAACTAAATACCCACTCTGACTGTCGCATGCTTGGTTAGTTTGAAAAAGTATCCCCGGTGACTAGGAGGCATTGTACACACTGTATGCCACCTCGCAGGGCGGCCCACACCCATCAGTGACTCATTGGTTGAGCTGTTATCATTGCGCAAGATTTACCTTTTTCGTAGAAAAGGGAAACCATCTCAAAGAAGCTGGCATTGTCGTCTGGGTCATTCGGATCTGTCGCACTGACCGAGTATGCTCGCTGCGATCCAACGAAGGGAGATGCGGCAACACGCTGGCTCCCTGCTGCCACCTTGTGGCTAGATGCGAGCATCTGGCGAGTGATTGTGCGCAACATGGTGATGGTTCAGTTCTGTAGGAAACAATAAAGTTTGTGAACTTAAATCACGAACAACATCACAGGACAAAGAAATTATGAAAAGGACTGAAAATAAAATGTAATTTGTCTGTTTCAGTGAAGTGCACGGCTCTCATCCTGTTCAACAATAATAAGAATAATAGAGAGTTCTTATATAGCGCAAATCTTTTAAGCAAACAAACTCAGTGCGCTAGAACATATCATCCATACTCACATGTATACATAACATAGACTATACAGGTACACTTACACTAGGGAGAACGCTTGTCGGAACAGATATGTCTTTAACTGGGGTTTAAATTCAGATAGAGTAGGGGTATTTCACAGACCGACAGGCAGTGAATTCCAGAGTGGGTGCGATGAAGCTAAACGAACGTTCACCAACAGATTTAAAGTTACGTTTAGTTATACTTAACAGCTTCTCGCTGGAGGACCGGAGGGGGCGTGATGTTTTGTATGTGGAGAGCAGGGCCGAAAGGTAAGGTGGGAGTAAACAAAAGTTGCCATCTTGTACTGGCATTGAAACATTACAGGCAGCCAATGGAGTTCCTGCAACATTGGAGTCACATGGTCTCGCTTATGTTTCTTTACAATAAGCGGTGTTGCACTGCTCTGAACCCTCTGTAATCGACTTATCTGTTCAGCACGCAGACCAGTAAAAACCGAATTGCAATAATCGAGACGGGACATTATTAAAGCAGTGACAAGTCTAACAGAAGCGCTTTTAGAAAGATACAATCACCGACATAAAAGCTTTCCAGTTACACGGTTCCTTATATCAAATGTACGTATCAACACCTGGTTTGTTTGTTTGTCTTTCCACCAATTTCCACAACAACCCCATTTATAGCAACCCCATTTATAGCCATTCTACCACACAACCACCTGGCAACAAACAGATGACCATCACACAGTCGATAGAAGTTGATCATAGAACACAAGGCAACAAATATCCTTTGCAGTGGACTAAATGTATTAAAAAGTGTCAAGATATGTCTAGACAAAACCTACTTTTTCTACCTCTAAGGCAGTAATTAATATATTTACAGCCAGTTTATTGCATGCATCAATAAGGAACTAAGAGTGGTTCTCACTTTTCCCTGTGGAAGAATTCTATTAATAAAAACAAACAAAAGAACATATTTTTAACAGGACAAATGTAATTCATGCAATACATAGAAAATAGGTTCATTTCCTTTCTTCGACTATTTTCTGCAGTACCAATAAGAAAATTGAAACCAATTAGGTATCATCAAAAATAGATAAGCAAGCAAAAAATGAACAACTCGGAACACATCCAAAACAAGAAATTCTATGGTCACTAGCACCCTCACGGCTCCTCCTGTCCTGACGATTTTGGTATCATTTGAAAGGATGCATCTATTGTTATTCTAGTGTCATTTATATTTCCCGGTAACCGATCATAGAACACCTATAAACGGACCTATAATCGTGCCGTTTTCGCTGTTCTGTACGGTTCCGAGTGATGTTGTCGGCGGGTACTCAGTGCAATAAACTTCCGATTGCGGCGCTGTTTTCCTCATTTGCATAGGTTCAGACATGCGAATTTCACTATTTCTTGATTTCATGTTATAAGCTCCACCCACTTTTAAACTGCAATGGAACTGGTGTGCTTTGATCGCAGCAAAGCCGATATATATATCTACGTTGGCTGGTTAATATACATGATTGTGACGTCACGCCTACTTTGCATATGTCATTTTAGCAGCCGTTTGAAAGTGGGTGGAGCTTATACCATGAAAGTAGATTGGTGAACTGTGTCAACGAAACATCATTCGCAGTGTCTAAGACACCGGAACTGGCACCGTTGTATGTCCGTTTATAGTTTATTTTAGGAATTACTATCAGGAAACCATTTATATATATATTTGAATAGCAGAAACCGTAAGCTTTCAAATTATATCAAGATTGTTTGGATCTGATGAACCGTAGTGGTACAAGCAATCGTTCAAAAAAACATTTTTGGGACATGTTTTCAGTTGTTCATTTTTTGTTCGCTTATCTATTTTTGGTATCATGTATATAGTGATTTAAATTAACCACAATATATAAGATAACTGTATACTGGTAATCAAATACCCAAAATGTTATATATATATATTTCACTACATAGGTGTAATTAAAAAGTACATAGATGAATGATCTGATCGAAGGTAATTATTTTAGTCTATTTGCCTAGTTGTGAATATGAAAATGTACCGGATTAATTCCTGATTCTATTTGCATCAGATACACTTATCATAATAATATGTGCTGTAAATGGATACAACATAATTACATTTTCGCACATAAAAATTTTAACCAGAAACAATAAATCTCAGACCAAGAAATCTCTCATTTATAAGGTTGTTTGTGATGGACCTTGTGACAGACAGTGCTACAAACAAAGGGACTTGACATAAGTTGTATCAGACTGAGCTCAAGAACAACTCTCACAAAGAAAGACAGATTCCATAAGTTGTCTGTGAATAAGTTCAATGTCAAACTATGTCAGTGAATGAGTTCGATGGCATGTGTGTATGAATGAATTCAACAACAAAAGTATCATAAATAGCTGAATGTGAATCCGTGAATGGGTTCGAGAAAGACTCATAAACAAAAAGTGTTATCATTAGTTGTCCATGAATTAATTAATTCCTAGGTGACACAGCAACTGAATAGGTGACACCTGTCAATCAAAGGGCACAGTGGCTGAATCATCACACCAGCCAAGGAGTGTAGAGGAGAGCATATTTATCCCCAGCATATACACTGGAATACTCTGGGTACTGTAAATACTCAGGACATTGGGATTATTTGGGGCACTGGAATACTCTTGGAACTGGAAATACTCAGAACATTGGATATATTTGGGGTCTGGAATACTCTGAGAACTGGAAATACTTAGGACATTGGATATATTTGGGGAACTGGAATACTCTGGGAACTAGAAATATTCAGGACATTGTGCAGACCTGGGGCAGAAGTACTCAGTACTCGAGTACATTTTTTAAGTACTCGTACTCATACTCAGATTTTACGAGTACATTGGAGTACATCTGAGTACTTTCTCAATATATATTGAGGAAAATATATTTATTTGTAGTTATAACATTAAACTTTCCTGAAATATTTAATTGTTCAACTATATTTTAAATATTGTGTTATTTCTGATAGAATACCACCTTACCATCCCTAGACATAGCACATCCTCATTCTCTGATAACCATGACTATGATAACCAAACATGGCAACAGGCAGCATCTTTTCCCAGTCAGAAACACCATGTTCAGCAAACAATAATTGTAGGCTATCAGCTCAGGTCATAAACCTGTTTGTTTAATTAAGCTACCAGGATGTCCAAAAGAGCCAATTAGCAGTTAACCCACCAGTTAGACAGGATATGCCTTTGATTTAGTCTACAGACCATGCCACTTGGCACTGGCTGACAGTGCTAACTGCTAAGAACAAGAACTGCCAGTCTTCCTCTGTAGAAGTAAGGTGGCTCAAGTCAGACTGCCTCCTACACTAGTTTAATCCGGTGCCTTCAGCCTGGCTAAAAAGTCCAAAGGGGATTTTGAGCCTGTTATATGGACATGTGCTAACTCTCTCCAAACTGGTAGCCTACAATCAGAAAATATAAATTGCAAACTTCTAATATCAGCAAAAAATGTATTGCATATTCACTTGTGTTGAGTTCTATAAATAAGATTAATTAATAATAAAAAATATGTTATTATTTAATATTTATATTTAAAAAAATGAACTCATACGTTTACTCGTACTCATGAGAATGTACTCGTACTTGTACTCAGCTTTTAGCAATGTACTTGTACTTGTACTCATCCATCATCAAAGTACTCGTACTTATGAAAATGCACTCGGCCCCAGGTCTGACATTGTGAATATTTGGGGCACTTGAATACTTTGGGCACTGAAAATACTCAGGGCATTTGGAATACTCACGGCATTGGAATATACTGAAGGCACTGGAATACGCAGGTTATCCAATGTTGGAAATTTGATGTCAATTTCTTCAATATCCACGATTAATTTGTCTTCCTCAAAACCAATTGTGACACAGTTTGGCTGGCAGCCATCGTAATCTTCCTGGTAAAAACGAAACTGAAACGAATTCCATTATATAAGTAGTAATAATTAGTACTATTGTTGATTGTTTAATTTGTTATCTTACAAGGTCATTGCGTTAATGTTACAGGTCACCGTTATTACTCCTTGTATGGAAACTAAAACTAATGCCTTAGGTAACATAAACACAATGTTTTGACTCCTGATAATAATTTAATTGGCTATTAAATATTAGTATTACCTCTGCTACAAATCAGGTTTAGGAGCAAATTTATATATATAAATTTGTATTTAAACAAACAGATTTTGCATTGGTATTCAACTGTTGACATAAGCCCATGTTTGTATTCTGTGTATCCAACTTGCCTTAACACATTTGACTGATTTTAGTATTTTTACTAAGTACGGGCAAACGCATACCTACCTAATCTAATTCAATAATTTCTACAGATCCTCAAACATTGTTACACTATATGACTGATTTAGTATATCTTAATGGAAACTTGTGTACATGTATCTGAAATTTCACATAGAGCCTATTCCTATTTGGTCAAGGGTGTTTGTATTTAACATTGAAAAATATATATACTGTACTGACCAGCATATTGTATAAATAATGTTGAGATATTTTAAAATACAATGCAGTGAATTTGATTTAAAAAACATCTGGACAACAAATTAGACAAAACATCAAATACCAAACATCATAATTATTTATAAGAGCAGTATATGTCCATGTTACCAACTGTTATTTCTATGGAACCACACCTACAGGGCTTATCTATGAGTACCTTTCATAAATCACACAGTTCATCAGACACATCTACCAGTTGACCCTTTATTTATCCACAAGGTCAAGCACAGTCTGTGCCATTGTCCTCAAGCAACGTCATGGGCATCAAAAAAGCCTGAGTTGACCAGTTAGAGCCACCCCCAGTTTCAACCAGTTTCAACCAATCAGGTCAATACTCAACAGTAATCACAAACAAATAATTCAGCATTTCCAAGGTTACTGAGTACTACCAGTAAGTTGGTCTGAAATGAGCCTCAATGTTTACTATGTAATAGTACTGACTAGGTTTGCTTTTATCTGCCTTGCAGTACAAAGTGCTTGATTCATGTATGTGCATCGTTCAATGTCACACTGATATAGTAAAACCCAACCTTACAGTTCTGACTACTTCTAAATAAAAAGCATATAAAAACAGAAAAAAGTTATTTAAAATACAATTTACCAGTTTCTAGGTCTAGGTAAAAATTATTTATTTATATATTATACAAATCCAATTCTGAGAAAGAATACTGATCAATCTATGATGTACAATCAAACAGTTAACTCTATTAATTACTGAAGCTGTATTAATGTTTTGCACAGAGCACCACGGGAGTATTCAGTGTTTCCGCCAGCAGGCTAAAAGGGTCAAATTACGTACCCAAAAAATAATTCTAGGGTACAGATACGTACCCAAATTAAATACAGATTTTATAATTTTGTTTAATATTCTGTGCAATGAAACTCCTACTTGATGATGTTTTTAAAGGTGAAGAATGAGCCTGTGCCAACACGTTTATGATAGCTATTTTGTGATTGGGTAAACATGGTATTCACTGCGGGATTGAAGCCTTCACCTCAGGATAGAACATGGCGTACCGGTATATTGGTAGGCTTAGTGTAAAGAATACGCCGTGCTGTCATGGCTGTACATTTTTCGCGATGTTTTCGAGTATTCATTGTTTCTTGGTGAAGAAAAATAACGCAACAAGATACCATACTACAGTTTACAAACAATTAATTGTAAGACAGTTTGGCAGGCAGCCACCATGACCTACTTATTGAGTTTTAATTGTTCAATATTGAAACTAATTCCATTTATAAGTAATATTATTGCAATAACATGATTTAAGATAACAATGTAACCAAATGTTGACCTATTAAATGTTACCAATACTTCTTTGTGAAAATAATCATGTTTGCATCTTTTGGATTTCTTCCAGGCCGCAGTATAATAACAAAAAGCACTAATCACAATTAAGATACATATGAAGGGTTTTAGGACAAACCGCGATAAATGCCATTTTTGTGACACGAAGCTATCTCTCTAAACATACTAAGAATCGTGGCTAGTTTGCTGATAACACATAAAGCAAAGGTGAGTTTGTATATGGGCTTTATAATAACAAAAAGCCGAAATAAAATACATGAATACATATAATGCAATCGATTTAAGCATTTCTGTTAGCTTAGATAATTAATATACAGGTGGAAGACCCGACACTTTTATTACTAACAAACGTGAAAACGAAGCAATATGTATAGAAACATTGAGAATAGGGGAAAGTGCAAGGTACATACCTCCGCCCTAAAACCCCGTATGCATAAGATATTAATTAAAACATTCACAGAATACCATCATAACGACAATGTGACTGACTTCGTAAGTTCGTTAGTAACATAGATACTATAGACAATACAAAAAACCTACTAACGAAAAACGGACCTATAAACTTTGCCAATGACGACAGGCATAAAACAGACCAGCCAGCCTGTAAACATGTGAGAACAAAAGGAGAGGGTGAGGAGAGTGGGAAAACAAAACGTAAACAAACAAGCATGGGATGTGTTTACCTTTCCGAAGCGCATAAATTGAAAGGGAGCTGTTTGTAGCTGAGTGTGTATAGGATGCAACGGAGGGCGATGACTAGCGGCGATACCCAAGTAAGTTTGATGGTCAATTAATGACACTGCGGCACCTGTGTCCAAAAGTAGGGGACATTCCATGCCATACATGCATGTACGAATCACCCAGCCATCAACTGGCTTCACTCTGTAAAATCGTGGGTGTACACCAAGATTACTGGTAGGTGGCACATGTTTGTCTACTTCATTTCCCGGATCAGTGTTCGGAGAAAGGCTAGTTTTTCCCGGGTTTATTCTAGCCTGTCCCCGTTTGGGGAATCCGGCCCTGTCCCATTATGCGAACGAGGAGTTTTGCTGCGCCACTGCGAGTTAGAAGCCTGACCGTCGAACCTGGATCTAAAGTAGGTCTGACGACGACGTGGTGCTGAGCAATAGTGTGCAATGTGGTCCTGCTGTCCGCAGTTATAGCAGGTGATATGCAAATGTTGAGTACTGCGACTATGATCTGTCTGTCGTGTGCTCGAGATTGGGGTACCATGATCATTACCTCCATGCTGCGAGCGTGTTTGCAACACGATATTTAGACGAGATACTAGTGCGGCAATTTCGGTATCATCATTGGCATATGTGTTATCACAGCTCGCCTCATAGCACCTCGGTGTTGCTAGAGTATATATACCGCCATTGTCTGGTTTAACGGTACACTGAGTAAACTGTGCACTCTTCTCGGCAATGTGTACGAGCCTTTCGAGAGGCGCATCACTCTCAATAGAGCATAGTCTCTGAGTGAATTCATCAGTCAAGGTGGCTATAAACTGCTCTTTGACCAGTGACATACGACTGCGCATATCGCAATTTGGATATGCCTGACGAGCCAGGTCCAGCAGTTCGTTGGTAAAAACTCGCAACGGCTCGGTAGCACCCCGTTTGCGTTGCCTAAACCTGCGTAGAGCGACTCCGCTACCGAACTGGCTATACTGCCAGACCAGTGCCGCACGGAGAGAACGGTAGTCTTTCGGCTGGACGGTATGTATCACCAAACGGAAAGCTTCCCCCATGAGAGCCATCTCCAACTGGAGGGCACATTGGCCAGCTGTCCAACCGCAAATATCGGCAATCGTGTCGAAACGATTAAGAAAATCGTCCACTGTGTTGGCATCTTTACTGCCCGAGAACGTCGGCAATTTTGGGCATTTTTCCAATCCGGCGTGCCATAGCCGTAACTTGACCTCGTCCGGCGTTAAAGGGTTAACGGGCATTGTTGTGGACGGAACCGCTGGCGTAGGTGGAAACAGTTCAGCGTGCGGGGCATCCTCGAAAGCTCCCGACATATCAATGCGACAGGGTGTTAACCTGTCAACAGTCGAAGGGAACTGAGGCGTAGCATAACGATAGGGGCTGCCCAGCTCAACAGCCCCCAGCCTTAGGCTTCGATCGGCTGAATGCGCCATTTGCATTTGCGAAAACAATTACGAACTTGGATGGAAATAACGAGATAAATCAAGGTTAAAACATGAAACGAACAGTACTTCCCTGTAATGGCTGATGTGACTGGTCACGGCACCAATGTGACATTCTCGTAACGACACGATTTAATAAAGGAAACAGGTTTAATCACAAAGCCAACACCGAATACAAAACAGGCAACCCGCGTCACACCTCTCCTCCTCCGCGCTCGTGCACACCGCTCTCCCGTGCTGGAGTCCCGCAGGGGTGTCACAATGTGTGCAGACAGGGGGATCCATATCACAGAAGTGCTAGCATCGTCCACAAAAATGCCGTTTGATTTAATTAAATCAAAAGGTGTTTTTTTGAAATTTTGTCCAAACTAGGACTAAATGTTTGTTTAAACACATGCTGAGCTAGGATATTTTCTAATTTATACAAAAACACAATAAAACTCCATGAAACAACATGCACAAAAGAGCGTTTGCTAACAAAACGTGATAGGTGCCATCCGTCTTTTTCGTCGCAATATATCCATGTTCATCCAATCACCACCGCCGTGCCGCACGTGCAGCTACGCAGAGTGACGGCACGCACTGTATGAATATACAGCGTTTTGGTAACAAAATCATTTAAAATCACGTTTTGCATAACAAATGTGCAACAAATATTCCAATACTTAATTTACAAGTTGTTATTTAAACTTTGAGGATGAAGCACAAAATTTACCTTTTCTCAAAACGAAGAAAACGGATATATCATGTTTTGGCCTGAAAAACCTTCATATATAGGTAAACATCTGATAGGTTGAGAGTGTTCCTGGATAACCCAGTTCTGTGATAAAAAATATTTGTCAAAGTAAGCATTTGTCACTGTGTGGTCTATCTATGATTGCGGAATGAGACAGAATGATAACTGCACCGACAGGCTGCAAATTATACCAAACAGAAACTAGCAACCATTATCATAACTTGTTTCATATATATGTAAACAAACAGATTACATTGTATATAACTTCTAAGTATGTGCTTAATCTAAATGTTGACTATGTTGTTTAACTGACATTGAGTTTTGATAAAGCCCTGAACTGATAATAAGCAACAGCTTCACGTTGCAAGATTAGGTACAGTGTACATCTAACCAATACATGTATCAAAGAAAGATTCCAGTTTTGTTTGAACAATCACAATTTCCCATGTTTGTGAATAAGTGACAGCTTTACCATGAAAGGGTACTGTCTGGGCTTGGTTTTGTCATCCTGGTACAGTTTTAGTTTCATGTACAGAAACATCGGCTCTTGAAATATCAAACTGTTGAAGTTGATAGTATAACAATATCTAAAAGTTGTGATTTATATATTTACTTTTTTTAGATTTCTGGATATTTCAATGTAGTTTAACTTACATAAAAATATATTATTTTAAACTAATTTGTTAATTCAAAGATACAAAGTTCCACAATGTCATGAGGTGACATAAAAAAACAAGTCAAAATGCACACTTCAAGAAACCAGGTTGCCAATCAATTCCAAGTTCTAACTAAAATTTGTAAATTAAGTAATAATATAATGTTAAATATACAGAGCACTAGGAATACATAAAGTACCTTATACCAGGAATATACACTAACAGGAATACACAGAGCACCAGGAATACACAGGCACCACTGTCCAGAATATTTTGACTGATGATGATTAAGGATAATAAGATGCAGATTAAGTATTTTTGTATTAATAATAAACACTACATATGGTAACAGTATTCACGGAAACCCACTTTTTGATTGACATCCTGTATTGGGACCATTAGTAGTACATCATTGCCCTTATTTGGTGTGCCGTCATCATGGTGACTGGCTACACACAACCGAAAGTTGTGCAGCATTTTAATGGATAATGCCACCTAAGGCTGACACTAACATACAATTTCTTCAGGTGAAAAATAGTGGACTGTTTCCCTCGTTTTAATGCAACAGACACTGATGAACCTTGTTGCAGTTGTTGTGTATAGCCCGTTGCTAGGATACAAGATCGGATGTCACGTAATTGCTAATCATCCCAATGTGGCCTGATCATCCTGATTGAGGCTGAATTCACCAGCGATAGGATGACCACATCATAGCCATGCACTGATGTATACCTGCCAAGTTCCAACTCTCCCGTGAAATCCAGGAATCTCCCGGATTTTTGATGTACTTCCTGGAACACAGGCAAATCTCCCAAATTTTCTCTGAAAATTTCCAATGGTATGCTCCCTCTTCGATTCAGTGAACCAATGAAGTTCTTGCAAAAATCTCCAACAGCATCCCCCCATTGTGTGATGTTAAGATCCGAGACAGTTTAACAAGAAAGCGTGACATGGGAAACATGCTCAACCGCTTATAGATCTCCCGGATTTCAACAACAACAATTGACAGGTATTCTGATGTGACAAAAAAAGCTTTGAATTGCAAAATACTACCCCTGTCAAATCTAGTTAAAGATGTTGGTGATGCACAATATGAAACTGTTTGAACACCGACTGCAAGTTGATCCGTGTAAACTGCATGGTTGCAGAGTATGCTTCATTTTAAACATATAGGTTATGCTCCTAAAAGAACATTTTCCCTTGTTTTACACTTAGCAAGGTAGCACCATATGACGTATCAACCACCATGCTGTAACACAGGATTGGGAGTACTGAAACTCAATATCTTTATTGCTGCACGTGGTGAACATTTAATGAGTGATGCAATTCGCACTGGATATTACAGGCCTATGATGAAAAACATCACAATGTCAAGGATGCTATTACACACTTAACATTATCAGAAACATTGCAAGTGAGAAGCATATAATTAAATTATCACTTATCAGTGTCATACAACTTATCATGGTAGATAGTGACCAAAAATATAAGCACTATATTAGCTCAATCACTGGAAGGTAATAGTCGTCATTCATGCACAACTTGGAGTGCCTCCAACGTGTGTGTTTGGATCAAATGCCTTTCAAGATGAATGTTAACAATTTTAATTTCTTCACCAGGAATTTTATAGGCATAGCCTTAGGCCATTGCATGCATGCAGTTCTGCTACATTATAATGACCTAGCCAGGTACAGTTCACCGTATTATCACCGTACAATGTATTTATTGTAATAGCCTAAATAGGTATTGATTTGATATGCCCTTTTCGGTCAGGACTTGTCAAATCACATATTGTGAATCTATATTCATAAAAAATGTAAAATCTTTTAAAAGTCCAGCACTTGATCTAGAATTAGGACTGGGTTAGGTCAAAAGCTAGTGCACATGATAATGTCCTTGTAAATAATAGGTCCTGCCGGCTAAAATTAGACCTGTCACCTAGCCACCAAGCCTAGGCCAGGCCGGGCCAGTGTAAGGCAAGCCGGCTAGCCTAGAAAGATTATCAAGAATGGAAGGACATGATTAAATATTAAATAGATGCACCGATCGATAACTAGTCTAGTGTGGTTGAATGTACGTTGTCGTAAATGTCAATCACATAAATCACCGAAAAAGTAGAAGCTGCTGTAAAGGTAGGCTGTGGCCGTAGCCGTAGGCTAATTCCGTGTAGCATGTGTAAGCGTAAACCTACACCTTCACTTCACATGGCTAGGCCTAGGGCCTAGGGCTAGGCATTCTTTTGTTTTGGGCTTTGCTTGCTTGGCCTGGGCTACGGTACTGAGCAGGTATAGCTACGGCACGGCTTTACGCCCGTACTGAAATGGCATCAGATTTACTGGCGTGGTCTCGGCATGGTTAACACTTACCCTACAATACTCCTCACTTCTATTTGGTGTATCGATCAACAGTCCGCGAGAAACCCTGTCCCCAGTTGCTTTATGTGGTGGTGGGCGGAACCGCGGATGCAGGTCACGGTCTCAAGTGAGCCAATCACGAGACGGTTTAAATCTATCAGAGGTCGGAGGTCACACTCGCCGTTGTTTACAAAGCTTGTGGTTGTTTGTGCTACGTTCCATTGAGATCGACGTCGTGTTTGTTGTGAACGCTAGTGGGTTGCTTGTAGGTCTTCGGTCGGGTACTCCAAACAGCCCAATCTTGGGCTAACGCAGGAGTTTGGATATACCGGAGTGTGTGGTGTTTGTGCGCATACGCTGTGGCCTTTTTGCTTAAATTAATAAATTATTTAAAGACCGCCTTAAGTTATGACAGTTAAGCGGTGATTGGCCATTGGGTGTGCTGAATTAATGGAAGGTTCACTTCATGTTGCCATCGTTGGCTGTTTGAAAAGCAATGAAGCTTTCTGTTTAAGTGATTTGTGTTGGGGTCATATATGTTCCATATACGGATTGCTCTGGTCTGGGGTAGTCCAAACTAGCCTCCTACGGAATAACTTACGAATAACTGGAGATCTACATTTTCGTTTATGTAATTTATGTAGAATAGGAAGAGGACTAGCTGAGGCCTGAGCCCTGCGTGTGCATCTAGGTGATGATTATATGTCCATTAATTGCCGACAGAAAACAGTAATTAACAAAATATCGCAATAATGGGCATAACATGAATGTTAGGACTGTCTAGCTGGCCGTACCTGTGTTCCTGTGGATATAGGGGGTGGTGTTAGTACCAACATTGTAAGGTATATCCCCTCTAAAATATGGAGATGGTCTATCTGAGTGAGAAAACAGCCATGTTTGATCACCTGCATGGTCGATTCTAAAAAAACCTCCATGTGCATATACCCCTTGAAATGGAGGCCCTTGAAAAAGGCTTTTTCGCCTGGAAAATGAACTTAAAACATTGATAATAACTCAGAAAATGGGGATAAAAACCAATTTGATGACTTATATTCCACCTGCCAGTTTAGGGAGAATCATCTTCAGGAGCTATATCACTTGGGGTCGAAAAGAGGTGGCTACCTTGGCTGTCGTCCCACAGATGTGTTGCATCCAGCATCCAGTTCAGCTGCAGCAATGCTGGGATGGTCTTGGTGTTAATCGTGTCAGTCAATGTGGTCAGAGACAGGTATGGTTCAAACATATGTAGCCCAATGAGCGCTCCTCCACAGTGCATGACCATCGAGAAACCACGTCCAAGAAACATCTGACGATGCAGGTTTACTGATTCGTAACAGACTCGTACTTCTGAAGGAAGGATGCCACATCATCTCCATGGTAGAGGCTAATTGTTCAGGTCAGCATCAACCGTTTTGACTACTCATCTTTGAGACTTACAGACTTGCCTGGTATGCAGTCAAGAGCTTGCTCAATGACGCTTGTTGTCGTTGTTCTTGCTTTGACCAGAAAGTTTCAGTAGATCTTGTCTCTACTTAGCATGTTCTCTATTTCAGGCCACCGCTTGGTGATAACTCTGTTAAACATCAATGTTGGGTGTACTTTGCAGAGCAGATACTCAGGGATGTGCTCCGAATCTTGTCAACTTGCCCCACCCCTGGGGCAAGTTGACAACCACCATGGGGCAAATTGACGAGGTGGACAGCATACAAAAGATTCATTATCCACATTACATTTCTAATCTGAACGACAAGAAAAATATACATTTGACTGCACGTTTGGATAAAATCTGTAATATCGGCTGTATCTGATGTTGCTGCGCTGGTGACTGCGACTGGCGTGGCTGTTGTGGCTGCGCTGATTGTCCTGGCTGCTCTGTATGTTGTGGCTGCACTGGCTGTTGTTGCTGCGTTAGTTGTTGTGGCTGCGCTGGCTGTTGTGGCTGCGTTAGCTGTTATGGCTGCGTTAGCTGTTCTGGCTGCGCTGGCTGTTGTGGCTGCGTTAGAGGCTCTGGCGGTTGTGGCTGTTGTGGCTGCGCTGGCTGTTGTGGCAGCGTTGGTTGTTGTGGCTGCACTGGCTGCTGTGGTTTCTCTGGCTGAAGTGACTGCTGTGGCTGCACTGGTTGCACTAGCTGCGTTGGCTGCTGTAGTTGCGCTGGTTGATGTGGCTGCTGTAGCTGCGCTGGTTGCTCTGGCTACGCGGGCTGTTGTGGCTGCCCTGGCTGCGCGGGCTGCTGTCGCTGCTGCAGTGGGGGTGGAAGGTCGCGATCCGTAGTTGCAGCAGGCGCAAAATCTGCATCCGAAAATGTCATGGAGTTGTATGGCTCAATACCACTGGCTTCAAAGCCTCTGACAGCGTTTCATATGGTGGCTGCTTTCAGATAAGCTGCACCTAACAAAGCCCCGACCTCTCTATCCGTGATCGCCTTGCCAGGATGCTTGACTGTAGTAGGTTTTGAGAGGACCGAAGAAAGCGACATCTAAGGGCTGTAGTCTATGCGTCGTATGAGGCGGGAAACCCATCATGATGACCCCATTTTCCCTACAGTAATTTATGCTGGCTAGGGAAATGTGTGATGCATGGTTATCTACGAGCAAAAGCACTTTGTTGTCACGAGAACACTTGACATGTTCCACAAAATGTTCGAGGTAGAGGACGATGGTGTCAGTCGTCATCCATCCTGTCTGTTGTGCTACACCTTTGGTCCCTGGCGGACATCCGTTCATCAATTCCGGTCTCATCCTCACTCTTGGGAAGGTTAAGAATGGTGGAACGTATGCACCACCAGCACTGATACCAAAGGCCAACGTGATGTTCTTTCCTCTTTCAGCAGACACTATTTCCGCCACACGTTTCGCCCCGCTAGGTGACAACACTCTTGGTAACTTTGTTGGCACTGTGGTTAGACCAGATTCGTCAACATTGAATATCTGATGAGCAGTGAAGTTGTTGTCCTCTCTAACCTTTCGTAAGATGTTAAAGAATTTGCCCACTTCAACCTTGTTGAATCCCACCGCTCGACTAATTGATGTGGCCTCTGGAGCCCTGAGACTAATGTTGTATTTATTCCTGAATGTAACCAATCCATTCCAGCCATTTTTGTGTGCTTGTTGAAGCTGTGCGGCAGGTGATTTTGCTCTGCGAAGTCGTAGACGAGCCTTCTGCATTAGGTGGTGTTAAGACCGAAACTTCTGTCACTGATTTCGGTGATATAATCTCTCAACTGGTTCAGCTTCTCTACGGTAAAGACACTCCGAAAACGACCCCCGTGAACTGGCAGATCCTACAAAAGAATAAACACATTACTAACACAACGGCTACTAACACAATGGGGCGGGGGGGGGGGGGGCAGGAATATAAAATAATACATAAGGGTCCAAGCCACAAAAACTGACAGTTCACGAAAATTAAGCGCCCCTGAATTCAGCTTAGGCCCTAGCTAAGCATTAAAACTCCAATATAAAGTTATACCTATTGTATTGTATGTGCAATTATAATTAAGTTTTGCTCACCTCTGCCTTTGCTTTCAAGTAACGACGCAGCGTAGGCTCTGGAATGCCATAATTCGCTGCCGCCATGTTGCACGACATATTTTCTTCACGAACGGCATGCATGGAAGCAATCATCCCATCTTCAGACCATGACCCCCTGTTTGTTTATCGCTGGTAATGTCGTACCATCTGAAAATATAGGTTAGAATAAACATTAAAATCATTTTATTATTTACGAAGATAAATCAAATTGATCAGCAATGGACCCGGGAGGGGAGGGGTGTTCTTGGGGGTCTCCTTCCCCTGTGGCTAATGTTATGGTGGTCGAAGGACAAAATAGGGCGCATAGCTACCATAGGTTCTATATATATATATCCCCCTCAATAAAACTACCGATTTATACTATCTGGCAACACACCTAGATCCGCTTCTGTTCATACGTTCATAGTTTGGGACGGAGTGGGGGCAAGATGACGAATTCGCCAACTTGCCCTGGTCATCTTGCCCCGCACTGCCATTTTTATAGCACCCCCTCCACGCCCGTTCAGATGTTTGGGAATTTCGACTAATTACTCTGGGGTGTTGCGTTACAATATACCGCTGTAATATAACACGTCTGAGAAATGCTTACTACACGATCATCAGTTGTAGAATCTTATTAACTAATTTATAATTCTTAGTACAAAAGTCAACAAAATGAATTTACCTCGCTAAAATTGTCCGTATCATGCCGATCACGTTCAAACTTGCAGACAAGTTGCGCGCGCACTTGGTGACGTCAATGGGGAACATCAGTGCTACAATCTAGTGCACAATTTTAAACTAATGCAAATTCTTCATCTTGCCCGCTTCGCCAACTTGCCCCGCCTTCCCCTATATATCTTGGAATGGGTAGGGTTGGGTGTCATTACGGAGAAATTGTGTGAAAATAGGTAATGGCGCAAAACGAAGAGCGTATACGTAGGCGGGATCCTTATCAGATCGTGGTGTGACCCTTCCCAAAGCTGAATCATGGTTAACAGTCAGTTTACAATACGTAAACACACAACATTTTCACTCCAGCCCGCACACAACACAGCCAACCGGATCTTTCAGGGAAACGATATCCTTGTTTACGGCTTGCATGTCTGCGAGGTCGCGCACCTGTTGCGACTGGACCAGTCGGCCGTGTACGTCACATTACCAAGTAACCAACCTCAGTCGAGTGTGACACATCGCCCCACCTACAGATATAGGAGAGAGATAAACGTGTTCCAAACGTAACTCAATGTAGATGCTATAGTTAGGCCACACTATGTTGTGCAGACTTGACTTGTAGTAGATTAATAATCGGTTTGAGGCATATTTTCTTACTGCACGGTATTTTGGTTTTGACAAGGACCATAAATCATGAAAAATACATAAGAATTTCTGTTTGATCAGTAATTATAAACGATCAAGTATATATGATGGTTCTTAGTGTATTGTTTTGTGCATGTACATTCAATGAACAAAATGCTTCAAACGCACCTGCTTCCTTGCTGACCATATGGGTTGAGATTCCGTACTTTTCTAACTTTTGATGTATATTTGTAAAACAAATTCGGAGTTCGGAGCGAGCGAAAGAAAACTTAGTTAATCCATTTGGGTACATCAGTTCCAGCACAGCTTGAATGGACCAAATGAATCAACCGGACTGTAACTGGCAGAACTGAGCGGGTTGGAGATGGACGGGGGATTAATTTAAGTCGAAGATATGATATACTCCAGAACCAGGGGCGGTACCAGAGAGGCTATATAGTTTAAGGGAGTACAAAACCTCCACTGCGGCTGAACCAAATGCTGTGGAAAATTGTTCGCCGCCGCTCCGCCGTAACTCCATCTTCTCCGCCAGCTGTCTCGGTTCGACTGATGACACCAGAAGACGGGGCGGTATGCTTATAGGGGGTGCAAAGATGTAGGGGCCGAAGATTCTTGAAGCTGGCCAGAGAGAACGATGTAACAGTGAGAACTTTTCTTGAACGCGTCATACATAACTAATACATCTTCTCATTGCCGCTCTCTGTATAGATCCCACTGATTCGTTTGTAAAATTATTGTAACTGCGAGCAATATTAACTATATGATAGGCTGTCAGTGTCTTGCCGTGATATTTCGGTCTTCTGGACGTTTCAGAGATGATGCTGATATCACCTGCCCCCGCGTGTTTTAATGATGCCATGTTGGTCTTTTTGTGTATTACACGCAAATTATCAAGTTTCAGCGGGCTTAGTGACGTGAGTTTGCAGCCAACAGACTTCATATCTCGCACATTACTTCACAAGAGCATTACGTTTACGTATACGAAATTTTAATGAAATTGACAAATTCATTTCACTTAATCTGACCACATGTCATACTGGTTGATGTTATTAGATAAGCGTTTAGTAGCATATTTCATTTTGTGTTATCGCTATATCACATTTAGCTGACTTGCAGACATTCATTAACATTTAAATTGACTTGTTTGCTAGTTAGGTCGCCGCTGGCCATGCAGTACGTAACCTGTTTGGTGGGAATTTGTGCATTTAGTACAAACAAAGTCGGTGTCTGACGTCTCAAAGCACAACGTGAATTCGAATCGTTAAAGAAATATTTTAGAGCACTTACCAGAGTTGGCTGTATTGCGGATACGTTTTCAACCGCCTGCCTTTTGATTGAATTTAAGTGCTTTTATAGGTTGGTTGAATAGGTGAGGGGAGTGGTTCCCGGATATTGCTCTGTTGACGCGGCAACATAACCGCTGATGACGGCGAATTCGTGTCATACACGATTGGTTTATTAGTCGTGTGCGCGTGTAAAAACACACACGTACACACACGCGCGCGCGCGTGTAACGCACACACGCACGTACGCATGCGCAATCACGCACGCATATGCTAACACACGCATACACACGCACACAACATTGCTGTCCAGAGCTATAAGCTCCAGACGGCATGCGGACAAGGAAGCCTTTGGCTTATCGAGAGTCCAACAATGTTCCACCTACGTATAACCCGCCCTCGCCAGATAGCTGTCAATTTAATTTTTTAACATTAACACAATCATCATATAATTTGTTCCAGTCATTTATTGTCCTCTCATATCCAACCTATTCTGTTCCTTGACTATTGCTGCATTGTGCCCTCTGGTTATATTGCCTTCTTTCACTTTGAAGAAAATATTTCTATCAATATCCTCATAACCATTTAATATCTTAACATTTTTTATTTGGTCTCCTCTTAGTCTCCTCGTCTCTAGTGTTGTCAACCCACATTCTAATAGGCGTCTTCCATAACCAAGGTCTTTCAGTTCAGGAATCAGCTTAGTTGCTCTTCGTTGCACTCTTTCTAGCTTATCTATGTCCTTCGTACGATATGACCTCCGTGCTTGTATACAATATTCCAAATGTGGTCTAACTATTGCTTAGTACAGTGGTACAGTTAGCTGTTTCTCCTTATATGTGATATTTCTCCAAATTAGCCCTAATATTTAGTTTCCCTTTGAAGCAGCAATTTCACATTGCTCCGAAACTTTCATGGCAGCGCTGACTGTTACTCCCAAGTCCTTTTCTTTTATAGTTTTACCTAATAAAGTATCCCTCATTGTGTATTCTTTGTTCACATTTCCATGTCCTATGTTGATGCATTTACACTTCACAAAATTTAATAATATTTGCCATTTTTTAGACCATTTGACCAAATTGGCTAGATCATCCTGTAAAGTGTGTTTATCTGCATCTGTTTTAACTGTTCTGAATACTTTTGTATCGGCTGCAAATACCAGTACTTTGCTTGCTACATCATCATCCGAATCATTTATATATATCAATAATAATGTAGGTCCCAACACCGTCCCCTGTGGCACTCCACTCAAAACTGGTTTCCAGTTTGAAATCTCCCCCTCTACTATTACTCTCTGTCTTCTGTCTGTCAACCAAGTTTGTATCCAACTGATCACACCATCCCCTATACCATGGGCTTTTAGTTTAAGTAACAATCGTTGATGTAGCACTTTATCAAATGCTTTCTGAAAATCTAAGTAGACAACATCCACTGGTGACCCATCATCTACCCACTTTGTAATTTTTTTTTTTTTAAACATAAGAGATTGGTTAGACAAGACCTAGTTTTTAGGAACCCATGTTGAGAAGTTTTACAAGGAATTCCACCATGTGGTCTCTAATAAGTGTTTCTAATAATTTGCAAAAAACTGATGTTAAGCTCACTGGTCTGTAATTCTCTGCCTTGCTCCTCAATCCCTTTTTAAATAATGGTATAATATTTGTTTCTTTCCATTCTAGTGGAACGATTCCCTCTTTAAGTGACAAGTTAAAGAGTATATAGCAAGTGGTATACTGATTTGGTCTACAATTTCCTTAAGCAGTTTTGGTGGTTCCCGTCAACTCCCAGTGATTTGTTTACTTTCATCATCTTAATATTCTTTGCTATCATTTCAGGAGTAACAAACAACTGCCCTAATTGATTTGATTCACCCCCTCAAATTTATTAACTGGTAATGGCAGTGAACTTATATCTTCTGTGGTAAACACTGAGCTGAAGTACTCGTTCATGGCCTCTGCCATTTGAAACCCATCAGATATTATGTTTCCTGCACTGTTTTCTAGTGGTCCCACTTTATCACGAACCTTCTGTTTACTCCTTACATAAGCGTAGAAAATCTTGCTATCATTTTTATGTCATTTGCCAATTTTTGCTCAGAAGTTCGCTTGGGTTTTCGAATTTCTGTTGTAGCTGGTTAAGGGCCTCTTTGTAGTTGTCATAGTCTATATTTCAAGTATTTCTGTAAACTCTCCACCTAATTTGTTTGTAAGCAACCTTTCGTATAGCTTATTTTGATAGGTGTTTCTTCCTAGATCGTTTCCCTTCGTTTTAGGGGAACACATCTTACAATAATGCCCTCAATCTCATCTTTAAAAAAATGGGCCAGGACTAATACGTCTATATGTGACCCCGGCTGACCAAATGAGTGATAAGTCGGAAAAATTGTAACATTGTTTTCTTACATCCTTGTAAAGGTTTGGTAGGGTGCTTTACACGGTTACAAAAAATATGACTGCTACAAAAATTGGCAAAGTTATGGAGCATTGAACATGGTAGGGGTCAAAAAGTGAAAATGAAGAAAACGGGTGTTGAAGTTTTACATTATATATGCAAATGGATTGCGTGGAAATATTACATGCACAACATTCAAATGTGGCACACAGTATGTAATATGTATGTTATGTTGCAATGATACACTGGAAGTACAAATGAGGTGCTACAAAGACTTATCAAGTTATGCCAGATTATGTCTTCATGTGTAAAACTAAGAGGACAGATTATTTGAGAGCAAAAGGTAGACTCACTGTTTGACACAGTTTAAAACCTACAGGCAACTGTCCAGTTTAACAGGGGTCTAGTGGCTTAATGCTGTCTGTTGACACAAGCTACTGCCAGTGACCAATAAATAACACCCTTGTGTATTTGCATCATGTTTATGTAGTGGGGTACACTCCACTAACCAATTACACATTAGTCATAGTTTCCATCAAACAATAGCAGGCAGAGAATCTTAGCTCCACAGCTGGGTGTAATACACAACCAGAGCCACCACTGATTCATGGTCAAGTAGATTAGCTCAATGCACCAACTAAGACAATACACAACACTGTGAGTGACAGTGTCCAGAGTGAGGCCTAAGCAGTGTCCTCATTGCTGCATAGATCAATTAAACCTGCCAAGTGGGTGACATTCTGCACAAGTGTTCATTAATCCTTAGTGATTGTTCAGAACACCAGACTGACCACATACCTAAACAAAGCGAATGTAATAGGTGAAGAACAGGCAGTGTTCAAATAGGGGTATTGGTTGAATTGTATTTGTCTCGACGCAAAAGGCTTTATTGTGCCTTTATCGATTATAAGAAAGGATTTTATTTAGTAGACTGGTCCTCCCTGTGGTCTAAGATAATTTAATGCGGTATTAATGGTATTGTGTTGAAAGTTGTATACAACATGTACAAAAATGCTAAATCATGTATAAATCAGGGCCAGGCTGTGTCAGCCTTCTTCTCGTGTAATGTATAGGTATGGCAAGGAGAAAACTTGTGTCCTTTGTTATTTGCTATTTACTTGAATCATTTTGAACACTGTTAGTCACAATTATAACGGACTTGACATGGCAGCTGGTGAAATTTACAACAACCCTAGTATGTTCTACTATATGCTGATGACACTAGAATGATTCAATTAAATACAGATTTCTTGTTTGTGTATAGCGGAACTATGTCAACTCTTCTAATGGTTGACATTTGGTTGTTTCAGGTGTCAACTATATTGTGAATCTGTAATTATTAGTCTATATTGGTACAGTTTATTTACACAGTACCATGTCTACACAAGGTATGGCAAGCGTAAACAGAACAGTAGAATGCATTTGATATCAATAAAGTATAGGATATTTCACTCTATATAGTTGTCCAGAATATTAATTTTCTATGTTTGTCACCTACAGGTGACAGAATATTAATTTTCTATGTTTGTCATCTACAGGTTTCTACAGACAATACATCTCTAACCAATAGACACCACAGTCACACCATTTTATAATAATTAAATGAGCATCAAAATAAACACAACTTGCAATTATAGAAAATCAATAGTTTTGAAGATAAAAAGTGTTAGGCAACTGTTCAGTCTAACAGGGGTCAAGTGTGTCTACTCTGCTTGGGCGCTGTGACCAATTAAAGATTAGTCAATGTCTCAATGGAACAGTAGCACTAGGCTACATAGTTTAGTCATGGTGTTGACTTTGAGGCACATTAAACAAAATCTACTGTTGGGGGTGGTCTCAAAGGCCCTTCTCAAAACCACATCACTAGATAATGTAAAACTGTTGCACTTTGGGGGCCCCTTGGGTGCCCTTAGAATGATTCAATCAAATACAGATGTCTTGTATATAGTGGCAGCACCCTAAAATACATCTATACAAAATTAGAAAAACAGTTGCTGAACAGTTTTTGAAAAAATAGGCCAAATGTTACATTTTTACCAGTTTTGGGGTCTTTGGACGCCCTAGGGCGCCCTTATAATGATTCAAACAAATATCGATTTCTCGTCCATAGTGGCAGTGCCCTAAGATATGTCTACGCAAAATTAGAGAAAAAGTTGCAGAACGGTTTCTGAGATACGGCAGCTAACGGCGGACGGCAGACGGCAGACGGCGGACGCAGAGTGATGGCAATAGTCCCTTGGACCTTCGGCCAAAGGACTAAAAACCAACATGCTGTTGCTGTCTTGTCCTTCATTAAGTTAGTCCAATCTGTGTGCTAAATATTTTCTCATCTGTTTGTATTTGCCTTCGTTACATTTTCTCATCCATTGCGTTTTACCACTATTCCCTGATAGTACTTTTTATACTAAAATGGATCTGGTTATAATCACTGGATCCCAAAGGTTCATGCATTTTAATATCAACAACTAATTCGTTTTGAGAAGAGAACACTAAATCCAACACATTCCCTCCTCTGGTTGGTTCCAAAACATGTTGGGTAAGGAAACAGTCCTGTATAAGAAGTAGACACTGCAATCTCTAGTGGTTTCCACTGAATATGTCCATGATTAAAATCACCCTTTATAACACATTCCCCTTTATAGCATTGTGCAGTTTTACATCATCCTATTGTCTTATGTTAGGGCTACGATAAACACACACACGCACACACACACACACACACACACACACACACACACACACACACACACACACACACACACACACACACACACACACACACACACACACACACACACACGTGGTGAAACACACATGCGCGCGCACACGCAGAGCATTTGGAACGATGTTATTTCTGATGCACAGCAGTGCACCAAAATGCATCAGCCATGGGACCAAACGTAGCATATGAGCACCTTGGCCATACATAGTGCACTATACTGGCTGTGTACGTAATGGATTGTGCATCATGCACTAACCAACTCTACGTACTGTTCTCTGTGAAAGGGGTGGACTGTGAGTCAATGACTAACAAACTAAACACTACCATACAAGCCCGTAGGCTGAGAGTGGGATGCGATATCGGTGACAACGCACCCCCCCCCCTCGTCTGAATCACGAATTCCGCTTGATGCAATAGTTCCGTATGATTTAAAATCGTGTCGTAAATATGAATTTAAACTGCGGTCAAAATGTTGAACGGCACAGCGAAAATCTCAAACACTCCCCCCCCCCAATCTTGCGATGTTATATCCGACAGAGGCTAAAGCTCCGACTGAGTTGTGTAATTAAAAAAGAAACGCAAGTCTATGTCGTAAGTCACGTTGATATGGGCATAAGAACAATTAAATGTGTGTACAAATTAAGATGTTCACTTATGCTGACCATACACACCAGTTTCGTGTAAGACACCTGTGCCACAGCGGCCGCATGGGCCTGTAGTCAAAATCATACATCTTATACACATCCTACGGAAGGGACATATATTCTATGGTGAACTATAATATAACTAATGGGTCATCCGTACGGTACGTCATGCTAACTACGGACTTTTTGTGATCCCACCACATTGTAACGCTTCATAACGTTTGTCTGTAGACCCCCTAAAAGTACTTTCGTTTTGAGAAAGATCCCCGTATCAATAATGGACACATCGATATTGAACTCGTCGCATATGTTTGTGTTGATTTGTAAATCACAGGTAGACTAAGAGGTATACGTACAACTCAAAATACACAAAACACCAGAGTTACACTCCAGTGACTCCTCAACTATGGTCCGAATCATAAAGATCTGGTCTTTCACTATTGAAGCTTGTTTGTTCCTCCCGAAGTTCTCTCCCGCTGACTTTCTTGATTCATCGCAGAATAACTCTACAGAAAATATTGTTTTATACAGACCGTAGATGTATATTCCTCCAGCTGCCGCACTCTGTAAGGTCTCGTTTTAGGGCATTTTCACGCTGACTCCCTTCATCCATGCCCTGGTACTCGCTCGTCTTCCCACACTTTGCTGAACAGTTCGACGAGTTCATTCGCATCAAGGCCTGGGTCTGCCGTCAATACGTCAACTAGCTGTGATTCTGTCCTCTCCTGGTGCTCTGTTTCCTCTGATCTGTCTGATGGCCTCTTCTGGTTTTTGTTCGGTGATAAGTCCTCGTTTCATCTCAGGTTGTCCTGAAGTACGTATTCCGGCTGCTTCCTCGGGGTCGTTTCTGTCTAAATCTCCTGAAAGTGCTTTGCCCATCTGTTGAGCTGTTCATCTTCCTTGGTGATGTTTGCCCATCTGTTGAGCTGTTCATCTTCCTTGGTGATGACGTGTCCTTGACAACTATCGTGTTGCTGGAGTTGTTGCCTGCCAGCGGCTTTGCGACTGTGTAGACAGTTCACGTATTGTCCGTCTTTGCTGTTGCTTGTGCTTTTGTTGCCAGCTCGTCCATGGATACTATCTTGTCGTGTCGGGTGCTCTGTTTCAGTACTATGCTCTTCACTCTTTATCCCTGTGCCGTCGCATCATTGTCCTCTGCTTTGCAGTCTAGAAGATGACGTTAAATTTTGTGGCTCTTCTGTCTTTGATGAGCATCCGTGAATGATCCGTGATCCATTCTTTCCTCCGTTTTGTGCGGTGTCATAGAATGTCCTTGTTGACTTCCAAGAAAACCTCCTAAATCTTCTGGCATTGTTTTGGAATCCATCTACTGGGATTTGAAACCTGTCGAGTAGTTCCAAGTAAACTGAATTTTCACATTGGATCCCAAAAGTTCAGTCTTTGGGAATTGAATAGCTGTTCTGTTTTTTTCTTTTGGGGTTTCTAAGTTTCATCTGCAGTTTACATAAGAGAAGATGATGGTCACTGCCGGCATCTGCTGCTCTAATCACCTTGACATCCTTCAAAGATCGCTTCCACTTCTGGTTGTTTGCGGTGTGACCTATTTGGTTGCTTGTTCAGCCGTCAGGAGTGGTCCACATTAACTTATGGATTGTTTTATGCTGAAAGATGGTACACCAACGACTAGTCTCATTCTCTGCAAAATGGTTCTCCTACTCCGTGTACTCCCACGCATGCTTCACATTCTTCGTTGTCAGCGCCCACTTTAGCGTTCGTGTCTCCTATGACAATAAGGATGTCATGTTGTGATGTCTTGTCAATTTGATTCTTCTAGCGATCCTCATCTACTTGTTCGGTTGATGCATGGACAACACTGCACGATGGTGGTCTTGACATATTTCAAATAAAACCTTGCTCTAATGACACGGGAGTCAACTGATTCCAATTCAATCAGCCTTTTCTTACCGACTATCCATGACGAGAGCCACCGCTTCGTGGTGTTGTCCATCAGTTCGCCCGGAATAGCAAATGGTTTCTCCTATGGAAAGCGCCATCTTGCCAGAGTCAGTCCATCTCACCTCACTCAGCCCTAGTATACTGATGTTGTATCTTCTCACCTCACTCAGCCCTAGTATACTGATGTTGTATCTTCTCACCTCACTCAGCCCTAGTATACTGATGTTGTATCTTCTCATTTCACTCATCACTTGTGCTGTTCGTCCTGTCTCATACATCGTTCGCACCTTCCACGCTGTCATGCACCCTCACTCGTTGCTTGGGTACCGCCAGTGACTCTGTCGGAACAGAAATTTCCTATCGACTTTTATCCCTGCTCGACAAAATTATTAAGCGGCATAGTAGGCTCAGCCTCCGGTTGGCCACCTACGACGTTTTGACCGTTATAATTTGCTAACATTTCTGCAGCGAGCTGTTTTACGTGGTGGGTTGCTAGCGCAACGCACAACTCTCCTCATTTCTATTTGTTGGTGATGTAATGGGCAATGCGATGGACAGTTTGCGATCCTTATACGCGATGCTATGTGCAGCGTAGGCCCTTGTGTAACTTTGTGCAGAATGTTTGTTAAAAGCAAACGTTCAGTTACTCTTATATAATGCTAGACCTTTGTCTCTTAACGCCATGATTTCATCATTTAAATGTAGCAGTAGCGAACATTTTAAAGTTCGAAAAATGTGCCTTTTGATTGAGTTAAGTTGATCTTGAGGCACTTTTTTGATTTCTTTGCATATTTAATACTAATAATACATTTCTTATATAGTGCCCCACCCAATTAAATCATTGCTCCGAGGTGCTCTTTAGTGGTGTATATATTATTACAAATGTATCCTATGACTATAAATTATTAAGATCAATCATACACATTTAAAAAAACTAATGTGCAAAAATTTTTATTATTATTATTACAACTATATTGTCGTTAAAAATGTATAAACACATGTGTACATGCTATTAAGAATAATAATAACAAGTGATAAATTTATTTTATTAATCAATTAATTAAGATAAACATATATGTAGAATAGTATAGAATCTTAAATTATTTTTAAAAAGATGGGTGTTGAATGCCATTTTGAACTGTCCAACACTCGCACATTGGCGCACTGTGAGAGGTAGTTGATTCCGTGCCCTCGGAGGGTAGAGCAAGTTTGTTTGTCAATTGTAGTGCAGAAAGTGGGTTGTTTAGGGAGTAACTTATAAGATGAGTGTAGACAGCATGTCGGGCAATAAAGAGAGAGAAGTGCTGATAGACACGGAGGTGTGAGCCTCTGAAGGCACTTGAAAGAGAGAAGTAAGGTCTTGAAAGTAATGCAGCATTTCACTGGAAGCCATCCTGGAAGCCACTGCAGCTCCAAGAGTTTGGGTGTGACATGGTCTCTTGCATGCTATACAGTGTATTGCTGACGTTTACTTTCTGTTGTTAAGCCATGGCAAGGCAAAGGCCCAGTGACCCATTCACCTGTTTCACAGAGACCGAGTGTTGTTGAACTAATTCTAATAATAATCTGTTCTTTGGACTTGAGTTTCAAAATGTACTAACTGTGGTAATAATCCGTTTCGTTGGACTTGAGTTTCAGAATGTACTAACAGTGTGTTTTCCTGACTGTGTCATCAGTTGATTTCCCACAGATGTAAACAGAAAGAGGTGGTTTCTTGTCTGCTTCTGTCATCACACTCGTGTCCAGAACATTTGTCATTTCCTGCTGCTAGTCAAAACTACAAATCAAATGACATTCCCCTTGTTTTAACTACCATGCACTGATATCAGCCAGCTTATTATCTCAAACAAATTCCACAATTCTTTAGCAATATTACAACTCAACTGTACAAGTAAACCTAATTGGGACCTGGCAAGTTACCACTGTCTCTGTTTACGATGTGTGAAAACATTGGAAACATAACAAATTAACACCCAACAAATAATCTATCGGCGCATGTTTACTTCTCCTAGAAATGGTTTCTTCACACTTCACAGCGACAACAGATACAGACACTTTGCTCGTCGGACATCTTTTACATCCAAAATGGTTATTCTCAAATAATTACTCAAGACAACATCGTGTCAACATATTCAAGACATGCCCAACAATTACATTTATATCGTAATATTATCCCTCATCTCATCTCAAAATGCTAAACCTTAGCACACAGATTTCCATATACATGTATTTTAATCCTGGTTAACACATTAATTCCTCAGACAGCAAATAAACTTCAGACGATTTATTTTGCAGGCAAATTTGCAAACATTTA
The DNA here is from genome assembly GCA_963995525.1 of Escarpia spicata. NCBI lineage: Eukaryota > Metazoa > Annelida > Polychaeta > Sabellida > Siboglinidae > Escarpia > Escarpia spicata. Next base: position 30,460,303 of record OZ023216.1, on the reverse strand, counting down.
GCAAAACACGTCAAACTGAAACAACACATTATACAATACACATTTTTTGTCAATCACTTCCAAATATGTGCTATGTTTATCAGAAATTATGTATTTCGTGGAACATATGAGAATATATTCTTTACCATTTGCATTATGGAAGCAAATCATGCTACAAAAATATCCATCGGCAACGTAGAAAAATATCTACATTGCCAGATCATTTGTGAAAATAGCTTTCTAAAAAGGCAAAGTTTAAGAAATGGTTTTGGATATTTATTTTAATAGGATTAAATGTTGAACTGAATTAGAACAAAGTTAGCAAACACGGTCTGTCATTAGCAACAAACAAATTCTTACATGTAATATTTTATTTATTATTTAATATATTATGTTTAACAGATTACATGGTGTTCACTGTTCAAACTGTTTAATACAAATTAGTTAAACTATTAATAACTTGCAGGATACTGTGTAGTACATCAACAACAAAACGTATGTTTGGTTCTAACAACATTACATGAGGAAAAAAACTGGAAAACATAATACACTCAACATATTTCTGTACATGAAACAAAAATAACTTGAAATACTTTCATGTGGTAAATAACTCAAGATGTATTATTGTAAATGTAAAAATATTACAGGAGTTAACAATCTGTTACATGTTACAAATCTAGTATGTCTGTAAAGCTGTTGGCGCTTGCAGAATCAATACAAGGTGGACAAAGGTACACACTGCTGGCTGTACAAAAGAAATGGTGTTCATATGGTTAATGTACGCTATATAAAACTGTGAAAATCAGGCAATGTACAGCAGATATAACACATCCTGTTACTTTGTATGGACATGTTTGTTACTGAAATCGATTTCATAAACTACCATCCAAACAAATATGACAAAACTTGAAATTAAATGACGTCCTGTGTAGACTACCATTCAACAGACAACCATATATTTGTGTGTTGTTTTACTTTTAGTCCGGCCTAACTTGCAACATTTACTAGAATGACAACAAATTAAACACCTGCAAAGTAAAACAACTGCAAGATTGGAGACTGTTTTTTAGTACCAAAAAGAATACCAGCATTCCACATCCTGTCAAGAAGTATGTTCTAGCCAGTGGGAATTTTAATGCCAACTTAGTATGTAACGACAGCCATATGCACATATTTATTACTCGCTAACTAGCGATACAAAACACCTGATGCCGTATGTGTCCAAACGGCAACCCAACTATTAAATACAAACATCTACACCACTGTACCCAGAATGCTCTGCTGCATCCAGCATGCCTGAAAATACATCCTATGCACATCGAAGAATACAAATTCCCAGCTACGCTGCATCCACATAACTGTACACAACCCACTGTACAACATATCTACATATACATATTACATACCCAGTTGTGCATGGTGACCATGCAGTGGTTGCTGCACCTGTACATGGTGACCATGCAGTGGTTGCTGCACCTGTACATGGTGACCATGCAGTGGTTGCTGCACCTGTACATGGTGACCATGCAGTGGTTGCTGCACCTGTACATGGTGACCATGCAGTGGTTGCTGCACCTGTGCATGGTGACCATGCAGTGGTTGCTGCACCTGTGCATGGTGACCATGCAGTGGTTGCTGCACCTGTGCATGGTGACCATGCAGTGGTTGCTGCACCTGTACATGGTGACCATGCAGTGGTTGCTGCACCTGTACAAGAGACTGCACAAGTCAGGAAACTTTGCAAGAAACCATGTCTTACGGCCAACTCGGCCTATTTAATGCTACATTTTAACATTTACAATTTCTCATTTCTCCCTGCCGCTGACAAAGCATTGCAGAAACAAGTACAAACGTGCTACCTACCCGCCAAGCTATCAACGATACCTGCTGAAATTCAAAGACAAACTACACAACAATCCTATGATTCTTTGGAGGTGCAACGTGAAATTCATGACCAATCAAACACCAGATACAATATATTATTTGTTTCTCAGCGAGAATTTTACAGCTGTTTGGCACAAAGTTTACACTACATCCTGGAAACGTACCAACTTTGGCACATTTTAAGTTGTTCACGATGCACCACTGTAAAACTGAAACATGCCAGTAAAGCTGACACCTAGTTGAGCCCAGCAGATGACACTACACTGACAGCCTCTCCAGCTTTCTACCAGCCTTCATACCGCTGTCTGGCACTCCCAGCCACTGGGCCATGCACACGGCCACACACGTGGCCACTGGGCCATGCACATGACCACTGAGCCACACATATGGCCACTGGACCACACATACTGCCTATGGGCCACACGTATGGCAACACACACGGCCATTGGGCCACACACATGGCTATTGGGCCACACACACGGCAACTGGGCCATGCAGCTGCTGGGCCACATACATGGTCACTGAGATAGTCATTGGGCCACACACATGGTCACATACAGGGCCATGCACATGGCCATTGGGCCGCATACTGAGATACTCACACGGCAACCAAATCTCAGAGCAAGAATATCTGCATATCCATTTGAAACCATTTGGGCCACTAAAATCTATGTGTGACAATCGAATAATTGTTAACCGGATAGTGACTGCATGCATCACTTTTGGGCCACACGCATTAAGTATGGCTACATAACAGCTTCATTGTAATGTGTGAGATGGTTACCTTGGTAACTATTATCTGTTGCTAGGCTGATACTGAATACATAACCTTCCTGGGAATGGTCTAATGTATTATCACTGCTACAGCTAAAAGCGTACGCAAGTATAACCTTTAGCAACAAAGCATGCTTAAAATGCCACAGTGGCTCCCTCTGGCAATGCATCGTGGCACTACTCTTGACGGATGCACAAACAAAACAGAAGCTAATTGCCAATGCATAATTTGTTACCCCCATTCCCGCACCCAACGACCCCAACTAGTTACCCCTCGGATTACCGTTGCCATAGTTAGTGGAATGATGAAGTGACAACATCATGTTGTTGCCGTTGTCTTGGTAATGATTGTGACGCCAAATCAACGTCATCACTCAGTCAACTGAAACACACAAAAATAACATCTATTACCGGTTTTACATTTTCATATGATGATAGCAACTGTAATTGTCTCGAAGTGCCTCTGAGCTTGGTTTCCAAGGATTTGGGTGCAACAGAAGTTACCTCATTATTATCATTCCGATTACAAGTAACAAATTATCGCACAAAACCAAAGTAAAATTTGTCACTGAAAAAGTTGCATTTATATAACTAACTTTTGCCCCAAAAAAACAGAAAAATATCACAAAAGTGAATTATAACATACTTACTAGCTAGTGTGTTATATATAACTGAGCAATAAAAAGAAAAATTAATCACTAATAAAACTCGCACAACACCTTGGCTCATTCATAGGAAGATTTGTTTGTATTTATGGCGTGCAGTCATTGCAAGCAAGAACATAATTTATACACTCCTCATGTCAAAAATGTCATATTCTTATTGTTATCTGAAAAAACTACTCATCCATTTTCAGTGTATTCTACCTGTATAAAAAGAAAGTTATGTGTGACATAATATTTTAAAATATATTCTACTAAATAATATGCTAAGTTGTGCAATGAAGTAGTCTGGCTGAATTAAGTGTAACTTTTTAAAAATTAAAATTAATATTAATAGTATGTTTATAAATAACAAAATACATATAATAACAATAATTCTGATCAAAGTTCTTATCTTTATTCAACCAAACTACTTCATTGTATAACTTAATATATTACTTGTTATAGTAAACTTTAAAAATATAAATTTATTAATTCCATTTTCCATGGAATGTTCTACAAAACCATGCCTATCACGTGTGACCTTGGTTTCATATAGATGTAATACGTTAGAAAGTTTATCAAGATTGACAGCGTAGTTTTTAAGATATGGCAGTTAATTAAAATCTGACATTTCACAATGAGCCTATGTCATTAAGTAGATACGTCTATGTAACGGGGAGCGGTGGTCACGCGGTAGAGCGCCAGACTGTCGATCGAGGGGACCGTGATTCGATTCCACCTACTGCCATTTTGAAACTTAGGCAATTTCGATCACCTCACATTGCCTGTGTCTTTCCGAAGAGACAATAAAAGCCGTTGGTCTCTTCTGTCTGATGTCTATGCCAGGGGAAGTAAAAGATCCATCACAGGAGGTAAATGTGCAACATGTCGTGGACTCAGAGTGGTGGTCTCTATCTCTATCCCACTGGACCTTGCTCCCAGTAGCTGGAGTTGCTTCCTGGTCAGGCGTGTGGGAGACGCCAAGCAGGCAGGGCAAAAACTGGGTTCTATATGAATGTAGATACATACATCTATGTAACTCACCTAGAACATTATGGGTTGGTCTTTGACCTTCTCTTGAACGTATGTTGTGAATGTCTTGAGGAATTTGGGCAGTTCCCGCTTCGAAATCATGCGTACAACTGACGCTGGCGCCCAGCCACCAGGGTTCACTGTAGACACAGGCAGAACAGGTCAGTAGTTGCACTCACTTCAAACAAACTGCATTTCACTGGTGAGAAGGTTCATTAAGCTGCGAATTATACGGTAAATTAATGAAAGAAGAGAAAGAATATATAAACTATATTTTTTAGCAAACTTGTGTGTGTTTGTATGTACATGCGCATGTGTGTATGCATGCGTGTTCGTTCATGTGTGCATATGTGTGTGTGTGTGTGTGTGTGTGTGTGTGTGTGTGTGTGTGTGTGTGTGTGTGTGTGTGTGTGTGTGTGTGTGTGTGTGCAAATGTGTGTGCAAATGTGTGTGCAAATGTGTGTGCAGTTCCAACAAATTCTATATACAGTGGACACAGTAGGAACTGTGAAATATACGTCTGTAATGGGCAGGTGTCCACTGTACAAAATGATCATGTGAATAGTCACTAGGTGGCACCATGTACTGTGGATGCTTTCAGTGATTTTGTGACATTGCTAATGCCAGAAATCTGCTCTCGTTGAAACAAAGACGGCACTAGTAATCATTACAATACCAAGAGCCACAACACGCTGGTGAAAGGAATCACACCACCAGAAAACCATCTTATGGTGCCTCTCAAAAATTAAATCCATGTGGGGATTTTTGAGTGAAGAGGTTCATCAGACTGGGTGGTTCAAACCAGTGATATTTTTACTTATTTCACAGTCACTACCATTTTTCTGTGACATTTCAGCTGCTTTCGGCAGTCTTCCGCAGATGGCTACCACTAGATGGCGACATTGTAGTAGAGCAGAAGTACTACTGTATCGCCATCTAGCGGCAGCCGTCTGAGGTAGACTGCTGAAAGCAGATGAAACAACACAGAAAAAATATAAACTGACTGTGAAATAAGTAAAAATATCACGTAGACTGCGGATTGTTTATACAACCGGCAGGCAACCCAGATAGACGCCTGGGACTTCTTGGACCACAGCCACTTGCATGGTTGTGACTGACGCCAAAGGCTGGTGTTTCTACAGTTTAACAGTGCAGTACAGACTGCCTGCAGTACAAGGCACAGTGACCAGCCAGTCACATTGTTTTGAAATGTTTTCACATTTAGAACGACGTGCAAGTCTCAAAAAGTGACCTGTCATTAATTTTATTGTATGTCAGCGTAATTTTCGCTGACACTGAAAGGGTTAATAAAGGTGTCTGTGCTGCCTGGTCTCACCATTGGCAGAGTACTGTATGCGACACGACAGGTTCTCGCGCTTGATCTCTTCTCCGTTGTCTGGTGGTTGAACCACTGTCTGACAGATCATCGCAATGTTGAACCGCATTCGTACAAACTTTGTGCTCGGCTGTAACACAAACATACCACATTGTCACTTATCGTGGGTTCATAGATGTTGGAATAATATCATGTGACCCGCCACAGCGAACCGAGTATTAAGTTGCACAGGCATATTCTGCAGGCGAACCAAAAATAGCTGTCTAGGTCATGTCCTATAAATGTTGTGATTTTATTAGAAATGCATATCTTACAATCTCATTGTTCAATGTCCGGTTTTTTTTATCAACAAATATTCCCAAACACATAGAATACATGCACTTAAAATAAGACCATGAGTCTAAACTACCTCGTTTCTCAAGGTGTCTCGTTTTAAAGTTTCCTTCAATTTTTGCAGTAAATAAAAAACCACGAACGATTTTTCAACAAATGAGGCATCACTTTACAGCTTATGATATGTGGAATAAATAAGATGGGCCAAGAGGCCCTGAAGTCCTTTGGACTATATTGTGATTTTGTAATTATTAATGAAATGGATTTTGGTGAATCATAGTTACAGATCAATAAAGCGATTCTTTCAGAATTTTAATCTCTTTGTAATGTATACAATTATTAAATAATCCTGATAATATGATTATTTCATGTAATTCTATGCCGTTTGTTTCATTAGAATTATGTTTTATTAATCACTAATGACCCTGACAATATATCGAAAAAATAACTGCGCACTTTGGCCCCACCTTCACGATCCATATAAGGCATGCTCATGAATATTCGGGACTGTCCGTCAGACTTTGATTAGCTACGCCGAGTTATTAGATGCAAGAAAATTAGTTGTGACCGATAAAATTATCAAAAGGAAATGTGGACCAGCTGGTGTTAATGTCACAGATTCAGCAAAAAAAAGATGGAAAATATATGGAATAAACGGTGAATGAACATAGCGACAGTTCATGACAGACGGATTGATTTAAAAGAAAAAACACCAGCTTTCCACGCACGATGCCACCGATGACATATTGCATGATTGGCATTGTTTTTGTTGGAATATAAATACATAACGAAATCTCACCTATGGTACTACCATGTTCCTTTTTCACTAGGTACATATGGCTATACATTTTAAAGTTTAGTTTTAATGAAACGTTTAGATGACAGAAACTTACTGAAGCCAAGAAACATTCAATAATGAAACCATTTCGTTTGCACCATAAATCCACCTGCTATTTCCATAAGCAGTATAAATACAACATTATACATCACATGAAGTAGTGTACAATATTAAAATAGCATAGGTGGTTATGCACTTTCCTATCTATATAAGGTTTAATTTTAGTTTGAAAAATGTAGATCTATAAAGAACATAATAACATTATTGTCGACAAAAATATTAAAATTATATTGTATCAGTGTAACATGTTTTATTTTATACTGGGAGTGCAATCATTATTTGTTCTGCCCATCATTTAGAGTAAAAGATATTGAATTTGTTTCTGTTGAACTCCCGTTTTGATGACAAATAAAATGGCCATGGAAATAAGGTTATAAAATTAAAAAACTTTAAAAGTAACACATTTTAAAACACTGTTTTCAGTCATCATTGGTGTATTCAACTCAAGAAGATCCCTAATACATTTTGAATGTTGTGGAACATTTATATTTTATTAATTTTCTAATTTATTGTCAAAGTAACATTGTTGACACTTTTTTATACACTACTCCCAGTATAGTTCACTTAACACAAACTTGTTTCAACAATTTTTGAAGAATATGCTGTAGAACACAATCCAAACATGATGAGCATAAGAAAGCATAAATTTTATTACGTACTCCTATTTTGCAAATAATGACGGGATGTTGTGCATTTGGATGCACAAATCGATCGATTGCACGAATCCATTTGAAACATGTAGTGATGTACATTGAAAATTGTTTATTGCGCATAGAATGGTTTACATAGTATGGAAATGTTCCTTTGGGCTCACACTATATTAGGACATATACACTACATTAGGACATATACACATATTCCCAGCAGAAGCCACACAGAACTAATGTGGCAGAACAAAGTCAGACATCTTCTTCACTACTGTGTCAGTTAACATATTGTCCTATCAATAGCACTGCTATGCATTTTGATAAACAAAGCTATCAGATGCACACATCCATTTGATACACAAAGTGATGTACAACTTCCCAGTAGATGTCGCACAGAACAGAATGGGGCAGAACAAAGTTAGACACCATCTTATGTCAGGTGACCCAATGTCCAATTAATGGCACTGTTGAGTAGAGCTCTTCAATTTCCTCTTTCCATCAGCTCAGCTATTTCCAATGTTCCTGCAAATAAACAAAGTTGAATTTAGGAAACTGAGCTTAAATATGAGTTAAATAATTGAACACTGTGCAGATTAATTCAGTTTAGATATAGGATTATGGGACTTATCACCAAGTGTACAGCTGGCTAAATGGAAAAGAAATACAAGAGAACCTTTTTATGCTGATTCAGTCAAGACTAAAATCCCAATCCATTACTTTGGCCAACTTTTAATTTGCTTCTACATAATTACCTGAAAGTATTGGTCATATACAGTGCACACCAGATAACTCGAACTCACATAATTAGATTTTTGCTAAGTTAAGTCTTAACTCTATTCCTCCATCCTCGGCAAAGGTCCCAATAAGGAATAACTTTCTAGTTATCAGAAATTCAACTGATCAGTATTGTCATTGGTCCCTGGAGGTTTGACTTTATCCAGAGTGCACTGTATGTTTTCCTTTATTTTTGCTCTAATAAATAATGTTGTATATAATTATACATATGGGCCATTCTCGCAAAGTGTACAGTAATGGTAAAGTAACATGTCAAAAATAAATGTTAAATGTGTGTTTTTTTAGCAAGTACTATTAATATCAAATGTGCTATTCACATAAGGCAGTGCAAATTGATCTGATCTATTAATAGATTTAAAACAATAAATATTCATGGATAAAACTTATGTATATTAGAGTGCAGATCTACTGGTGTCTAAAATTTGTGCATTGCAAAATTCTGTGGCAACACAGTATTGTGTACTTTTTAACAAACCTAAAACTGTTACATTGAATGATGACATGCCAGCCAGATTTACTAACAATTGTAGCTGTAGCATTAGAAACAGTCTGTGAACGTACGAATCTCACATTTTCATGTTCCGGTTCAAATAAGTGGGGAAACGGCTGACTGGAATTTGGAGAGGCAAGACCCGTAGACACAAACCCAATCCGAAATATGTCCCAAGGCCAAGTCCCGTATTTAGGCAAACAAATCCACAACCAGGTTAATCCTCTTGCTATGATTTCATATACTGATATTTTAGTGTGCATTTGTGTTCACTGCGTGTCAAATACTAGGCAATGCAGGTTTTACTGACCCTTGTGGCTTGCCTAGTAGTAGCGCCTAGAGGCTCGACTGACCCAGTCCCAGCTGACACTGACTGCAGCCGTCAGCATCAGCAGACGTTAAAACTCTACTTAATCGAAACATTACTCGGCTGACGGCATTGGGAAGCAGGATAAATGAACAATGCATACGCTTCCTACACTCATAAAAATAGCTGTCAATATACATACGTCTAGAAATTGCAGATTTACAATGCCATTGCTTGAATCAACTCACCTCGGAATCTAACATGTCGACTGTGTGTGTGATGTCAACGGTCTTTGCGTGGTTCACTGCGTGTGCATGAATATTAATTATATTCGGGCTGCATGATTATTCATCCTCGTGGCAGCAGGCTCAAAATGATTCGCGTAAACACAATTGTTTATCGGCTTTTTGTGCAGATAACACCCAAATTATGCATAAACATGCAAGGCATAAGTAGCAGAGAAAGTACTTATGGGAAATTATCACGTTTTGATACAGCATATCTCGAATGTATATCAGCTTACAAAGAATCGCTTTAAGGGTTATGATGGAAATAAAAAGTTTTAATGTTTAGCAGTGACTATACGCATGCCAGTGAAGATACACCTGGAAATAAAATATTCGAGTAGACCGTTTCGTGAAGACTGTATACAGGTGTATATTAGTTAATGTGTTATTAAAAATGGTGAAATCTGTAGCAGCAGCATGGGTTAAACTTAAGGGTAGCCACTACCCGAAAACGGCCATAGGCCATATCTCTATTAGTACTGAACATATCTTAGCCAAATTTGGAGTACTAATTAGTTAAATGAATAGTACATGATATGACGAATGTGGGCTCATTTGCTTGTACAGTGCCATGACAATCAACATTTCTAGTGTGATAGAGGGGCATGGATCCTTGAAAATTATTATGAGCTAACAACTATATGTGTAATCATGCAGTTGTTAAGAATTATTAGCTAGAATACTCCTTTGTGCAATAAGGTGGTTTTGGGCAAGGTAGTTTGACTGCAATGACTGTTGTGAGATGGGACTTTAGGTTTGAGCTTTTTTCATGACGTCTTGAAAAATGCTCAAACCTGAACAACAGTTACTGAAGTCAAATATCCTTGCCCAAAACCACCTTATTGCACAAAGGAGTATTCTAGCTAATGATTCTTGACAGCTGCATGATCACACATACAGTTGTTAGCTCAGAATAATTTTCAAGGATGTGAAAATCCATCTCACTTGAAACGTTCATTGCCCTGGTAATACACAACCAAACGTGCCCATATTTCACACATCATATACCATTCATTTTTCTAATCAGTGCTCCAAATCTGGTTATGATATGTTCAATATTAACAGAGATATGGCATATTGGTTATATGGGCGTTTTCGAGTAGTGGCTACCCTTAACTGGCCGGGGTCTAATGGATTAAAGCTGTACTCAGTAGTCACAGTCCACACCGAGACATTCATTCTGTTCAACACTGGGACAATGGCAGGCAGACCAAGCTGGCCAGCTGGCCAAGCATTTTTTGAGGGCCCTGAGGTTCCCTTAGAATGATTCAATCAAATACAGATTTCTTGTGCATAGTGGCACTACCCTAAGATACGTCTATGCAAAATTAGAGAAAAAGTTGCTGAACGGTTTCTGAGATATGGCAGCTAACGGCGGACGGCGCACACAGAGGCATGTCATAAGTCCTTTGTACCTTCGGCCCAAAGGACTAAAAAGGCATAACACCCCATATCACAATTTTGCTGTGGCAGGTCACACATTACCTTAAACACATTTCCACTATGTATACATGAATGACAACCTAGTTTTCATGCAGCAGTAATCACGTTCAAAACCGCGCTATCAAATAGCAACATTCCAGTGTTTATACGGACAGTGCTGCCACCTACCAGTATGTCCTTGTGTAACGTGTCGTGGTTGACAACGATCCAGCAATCGGGCCCCTCGTCGTTGTCGCTGGGGAAGTGGCGAATCGTGGACCAGAAGAGGGAGTCTCGCTGTGTCGAGGGCCAGACCCGCTTGTGGATTTGATGGCTGATGACGGTGTCCTTGGATAGCCACTCCAACAGTTCCGTCGACTCCAGTGTGCCTGCACAGCAAGCAGACAGTAAAGGTTCCGTAGTTGTTCTGTTAATTGTACAGTAAGCTTAATGGTAGCCACTACCAGAAAACGACCATACCTCTGTTAATACTGAACATATCTTACCCAAATTTGGAGAACTAATTCATTAAATGAATAGTATATGATATATGGAATATGGGCTCAGTTGCTTGTGTATTACGATGGCAGTGAACGTTTCTAATGTGACAGAGGGGCATGTATCCTTAAAAATTATTCAGAATAATTTTCAAGGCTGTGAAAATCCATCTCACTAGAAACATTCATTGCCATGGTAATACACAAGCAAATGGGCCCATATTTCACATATACCATTCATTTATCTAATTAGTACTCCAAATTTGGTTAAGATATGTTCAGTATTAACAGAGATAAAGTATATTGATTATATGGCCATTTTCGGGTGGTGGCTACCCATACCAAATATTTCAGATGCAAATAGAGGTCAAATTTTGCGTTCCAATATGCGTACAGGGGGGGTACACCCATTTTCTGGAGTTTCTGGGTACAGCCGTCTCAGCAGACACGACTGTCAAGCGATACATGAATCCATATGTGAGCAACAGGAGACCAGAACACTGTAAAGTCTGATCATTTAGGTGGACCTTTTCATATTTTCACATCACTGATCTTTGCGTCTGTTTCGCTTGTGCCATCCACATCCATTCCCAGACCTGCCTACCCCAAAATCTTCCTGTCAGTAATCCATCTTCCCATTTACACTGATTTTCAGGAATATAGGCTTGCTGTCAGTAATAGTTCAGAACCGTATCAGATATTGTCACACCACTACCACTGTCAGTAATACTTTAATACTGTGACTATGATGATAGTTGCACCCAAAACATAATTGTCTCTAATAAACTATGAGGTGTTTTGAAGCGTTCAGTTAACACGGTAGGCTAGATGTTCATAACCAGCATTGATGGAAATCAAACGTGAAGAAGCGTTATTGTAATGTAAATGAGTCTATACACATTCTAATTTTATGTAAATTTCAAAAACAGCATGCTGACTACAAAAACTTGACAAATTATAACAATGCGTCACGTCATTGTCTATTTGTGGTGTAATTAAGATTAATATTAGTAGTATAGTAGCTTGACTAGATCAAAGTCATGCCGGGGGACGGTAAAACCATTACGTTACACTGGTCATCAACATTGTCTAGTCTACTCAACTCTAGTATATAAGCCTATCCCTGTGATACAGGCTGTAAATGATAGACGAAACTCAATAAATACACAAATTAGTCTTAGTACAGTCAGTTGGCCTAACACTACAACACCCACTACTCTGTCACTAGTACTAGTCTAACGACGTAGTCAGTACCTGCAATTATCCCGGCCACCAGTGACCATGGCTTGAGTCATGACCATGTGAAATAGGAAAATAAATTTAGCGTATCCGGCAGTATGTAAAGCCGACCCCCTTCGTTAAACTTGACAATACGGGCCATGTCTGCGTGCATGCTGTTATAAACATTTCCAGTACACGTTTCTTCTTGGCTGGTAGTGGTGCCATTTCAATCCCCACCAGCATTTCGTGTCGTGTGAGTCGTTATTTTGTTTTGTTTGAGCGCATGAGCGCAGAAATGCGAATTTGTCGCAACGCTGTTTCCTATTGGTCAGATTACGATCAGAAGCAGCGAATTAAAAACTATGTCACAACAAGCAGCGTATATATGCTGCCACCTGTTGAATAAAGTGAAGCTAACTTTGAGGAGCACGGAAGTGATTGACGATCATTGTGACAACGAAAGTATCCGTAATATTTTCATCCCTGTAATACTGTAATTTTAGGTGTATTTCCGGAATGATTCCGGACAATCCGGAATGGTCGGCAGGTCTGCATTCCACATGAAATGTACCATCACATTTTTGTTTTGTAGAAGTACAGTTAATACATATATAAATCAATTAAATATATAAATAAATATATTATTAAAATATCCATATGATAAAAACATTCAAACTACTTGTTAAAAAGTCAACAGAAATTGCACTAAAATGTAATAAATATGTAAATAAATAATTTAAACGGTCAATTCCATGGATTCATGATGCTTTCTTAATTTGAAATATCCCGCCCCAACTCTCGTCACTGTTCACGGTCGAGTGCGCGTAGAGCGTCGATATCGGCGGGGCAACGTAGTTTACATGGTTTTTAATTATATTTCAAAAAGCCAGCATCACGTCATGCGTGCGAACCAAAAACAAGCCTGGGCTACCACATCACCCAGAAAAAGAATCTAGTGTGACATTGGTAGAAATAAAATTACAATGATGGATTCAACAGTCAAGGTTGGCATTGGAGATCGCTGTCAGGGCGTCACACTCTGCTAAAAGGGGGTATAGGCTAATTAGGGCATGTACGCTTAATATAATTTAATTCGGTAAGTTCTTATATAGCGCCGTATCCTGTCCTTAGGACACTCAGAGCACTTTACATTTACTCCCTGGAAGACCTGTTCAATCAAACACCATCTCGACTTATATGAAAAACATTCAACCATACAGCAATTAATATGCGAAGACTATTCGTACACAAATATCCACCACTGTCTATAGCAAGGTACTCATTCATACAGCTGAGTGAGCTGGAGCAAAGTAGAATGAACAAACATGTCCAAGGTTCGATACGGCAGCAGAGGATTCGAACCCAGGTTGTCTCGATCGAGTCCGCTGCTCTAGCCATTGCGCTCCACGTCACACCCATAACTTCTAGTTTCCTTCTTGCACCTTTCAGAATTATCTTAGGCTAAGTAAATAAGACAGATTTTTTAATTTTCCGGGGAGGAATATCTTAAGAGTAGGTACATAGGTAAGCATTTGATCATCTTCTTTGTCATGTGCTGTTGCTGCAAAATGTCACCGATAACTTTCACAGACCAATAAGGGAAAACAGATTCCCAGTATTTTGACAGTTTGAGATTGGACCATTTGGCAGAAATTTGTTTTTCTTTGCACTTGGATTTATACAGGGTCGCAAACAAATTATGTATTCCCGTTGTCCTGTCGTAATAACTACTAGGGTCAACTACATTTAACAGAGTCAATCGAGTAACCAGACACACAAATATTATTCTGAACGGTCATTGGTAATACTGTTGATCCTCTCTATTAAGGTCACAATCTGGACTGGCCAAAAGTGACCTGAATAGCGAGGTGGCCTTATTAGCAGGACTAAAATCGTATACTTTACTTTTATGTAAATAATTTTGTGACTATCTTAGGATGACCTTAATTGTGAGGTGGCTGTATTACTGAGGTGACCGCACAGTGGGGTTCGACAAGAGTGATATTGATGTCCAATTCTCGTTTACTTTGACCTGCATTGTCACATGTTAACAGTAGATCTCGTGCATCCTGCTGGACCAACTACATCGGATCACCAGAAGTGATGGTCAACCTGGACTGCTCTTGTAAATGCATAATATTAATGCATCGATTTGTTAGATTGTTATCAATTATTATTACGTCTGAAAACGATTAATTATTTATAAATAGGCTAGATCTGAAAATGCGAGCACGTGATGTTTGTTTGTACGCACGCTGTGTGTGCATGCTGTGTGTGCACACTGTGTGTGCATGCTGTGCCTGCGTGTAAGTGTATATGAGAAGCTAAGTGGACAAGTGCTGATCCTTACCTTCCCACTCCATGCGTACGGTGCTATCCCAGAAATTGTAGCACATCTCGTGCCCTGTGATACCCTGCAACAAGGCACACAAGTCACCAACATGTTGTGTCCACATACAAATGTCTATATGTACATGTGACACCAGTCAATGAACAAAAGAAAAAATAAGATTAACTTTGCTTTTTACAAAGAAAAAGGTATTCTACAAATTCCCATAAACTCCTCGTTTTATATCTAAGTACGGCCGTCTTCGGATACCTGCAAAACTACATACGGTAAATAATACTGCATTTTTATGGGGCAATGGTTGTTAACCAATCAGCACAAATAAAAAATGTAATGGCAAATTTAAAATAAATTGTGCTTCCTAACTCTTTTTAACCAGTGTTACCCTTTTTATCCCAACTGTGACTTTTTACTTACTTGCATAGAACTATCAAAATACCTCAAGAACATGTACACATATTCCTATGATGTCACAGGATGTGTGTATGTGTACTTGGCCAGGACACTTCCATATGCTTCAGTTTAAATTTTCGTCTTGAGCAAATAAACACTCCGTTAATTTTTGTTTTTGTCACAGAAAGGCCGACATATTTCCCAGTATATTTCGCAGCAGGCATATTACCCAATATATCTCATAGAATATATATTTCACAGTATAATTTATATTTCCCATACATTTTATAGGATATATATTTGCCAGGAGATTTCACCGAAGGTATATTTCCCAGCACATTTCCAAGTTTATTTTTTGTTAGGGGGTACGTTTGCCAAGATATACATTTGCCAGGAGGTAGGCATATATTTAGCCAGAGACCCGGTGTCTCGTTATTGGAACAGGTTTTTTGAAAATCGCAACAGGTTTTTCTTTTTCAAATAACGAGTCTTTTGGTCTTTGGATAACGGGAGTTTTATTTTTCAGACACCATGATCCTGTGTTGGACCATAACGTGGCTTTATTTTCCCATTAACAAGGTCAAACCGGTGTTTGCGTTGTCGTAGAAAACTCCTTGTACTAAATATGAAAGTGAGTGCAGGAGTATAGTTTGACGTTTGAGTATTTTGCGTGCCTCATGGGGTGCAGTTGGAGGTTTTTGGAAAAATATTCACCAAGTTCCGACGCCTCTGATCAATGCATGTGTAACGCGGTTTTTCATGTGCATAATTAATAAAATAAATAAAAAAGAAAACGGGTAAATTATAAAAAATATTCACAATCCTGGGCCTTCCAGGAGGTATATTTGCCACAAGAGGGAAGCAGCAGCAGCAGCAGGGAGCAGGGGGACATACCCTGACTGTGTGGACGGCCTTGGTGGGATCGACTACAATGCCGTCTTCTTCTAGTTCCATCCTGTAGACCTTCATCTCCCCCTCGTCTGCCAGTAGCACCCACTCCGGGGACAGGTCAGTGAGTCGGACGTCCGAGTAGGTGAGGTGGTCACTCACTACACTGTTGATCTGTAACCACACACCACGGCGTTACACACCCAGTGATTCGGTGTCGTTATCTACATGTGCTCATCTACAGCGCTTGGTCAACAAACTGGGACCATGCTAACTTGATAATTCGTAACTAATTATTCATACATTTATTTTAATTTATTATTATAATTAATCTGTTGAAATTTTTTAATAGCTTGTATACATGTGTATATTTATTTAATTTGAAAGACAATATATACTTGATTTTATTTAGTAGTAATCATTGTATATTTTAGCACATTAGTATTTTTTTAAATTAATTTATTTGAAATAACCATTGCTCAGTGCCCCATCCAACAAATAATTGTTGGATGGGGTGCTATATAAGAAATATATTATTATTTGAAATTCTGACAGGTTGAATTCAAACATTTCCATTGTTCTTACTTATTATAACAAATAATATCTTATCTTGTGGAATGTAGTTTGGCTTTGAAAGGAATAATTTTTTTGGTAAAAATATAAACAAATATTAAAAATCATATTTATACCAAAGGTAATACTCTTTATTCACCCAAACTACTTCATTGCCAAATAGAATATATTATTTGCTAGAAAAAAATTGAAATCAAATTTCCATGGGACTTTCTCCAAAACTACCTGTAAGAATTTCAAAGAATTATCGGGTTACCATGGCTACCATTATGCAAACAGATTATTATATGCGTGACCTTTTTTCATATAGACTTAACAGATGGTAGTACACACCAGCCAATGCCACGAGACATTGTAAAAATGCAATCGACACAATCGGTTGCTTGGCACTTCTTGGTAATAACGGTGATTGGTGGGATTGGCTCTTTGGCACTGCAACGGTTAAGAGACGGTTCAGTGACCTATCCACCCACCTCACTATAGAGTGAATGACTGGGCTCCATCGACGTCAATGGAGGTTTCAATATCTTCTCCTTTTTATTGAAGTTTAATTTCTGAAACATGACCAGTTTACACAGGTGAAAACACGTCCTCGAATTCCACTGTAAACACGGAATCTCCTGGGAAAAGTTGTGATAGGGTGTGGATTTGTACAAATATTTATACTGAATTTAAACATACCTTCATGGATTGTGAAACAAAAAAATTATATGTGAAAAGTAAAAAGCACTGTTAGAAGCAGGACCTTTCAAGTATAACTGATAGTTCTATGTGCACAATAATATTATGGTATCATGACACTGAAGGTCAAAGTTCCAGGTCCACTCTACAACAAAATCTAAATAGTTTAACCACCATTGGTAGCCAACCTTTTTTCTATTTAAAAACTCCTGTTTAAAGATGGAGCAACATAAACTCGTGTATCTTTGTCGTTCAATGTGTGCCATTTATTAATACTCACTTTTTCTTCTTCTTTTTCTAATTTGTCTAACGTGGCGTCGACCGCATCGAAGAATTCCTCTTCGTGGATGACACTGTGAGGCCCTTCCTGGGAACGCCACAACTTGGTTGTAAACTCTTATACATGTCTCTGCACTACATCACTGCCAGCATGCATGCACACACGCACGTATGCATGCGAACACATACACATGCACACATACACAAATTCCAGTCATGAGACTTGCTTGCAGATCCATGCATTCAATTAGTTACCTCATGTTAAATTACAACATAAACAGGCACCAACGAAAACATTTATTTACCATGTTCTCTGAACAGAGAGGATTTATCTACCATTAATGAGCACTGTTCACTGGATTATTGACATAAAAAGAGGACATCCATGAAAATCCAAAGCAAACATGGTGGACAGAGTTAGTTATTTGTCTGCGAAAGTGTATGTTGAAGGCTTCGATAATTATATAGAATGAATTGAAGCCAGCACCGATTTTTGCTCAGTGCAAGAAAGACAACACTGGTTTCATGTAGTCTTTTACATTGACGTTATGAGGTGATGCAACAGAAAATTTACCGGTGGTTTGAACATTGACTGACCTCATAGTCGGGACCACCCAGGATGATAGGTTTGGGTCGCTCAGACAACAACACCCTGTAGGCATCCTCATACCTCTTCCGTCTCTCTACTTCCTGCAGGAGAAACAGACAATGGCATCATTTATACAACAAAAGGCCATATTTACAGTAAGGAGATACCATTTTGAATCCATCAGACGTCTATTGTAAGGTTTCACTCACAATTCCCTCTTTCATCCAATAAAATAGGATAGTTCAATTGATTTATACCTGCATCATTCATTCTACATTCAAACTAACATTCAAATGATCATACATTTGATTGGATTAGAATTAATATAATAGATTGTGAGTAAAATTATAAAACGACATATATGTCTGATGTATTTAAAATGGAATAAAAAAGTTCAAAAACCGACTTACTTTTAAGCATGATAGTTACACAAAACATACATTTTAAACTGAACTGTAATACACTAGCTTTCACCCACCCGTGGAACAAACGAAAGGTAGTAGTTATCACAATTACAGTATCTTGAACTTTTAAACCTCATTCCCATGGCAGCGCCCTCTGGAGGAAAGAGGTTCATCACACACGATTTCCATAGGTGGAGAATTGAACGTTAAGGGTATCAGCAATTTAAGTTCTGAAAAAAAGCCACTTAGAAAATTCCAGGTTTATGAGGTTTTGATTTCCAATTATTGAAACTCCATACTATTCTAGGATTTCCATGCCCCGTGTAGAAGAAAAATTTCTTTTATTTGACCTGTCAGACATTTCAAATAATACATATATAATACATGCACGTCAAATTATAATTTTAAATAGTACAAGTTATAGAATTACAATAAAAATAGTATGTAATTGCAAAAATACAGGCTAGGAGACTCCTCTAAGACTTTGATAGTCACTCTCAAGGAGGCACCTAATGACAAACAACATACGCATTTTACAAATGCAAACTGCCTCGAGTGAGGCGTGACAGAGAGTGGGGTACGCACCCTCTCAAGCCGTTTCCTCCAGGCGTCCTCCCTCTGTCCCATCAGCTCTATGCAGTGAGAGAGGGTGGCGAGGATGCCCGCCGTTGTTGCCTTAAATGTGAACGACTCGCCCTTGAAGTCGATCGCGTGGGCCCCGTGTTGGCGCAGGATGTTCACTGCAACGGCACAAGTTGCTTCGTTTTCACACAACACACCAAGGAGCTTTCTGAGAACACCAAGGAGGTCACTGGGCTCATCATGGTGCTCCATGGGCTTACCAAGGAGCTCCCTGGCCTCACCAATTAGGTAAATGGGCCCACTAAGATCTCCCTTGTCCCCCACTCTTTTTTATTTAACAATTTGCACAAATGCACATGCACGTTTTCTTTCTCATAGCATATCTGTAGAGATTATTTCTAGATTTGTCAGACATATTATGATTTTGAGCAACTGAACTTCACAAAACTAGTTTGGACAAAAAAACAGACAAAAACTGAGACAGTTGGTCAGATTTAGAGAAGGGTAACATCTTGTAGTGGATGGATAATGTCAACGGTGAATGGACGAATGCATGAATGAATGGATATGGATGGATTGATGGTTGGATGAATGTGGATGGATGGATGTGGGTGGATGGATGTGGGTGGATGGATGGATGGATGGATGGATGGATGGATGTGGATGGATGGATTTGGATGGATATGGATGGATGGATGGATGGATGGATATATTAATTTATGGATGGATATGGATGGGTGGATATGGATTGATGGTTGGATGGTTGGATGGATATGGATGGATATGGATGGATATGGATGGATGGATATCAGATGAATGGACAGACAGACAGATGAACAGACATAGCTGTAATGACAAGTTCACACCTACAGATTACAAGTAACGTCCATTCCATAAAACCTCCAACCCCTAGCACTGGGTCACTGACTCAAGTGGTCACTCACTCATCTCGTTGTCCTTGGAGTTACTGTCCAGCAGGCTGTACACATGGTTCGATTGCTGACCAGACTTCTCTGAGTCAACATCGTTCAGGTCATCGATGTCATCGCTGACCACTAAGTGTACAATGAAACAGAACACAGGTAAGTCACACTGAGTGGACAATGGAATAGAACACAGGTAAGTCACACTGAATGGACACTGAAACAGAACACAGGTAAGTAACACTGAGTGGACAATGGAATAGAACACAGGTAAGTCACATTGAGTGGACAGTGGAATAGAACACAGGTAAGTCACACCGAGTGAACAATGAAACAGAACACAGGTAAGTCACACTGAGTGGACAATGGAATAGAACACAGGTATGTCACACTGAGTGGACAATGGAATAGAACACAGGTATGTCACACTGAGTGGACAGTGGAATAGAACACAGGTATGTCACACTGAGTGGACAATGGAATAGAACACAGGTAAGTAACATTGAGTGGACAATGGAATAGAACACAGGTAAGTCACATTGAGTGGACAATGGAATAGAACACAGGTAAGTCACATTGAGTGGACAATGAAACAGAACACAGGTTAGTCACATTGAGTGGACAATGTAACAGAGCACAGGTAAGTCACACTGAGTGGACAGTGTAATAGAGCACAGATAAGTCACACTGACTGGACAGTGTAATAGAGCACAGATAAGTCACACTGACTGGACAATGGAACAGAATGCAGGTAAGTCACACTGAGTGGACAATGGAATAGACCACAGGTAAGTCACACTGAGTGGACAATGTAACAGAGCACAGGTAAGTCACACTGAGTGGACAATGTAACAGAACACAGGTAAGTCACACTGAGTGGACAGTGTAACAGAGCACAGGTAAGTCACACTGAGTGGACAATGTAACAGAACACAGGTAAGTCACACTGAGTGGACAATGTAACAGAACACAGGTAAGTCACACTGAGTGGACAATGTAACAGAGCACAGGTAAGTCACACTGAGTGGACAGTGTAACAGAGCACAGGTAAGTCACACTGAGTGGACAGTGTAACAGAGCACAGGTAAGTCACACTGAGTGGACAGTGTAACAGAGCACAGGTAAGTCACACTGAGTGGACAATGTAACAGAGCACAGGTAAGTCACACTGACTGGACAATGTAACAGAACACAGGTAAGTAACACTGAGTGGACAATATAACAGAACACAGGTAAGTCACACTGAATGGACAATGTAACAGAACACAGGTAAGTAACACTGAGTGGACAATGTAACAGAACACAGGTAAGTCACACTGAGTGGACAATGTAACAGAACACAGGTAGGTCACACTGAGTGGACAGTGTAACAGAACACAGGTAAGTCACACTGAGTGGACAATGTAACAGAGCACAGGTAAGTCACACTGAGTGGACAATGTAACAGAGCACAGGTAAGTCACACTGAATGGACAATGTAACAGACCACAGGTAAGTCACACTGAGTGGACAATGTAACAGAACACAGGTAAGTCACACTGAGTGGACAATGTAACAGAGCACAGGTAAGTCACACTGAATGGACAATGTAACAGAACACAGGTAAGTCACACTGAGTGGACAATGTAACAAAACACAGGTAAGTCACACTGAGTGGACAATGTAACAGAGCACAGGTAAGTCACACTGAGTGGACAATGTAACAGAGCACAGGTAAGTCACACTGAATGGACAATGTAACAGAACACAGGTAAGTAACACTGAGTGGACAATGTAACAGAACACAGGTAAGTCACACTGAGTGGACAATGTAACAGAGCACAGGTAAGTCACACTGAGTGGACAGTGTAACAGAACACAGGTAAGTCACACTGAGTGGACAATGTAACAGAGCACAGGTAAGTCACACTGAGTGGACAATGTAACAGAGCACAGGTAAGTCACACTGAGTGGACAGTGTAACAGAGCACAGGTAAGTCACACTGAGTGGACAATGTAACAGATCACAGGTAAGTCACACTGAGTGGACAGTGTAACAGAACACAGGTAAGTCACACTGAGTGGACAGTGTAACAGAGCACAGGTAAGTCACACTGAGTGGACAATGTAACAGAGCACAGGTAAGTCACACTGAGTGGACAATGTAACAGAGCACAGATAAGTCACACTGAGTGGACAATGTAACAGAGCACAGGTAAGTCACACTGAGTGGACAATGTAACAGAGCACAGATAAGTCACACTGAGTGGACAGTGTAACAGAGCACAGGTAAGTCACACTGAGTGGACAATGTAACAGAGCACAGATAAGTCACACTGAGTGGACAATGTAACAGAACACAGATAAGTCACACTGAGTGGACAATGTAACAGAGCACAGGTAAGTCACACTGAGTGGACAATGTAACAGAGCACAGATAAGTCACACTGAGTGGACAATGTAACAGAACACAGATAAGTCACACTGAGTGGACAATGTAACAGAGCACAGGTAAGTCACACTGAGTGGACAGTGTAACAGAACACAGGTAAGTCACACTGAGTGGACAGTGTAACAGAGCACAGGTAAGTCACACTGAGTGGACAATGTAACAGAACACAGATAAGTCACACTGAGTGGACAGTGTAACAGAGCACAGGTAAGTCACACTGAGTGGACAATGTAACAGAACAGAGGTAAGTCACACTGAGTGGACAGTGTAACAGAGCACAGGTAAGTCACACTGAGTGGACAATGTAACAGAACAGAGGTAAGTCACACTGAGTGGACAGTGTAACAGAACACAGGTAAGTCACACTGAGTGGACAATGTAACAGAGCACAGGTAAGTCACACTGAGTGGACAATGTAACAGAGCACAGGTAAGTCACACTGAGTGGACAATGTAACAGAGCACAGATAAGTCACACTGAGTGGACAATGTAACAGAACACAGGTAAGTCACACTGAGTGGACAATGTAACAGAGCACAGGTAAGTCACACTGAGTGGACAATGTAACAGAGCACAGGTAAGTCACACTGAGTGGACAATGTAACAGAGCACAGGTAAGTCACACTGAGTGGACAATGTAACAGAGCACAGGTAAGTCACACTGAGTGGACAATGTAACAGAGCACAGGTAAGTCACACTGAGTGGACAATGTAACAGAGCACAGGTAAGTCACACTGAGTGGACAATGGAACAGAGCACAGGTAAGTCACACTGAGTGAACAATGTAACAGAGCACAGGTAAGTCACACTGACAATATCAGTATATCAGTACAATGTAGTGTGACTTTGGGCCAAACAATTAAAGGTCCCTTCTCAATTAAGTTTTTTGTTTGTTTCATTCAGATTCATTTCATGAAAAGTTAAACATATCGACTCTCCACTATGACATGTTAGCTCTCCACTGACATGTTAGCTCTCCACTATGACATGTTAGCTCTTCTCGGTGGTACACTGCTGCATTAGAATCAGCTAGAAAATGTACAGATCATGTCACAAAATATTATTAATTATTTTGAAACTATCCTCTCCCCGAGCAAACTCTGGTTTCAAAACAAACCTCAAACAAGTCAGTGTAGCATCTCTGTGACAGAAACTCATTGCTGTTAACGTGAATTCATAAATACATGTAATAGTAAAATTCAGAAATATATAAATAAACAGACAATCAGTGCTTACAGTCATGTACACTCTGGTGGTTGGCTACGGCCGCAGAACACGCATCGAAGTAACTCTGTAGTGTATCCACCTGGTGGCAAAGTATGTCACGAAACGTCTCCATCTCCGCTAGTTTCTCCTTCAGGCCCCGTCCTCGCTGTAAGCAAGGTCAGAGACAATTAGTCCAAGATGTGCACTTGAAAGGTGCAATTATACATATCAGATTTGTTATATTCCACGTTAGATATGATGTGTTTTAGCATATTAGAGAGAGAGGGAGGGAGAGCGAGTGAGAGAGAGAGAGAGAGAGAGACAGACAGACACAGAAAGAGCGAGAGATCGAGGAAGATCACGGGAGACGTACCTTGAAGGAGGAGGTGGAGGCCGTGGAGAGACTGGTGGTAGACGTGAGAGACATGAGTGAGCCGTGTCGGTTGAGACTGTTCTCGCTGCCATATCCGGACTCAGCCTGCTGCAACCAACACAAACATACATCCGGAGATACATTCATCACACAATGCAATTAACACAAACATACATCTTGAGATACATTCATCGTATAATGCAATCAACACAAACATGCATCTGGAGATACAGTCATCATACAATGCAATCAACACAAACATGCATCTGGAGATACATTCTTCGTACAATGCAATCAACACAAACATGCTTCTGGAGATACATTCTTCGTACAATGCAATCAACACAAACATGCTTCTGGAGATACATTCTTCGTACAATGCAATCAACACAAACATGCTTCTGGAGATACATTCTTCGTACAATGCAATCAACACAAACATGCTTCTGGAGATACATTCATCGTACAATGCAATCAACACAAACATGCTTCTGGAGATACATTCATCGTACAATGCAATCAACACAAACATGCTTCTGGAGATACATTCATCGTACAATGCAATCAACACAAACATGCTTCTGGAGATACATTCATCGTACAATGCAATCAACACAAACATGCTTCTGGAGATACATTCATCGTACAATGCAATCAACACAAACATGCATCTAGAGATACATTCATCGTACAATGCAATCAACACAAACATGCTTCTGGAGATACATTCTTTGTACAATGCAATAAACACAAACATGCATCTAGAGATACATTCATCATACAATGCAATCAACACAAATATACATCTAGAGATACATTCTTCGTACAATGCAATCAACACAAACATGCTTCTGGAGATACATTCTTCGTACAATGCAATCAACACAAACATGCTTCTGGAGATACATTCTTCGTACAATGCAATCAACACAAACATGCTTCTGGAGATACATTCATCGTACAATGCAATCAACACAAACATGCATCTAGAGATACATTCATCGTACAATGCAATCAACACAAACATGCTTCTGGAGATACATTCATTGTACAATGCAATCAACACAAACATGCTTCTGGAGATACATTCATCGTACAATGCAATCAACACAAGCATGCTTCTGGAGATACATTCTTCATACAATGCAATCAACACAAACATGCATCTAGAGATACATTCATCGTACAATGCAATCAACACAAACATGCTTCTGGAGATACATTCATCGTACAATGCAATCAACACAAACATGCTTCTGGAGATACATTCATCGTACAATGCAATCAACACAAACATGCATCTAGAGATACATTCATCGTACAATGCAATCAACACAAACATGCTTCTGGAGATACATTCTTTGTACAATGCAATAAACACAAACATGCATCTAGAGATACATTCATCATACAATGCAATCAACACAAATATACATCTAGAGATACATTCTTCGTACAATGCAATCAACACAAACATGCTTCTGGAGATACATTCTTCGTACAATGCAATCAACACAAACATGCTTCTGGAGATACATTCTTCGTACAATGCAATCAACACAAACATGCTTCTGGAGATACATTCTTCGTACAATGCAATCAACACAAACATGCTTCTGGAGATACATTCATCGTACAATGCAATCAACACAAACATGCTTCTGGAGATACATTCATCGTACAATGCAATCAACACAAACATGCTTCTGGAGATACATTCATCGTACAATGCAATCAACACAAACATGCTTCTGGAGATACATTCATCGTACAATGCAATCAACACAAACATGCTTCTGGAGATACATTCATCGTACAATGCAATCAACACAAACATGCATCTAGAGATACATTCATCATACAATGCAATCAACACAAACATGCTTCTGGAGATACATTCTTTGTACAATGCAATAAACACAAACATGCATCTAGAGATACATTCATCATACAATGCAATCAACACAAATATACATCTAGAGATACATTCTTCGTACAATGCAATCAACACAAACATGCTTCTGGAGATACATTCATCGTACAATGCAATCAACACAAACATGCTTCTGGAGATACATTCATCGTACAATGCAATCAACACAAACATGCATCTAGAGATACATTCATCGTACAATGCAATCAACACAAACATGCTTCTGGAGATACATTCATTGTACAATGCAATCAACACAAACATGCTTCTGGAGATACATTCATCGTACAATGCAATCAACACAAGCATGCTTCTGGAGATACATTCATCGTACAATGCAATCAACACAAACATGCATCTAGAGATACATTCATCATACAATGCAATCAACACAAACATGCTTCTGGAGATACATTCATCGTACAATGCAATCAACACAAACATGCATCTAGAGATACATTCATCGTACAATGCAATCAACACAAACATGCTTCTGGAGATACATTCATTGTACAATGCAATCAACACAAACATGCTTCTGGAGATACATTCATCGTACAATGCAATCAACACAAACATGCATCTAGAGATACATTCATCATACAATGCAATCAACACAAACATGCTTCTGGAGATACATTCTTTGTACAATGCAATAAACACAAACATGCATCTAGAGATACATTCATCATACAATGCAATCAACACAAATATACATCTAGAGATACATTCTTCGTACAATGCAATCAACACAAACATGCTTCTGGAGATACATTCATCGTACAATGCAATCAACACAAACATGCTTCTGGAGATACATTCATCGTACAATGCAATCAACACAAACATGCATCTAGAGATACATTCATCGTACAATGCAATCAACACAAACATGCTTCTGGAGATACATTCATTGTACAATGCAATCAACACAAACATGCTTCTGGAGATACATTCTTCATACAATGCAATCAACACAAACATGCATCTAGAGATACATTCATCGTACAATGCAATCAACACAAGCATGCTTCTGGAGATACATTCTTCATACAATGCAATCAACACAAACATGCATCTAGAGATACATTCATCGTACAATGCAATCAACACAAACATGCTTCTGGAGATACATTCATCGTACAATGCAATCAACACAAACATGCTTCTGGAGATACATTCATCGTACAATGCAATCAACACAAACATGCATCTAGAGATACATTCATCGTACAATGCAATCAACACAAACATGCTTCTGGAGATACATTCTTTGTACAATGCAATAAACACAAACATGCATCTAGAGATACATTCATCATACAATGCAATCAACACAAATATACATCTAGAGATACATTCTTCGTACAATGCAATCAACACAAACATGCTTCTGGAGATACATTCTTCGTACAATGCAATCAACACAAACATGCTTCTGGAGATACATTCTTCGTACAATGCAATCAACACAAACATGCTTCTGGAGATACATTCTTCGTACAATGCAATCAACACAAACATGCTTCTGGAGATACATTCATCGTACAATGCAATCAACACAAACATGCTTCTGGAGATACATTCATCGTACAATGCAATCAACACAAACATGCTTCTGGAGATACATTCATCGTACAATGCAATCAACACAAACATGCTTCTGGAGATACATTCATCGTACAATGCAATCAACACAAACATGCTTCTGGAGATACATTCATCGTACAATGCAATCAACACAAACATGCATCTAGAGATACATTCATCATACAATGCAATCAACACAAACATGCTTCTGGAGATACATTCTTTGTACAATGCAATAAACACAAACATGCATCTAGAGATACATTCATCATACAATGCAATCAACACAAATATACATCTAGAGATACATTCTTCGTACAATGCAATCAACACAAACATGCTTCTGGAGATACATTCATCGTACAATGCAATCAACACAAACATGCTTCTGGAGATACATTCATCGTACAATGCAATCAACACAAACATGCATCTAGAGATACATTCATCGTACAATGCAATCAACACAAACATGCTTCTGGAGATACATTCATTGTACAATGCAATCAACACAAACATGCTTCTGGAGATACATTCATCGTACAATGCAATCAACACAAGCATGCTTCTGGAGATACATTCATCGTACAATGCAATCAACACAAACATGCATCTAGAGATACATTCATCATACAATGCAATCAACACAAACATGCTTCTGGAGATACATTCATCGTACAATGCAATCAACACAAACATGCATCTAGAGATACATTCATCGTACAATGCAATCAACACAAACATGCTTCTGGAGATACATTCATTGTACAATGCAATCAACACAAACATGCTTCTGGAGATACATTCATCGTACAATGCAATCAACACAAACATGCATCTAGAGATACATTCATCATACAATGCAATCAACACAAACATGCTTCTGGAGATACATTCTTTGTACAATGCAATAAACACAAACATGCATCTAGAGATACATTCATCATACAATGCAATCAACACAAATATACATCTAGAGATACATTCTTCGTACAATGCAATCAACACAAACATGCTTCTGGAGATACATTCATCGTACAATGCAATCAACACAAACATGCTTCTGGAGATACATTCATCGTACAATGCAATCAACACAAACATGCATCTAGAGATACATTCATCGTACAATGCAATCAACACAAACATGCTTCTGGAGATACATTCATTGTACAATGCAATCAACACAAACATGCTTCTGGAGATACATTCTTCATACAATGCAATCAACACAAACATGCATCTAGAGATACATTCATCGTACAATGCAATCAACACAAGCATGCTTCTGGAGATACATTCTTCATACAATGCAATCAACACAAACATGCATCTAGAGATACATTCATCGTACAATGCAATCAACACAAACATGCTTCTGGAGATACATTCATCGTACAATGCAATCAACACAAGCATGCTTCTGGAGATACATTCTTCATACAATGCAATCAACACAAACATGCATCTAGAGATACATTCATCGTACAATGCAATCAACACAAACATGCTTCTGGAGATACATTCATCGTACAATGAAATTCTATCCAAATTTAGCAAGTCAGGATGCGTATTATACATGGGGGCATATTATACACGTAAATTTACGGTACCCTGGCCAATAATACGTGCGACTCACATGAATGGCTTTCATGCAAGCCATCTGCGCTAAAGGGCACTTCTGATTCATTTAAGACTGGAAAAAAATGATTTCTGGCAAGGACCTGCCCCAATCGCCATTTAGCCTTAAAGCCTTAGGCCCTAACTACCCCAAACTCTATACAGCCCCAATCCCAGCAATCCCTAAACAACCTTACTTTACCCAGCCAACCCATTTTATGGTATATTCCTAGAGTATTACACAATATTCAGCAAGTTCCAAAAGTGAACCTTTCTCATTGCCAAGGGATGCATTCTCATATTCAGACATGATTCTGGCAACTTGTTCATGTATAAAATGTTGTTTACTGGGTATAAAGTTATAAACTACACAAGAGATAATATATATTTGTGAGAGTAAAGTCATCATATAGAAATAAACACGTCATCACTGGATCAGTACTTTGCTACATTCATATCATTTCAAGGCATGGAAAAGCAAAAGAGAATTTCGGAATGTTTGAGGAATGCATGCACCTTGCCAGGTGGTCATCTAAAAGGTCAGCTCATTACATACTTTCAAACACCCAAGTCTGGTTGAACCCTTCCCAGTGCCAAAGATATCAGGACCCCAGTCGGCCAGTAGGCCACTGGTGCAGTATAAGTTGACCCAAGTTATACAGTTCATTCATTCAACCTGTGACTCCGCTACATCACGTCACCAGCCTCTAGTTCCAGACACACCTGTCGCTGTAGCCCCCACATATCACCCGAGCAAATGTACCAGCCCTCCGATCCCAATTCCGCACCCAGTTCCAACCCTACCTTGCATTTCACTTTTCTTCTCCCAAAAGTTAGGGGCCATCTTAAAAATCGATGCCGACTTCTAGCGTGATCACTCTGCTTCATCGCGATTAAAATGCGAGATGGAGACTTAAGATGGTTAACTGCAGCCCTGTCTGCTGCCTGCAGTACTGGCAATGTGTGGCACCCACCGCCACAAATACCATGGCCTCAGTGAGTGACATGCACATAGATTGTACTAGCAGCTGGTCCTGAGGCCTGAGTCTGCCAGCAACCCATACCCACAAACACATGGCCTGAGGTTCTTCAAACCCTGAGGGGCAGGGCCTTGCTGCTATTTCATTCACATCCGATCAATGTCAAACACAGTGGCACCACCTCACTATTAAGGCCACCCTCGGGACTGGAAAAGTGACCTGAATAGCGAGGTGACCGTATTAGTGAGACTAATATCCTATACTTTACCATACGTGGAAATAATATGGGACTCTCATAGGGTGCCCTTAATTGCGAGGTAGCTGTATTACTGGGGTGACCGTAAAGCGAGGTGCCACTGTACAAATATAACAGTAAAATTCTTTGTAATTTCCCAGTGTGTATTTTGTAGATTTCCTTGATCAAATGTTTACCTACAAGGGTTCAGGTTTTATTTCTTTGGTTTGCTTACACTTTCCAGTGACTTCAAAACTAGTTTTGTGTTTAAGTTTCTGTTATGTATGTTTGCCTCTTAGAATTTTTTGAAATGGTGTGCTTACTTTGTGAAGTTCAAGCATGTCATACCACATCTGGCGCTCATTTGAGTTGCGAGCACGCAGGTACCACAGACAGTCATTGACGCTGACATCAAGACGGCAGTCATCAAACTCGTGTAACTACAACAGAAGTTAGGGTTAAAATGCTGACATGAAGGTGACAGTCATCAAACTCATGTAACTACAACAAAAGGGAGACATAGAGTTAAAGCAGGTATTGCAGACACAAACCACCCCAAAATAATTGGGTCTTCATTTACCTGGAACTTGGAATTAAAATAGTGGTCTGTTCCCATATACAACACCTCACTTATCTGTCCCCACTCACACCTCACATATCTGTCCCCACTCACAACACCTCACCTATCTGTCCCCACTCACAACACCTCACCTATCTGTCCCCACTCACAACACCTCACCTATCTGTCCCCACTCATAACACCTCACCTATCTGTCCCCACTGACAACACCTCACCTATCTGTCCCCACTGACAACACTTCACCTATCTGTCCCCACTCATAACACCTCACCTATCTGTCCCCACTGACAACACCTCACCTATCTGTCCCCACTGACAACACTTCACCTATATGTCCCCACTCATAACACCTCACCTACCTGTCCCCACTGACAACACCTCACCTATCTGTCCCCACTGACAACACTTCACCTATCTGTCCCCACTGACAACACTTCACCTATCTGTCCCCACTCATAACACCTCACCTATCTGTCCCCACTGACAACACCTCACCTACCTTTCCCCACTGACAACACCTCACCCATCTGTCTCCACTGACAACACCTCATCTATCTGTCCCCACTGACAACACTTCACCTATCTGTCCCCACTGACAACACTTCACCTATCTGTCTCCACTGACAACACCTCACCTATCTGTCCCCACTGACAACACCTCACCTATCTGTCTCCACTGACAACACCTCACCTATCTGTCCCCACTGACAACACCTCACCCATCTGTCTCCACTGACAACACCTCACCTATCTGTCCCCACTGACAACACCTCACCCATCTGTCTCCACTGACAACACCTCACCTATCTGTCCCCACTGACAACACTTCACCTATCTGTCCCCACTCATAACACCTCACCTATCTGTCCCCACTCACAACACCTCACCTATCTGTCCCCACTCACAACACCTCACCTATCTGTCTCACTCACAACACCTCACCCATCTGTCTCAGTGCTACCTCCTAGTGATCAATTATGGAAATGTCTTATAAATTATACCAAAATATTGGCTTTGTTTACATGGCACTGCCCAGGCATTACTATGGATTAATCACGCTAACTCATATCTATAAACTCTGTGACTGTCATGATCTCATCACCCTTGTACGAAACCAAGCTGGAGACTTCAAACTGGGTATATAATGAATCACACTAACATCACTTGTGTACCCTTTTATCTAGCTGGTCTGGCTCTACAAATTACAACAAAAACAAACCTAGTGAGAAATACGCACTACAGCAGACTGTCTTATTGGGGGGACACTTGCCATTGGTTTGTTTTCATACTTTAATGAGAACAGAGACATTTAACATGACGGTGCATGTAACTGGTTGCTTGCATTTTGATGCTACGTGATGATAAAATAATAACTTGTTATCCAGAAAAACATTAATACAATTTGTTTGGACATGACATAATGGTGAATACAGACATAGACGAATCATATACAGCATCCATGAATAATTAATTCAATTTTATCTGTCACTAAATGTTTTGCCTTATTCATAGGGTATGACATCAATGATTAATGCTTGTATCTTGTCACATGACTGTACAATTTGGATGATGAATAAATGGTATTCTGGTAGAAATATTCACTGCGATCACATGAGGCGGGGTAGTACTGGACTCATTATCAAGTGACATGTGTCATTTCCTCAATGTCCTATCGTTACCACTAGGATAGGACTGAGACAATCAAAGTGAGAAAGGTCACACCTGTGACAAGAGCCATCAATTGTCAAACTGACAGGTAGATTAAAGAGGCCACACATATACTACTTACTGGATCATAATACCCCTTTTCAACTAAATATCAATACAGGTGATGAATTTGTTGAGTGTTAAGCTGTCATTGTTTGCTGCATTCAGACTGGGAGACCAAGACCTATCTGATGACTGTTTTCTCACACGGACAGTCACTCATGTGAACATGAGTCACCCACTGTATACCTGCCCACCTGTATACACTGCCCACCTGTATACACTGCTCACAGTACACACTGCTCACAGTACACACTGCTCACAGTACACACTGCTCACAGTACACACTGCTCACAGTACACAGGACACACTGCTCACAGTACACACTGCTCACAGTACACACTGCTCACAGTACACACTGCTCACAGTACACACTGCTCACAGTAAATACTGCTCACAGTACATACTGCTCACAGTACACAGGACACACTGCTCACAGTACATACTGCTCACAGTACACAGGACACACTGCTCACAGTACACAGGACACACTGCTCACAGTACACAGGACACACTGCTCACAGTACATACTGCTCACAGTACATACTGCTCACAGTACATACTGCTCACAGTACACACTGCTCACAGTACATACTGCTCACAGTACACACTGCTCACAGTACACACTGCTCACAGTACACAGGACACACGCACAATTCTACCAGGCCTCAAATTAGCCAACACATCTGGACTCTTTTATTACAGGTTTTTGCATTAATAATTAAACCTATTTAATATAATCTATTAATACAATTTCCATTGTAAAACAGTGTTCTGTACATCTACAGCAACAATCTGTACTATTCACTTTCCCAGTCCATCAATAACCGTCATTAAATCAGGGTTATTTAATAGAAATCAAGACTGATGAGATAGTCATTCGTTCATCCAAATGTTTGCTTACTAGAATGAGTTTAGCTGAGATGCCTTTTACTAGGTTACAGATGAAGACCAGTGCCAGACCAATTAGTAGAGATTCAGTGCTTCAAATTAACACACACTTCTCACCTCCTTATCATACCTGTTTACTGTGTGGTGGTATTGTTATTTTTTCTGACTGATTAAACACGTCATTGACTCATTACTAACTTTTTATTTATAAAATATTCCAATAATTATACTGGATGAAAAGGCATGAATATTATTAATTAATAATAAATTATAAGGTGCCTTCTACTGCACCTAAATCATTGGAAACCAAACTCAGAGGTGCATCAAGTCAAAAGGTAAGCAGTATTCAAGTTGTCAACAGACTTATAAATTGTAACAACTATTGTCAACACTACTGAACAGAGTTCTACTTTGGATTTTAATGTCTAAATAAAGTTATTATTATTTATTAGATGGATACGCCAGGGAGCTATGGTGGATAAGCAAGGTTATAGAGGTAAGTTTTTAAATGACGGTGGCATTGTGTAATATTTTCAACTGATCTAACGTTAGCATACTCCAGAGTTGGGGCAGCAACAGAAATAGCCTTAGTTAATAAACTGTAGCAATTGCGACGAAATGTCACATCTGACGTCCTTAATTTTGACCTGGTCTGCAACACAACGCCCAACTATAAATACCACATGACCTGGCGAGAACTACACTGCGACCACTACACTGCGGTCCACAATGTGTCTTGCATCAGTGGAAAATCGCTGGACTGCGACGTAAATACAAAATTAATACTCTATCACCAAACATAAGATTCAATCATGTATATACATAATGTATCTTGGACACAAACTGTTTAAGTATGTCAACAGTCTAGCGTTATAAATAATACTTATTTGGCAGCTGGTGGTCACCTTGGCACTACGTCACCAGTAGGATTTAGCTGAGAAACATCAGTGAAGAGACGCGGAGAATAGGCAAACTACTCCATGAATGACCAAGGTGAAGCTTAATATAAGGGCAAATTGCTCGGTGATGAAACCTGGAGTATAGTCAATTACTAGAGGAAACCTGGAATAGGGCCAAATGTTCAGCAAAAAAAAGATATCTCATAGGCTTATTGGCTTGAAATTTGGTACAATTTAAACGCTATATATATATACATCAAATTAAATAATGGGCCTACTACCCTCTTACAAATTAAATAATGCTACCCTCTTCAAAAGTTGTCCTTTCCCTGACCGAATAAGCACATGTATATATGACCCAGGTTGATCCTCCATAGAATGACCAGGAGGGACATAGGATTGGCCCCAAGAATGACCAGGAGGACGACCTGGCTAGGGGTTGACCCAGCCTGCAGCCTCTGTACCAGGTAATAGGTCCCCGGCCTAGTGCCTGGCAGACACTGCATAAAGAGTTCAATCACCTGTCATACATGCTCACACAGGTAAATGAGACACATGACAGAGGAAATGTGTTTTGCACCTGTATAGCCAGGTGTGTTAGCTAAGGACTGCCAGACAGCAACAGGAGGTAGAACAGTGTCAAGCACCAACATCTGTAACATAACCAACATTGGCTTTGAGTCATTCGCTCATTGAATGTGAGAGATGGGTTACTGGCCTAGTGTTAGATAAAAAAGCACTGGCCTGTCAATTGACAGGAAGGTGGTTCAAGTCCACACGCCCTCGTTTCAAAACTTACCCAATTTTTTTCACCCCAATGACAATGAATGTGTCTTTTGGAAGACACAACAAATGTTGGTCCATACTATCTGGTGACTAGGCTGGTTTGCCAGGGAAGGTAAATACATCCCACCCTTGGATATGAACAACACTGTCCGTGGACTCTAACTCACGGGGTATGTGTGTTTGTATGCAAGTATATTTGTGGTGCGAATGCAGCTTGACCATACTCTAGTCAACAGTCACATAACATAACACAGAAGTGCAAACTGCAATGGAAGGATTAGGATACTGTCATGAGGCAGCACTTGGAGCCAGCCACTCCTCAGTGCAGGTGTATCCCCAGGTGTGTTTGCCGCCCTATTCCCAGGTGTAGTATCCCGTTCTATCCCCCTGCTCCCCTTGTGCCTGCAGCCTCTCACCCCTGACCTTTAGGAGAGCTCTCAAGGGTGTAAACTCCAGTGAACCTGCCTACAGCTACCTGGTAGTTGAACTAGACTGATTGCAGCAGGGCACCCTGGAAGTGTCCAACTGTCTGGTCATCATTCAACTCTCTGGCCACAGGGGGCACATTAACCTGAAATACCCTGGTCTAAGTGGCATAGCCAAGCAACAGAGAGCACAGCCCACAGACACAATGACAGACACTCCATAGCAGCAGCAATCACTGACACACATAGACAGTGCAAAGTTCTGTCATGCAAACACTTCTTTGTGTAACTATGGCATAACTCGGCCATAGCAACTCACCACCAATCACTCCACTGTCTAGGGTTCAAGTTCTGGGTCTTCTGCACAGGCAGATTTTTTTCTTCTGAACAAATGGAATTTGTACTAGTTACAGTGTATTCCCAAATATTTTGAGTAGCAGGTTTTAACAATTGAGTAGCCAGCTACTGAATCTTGGTGGTGTGGACGAATATGGTGGCGAAGTCAACACTAGGGAGGTCCCCCGGAATTTGTTATATAAAATGATGGTACTTGGTAGCTTCTGATGCATTCTAATCATTTAATTTCATTTAAGTGTTGCTTCAGTAGACAAAATTATACCCATTTTGCTATGAATGTAATCTCACTCAGTATCCCAGGTAAGCTCATTATATAAATGACAACACATTAATTTTGTAATCTTTTTCAAATCTCATTTACTCTTCATTATTTTGCAGTCTACAAGTAACAACCAGTCATTTGTGCAAGTGAAGTTATGGTTACTAATGCAGCCAGCTGCTAGATTCTCATAATGAAGCTACTCCATGTCTCTGCCATCCTCATCACCTGAGCTGAAATTCAATGTATTTAGCATATACTGTTTGTAAAATGCATTGTTGTGTTACCATTGTTATATTCAATAAACCAACATCAGTGAAACGTTGTCATAACATCCCAAGCCTCCCATACATCTAGATGAACAGGAACCAACTGTCCATTGACAATACAAGAGTGGCACTGCCAAGTGGTTAATATTGAAAACTAACGGGTGTTGACACTGGCAACAGGACTGCCGACCGCGGTTGTTTTTTCGCACCGCGCTGGGAAGGTTACGTATTTTGCAGGATACGGGATGCTTTATAATGAATAAAATATAATCCAATTTTTGTTTAGTTTTACATTATTTACAGCCCAGCCGCAATGCTGTATTAACAGCTGCCTAAGCGCGACAAATACGACGAAACCATAACAGTTGGCAGGTATGCACAAGCTGTCAATCACATTTCCATTCGTAAAATTCACACATACTGACCAAGATTTCTTTTCTTGCTGTTAAATTGAGAGCTGAAGATGTCTTCTGCCGTCCATCCTCACCAAGTTTTCTTTTTGGAGGCATACTTGTTCATTGAAGAACCCGCAAAAATTATAAAAAAAGTTATCGTCACAGACTCCATGCGGTGGTGCATGTGGAAATCAACGCAAACCGTTCATAACATGCAGTTGGTGGGAGTGTACTTTCGACCATCTCCAGCAGTGGCAAGGCGCACTCGGGTCATCAATATCCGGACCGGCTAAGTTTTTTTCGCAGATTTTGTCAAACTAAGCCATTCTTTCGCCTCAAAAACATGAGAAAATAATGATACAGGGCTTCGGGAACACACTGTAATTACTGCAACTGAAGTGGTAGACTTTACCACTGGGAGACACTTCTGAGCAGTTAAAAGTTGTCTGAATTTTATTGAAAATAAGCAACAGCAATTAGTAATGCTTGTTATATAAACAAAACCTGTGTGTGGGTGGCAGAATGCTTAGATAACTGATTTCAGATAAGTAGTTGTAACTTGTAAGTAAGCCATGAATGCTCCAGCTAAACAATGTTGCAATGCAGAGCTACTCCTTCACTTCTTTACATGTTTGTAGGCAGTGCGGAGTATCAATATTTCCTAACGTCTGAATTGATATTAATTTTAAAGGATCCATATGAAATTATAAATAAAAGGAAAACACTGCACCTGCTGGACGGATGGATGGACAGCCAGCCAGACAGACAAACTCTGTTCTTTTATGTAAGAACTAGAATGAGATAATACAACAACAAATGACAGAAGTGATGTACTGTGGTTTCTGGAGACACAAGACCCCCCCACACAGTAGGTAGCCGCAGGGTGGCCCTACACCATGGCAGCACTATATTAATATTAAATTATAAAGCTAACCTGGAGTGACTCCCACTACTGCCAGGTAAAACTGATCAGATATGACAGGTATGTGGTCCCTCCGCGCAGGTGACATTTCAATGGTGTTACTGGGACAGAAAGGGGTGGTCTCAACATGAGGCTATAAATAATGTATGACGGGATAATGCCAAAATCAGAGTAAAATTGACCTGTCTCTTTAAATGTTAATTATTTCTAAGGGTTTGTAATTGAAACAAACTAATAAAAAAGTAAATGACTAAGTATGAACTGCACTAAGGGTGTGGTAATTGGTCACACTTGACAAGTGCATGGTGATACATTATGGCTATTTGTGTACATGTTGTCACTGCTGCTGTTATGTTTACAACAGTCTATGAAGTTGTGCCATTCCTGTCTTCTATTGTGTCCGCCCACTGTAGCAACAGCTCCAGGTCAAAGGAGGGCAGTGTGTCTTGCCTAATGACCAGTGGTCAGCTATGAAACTACAACAGCAACACACCCTCTCTAGCAGTTAATGGTCACTGTTGTAAGACCACCTCAAAATACAACCATTCCTCCAATTGCCAACATCTTGACGTTATAAACATTCAATACTACAACCATGGTCATTTCTCAACATTTACTCCTCTCTAAGTGGTCAAGTTAGCAGTACTTATCTGTTTGATGCCAGCTGGCATTTATCTTGTCTTTCACCAGTTGGACAGGTCAAGCCATCAAACACACCGCAGGGGAACCTCACTATTAAGGTCACCTTTGGTACTGGGCAAAAGTGACCTGAATAGCGAGGTGACCTTATTAGTGGGACTATTATCCCATACTTCACTAGAGTTGGAAATAACCTGGGACTGTTCAGGGTGACCTTAATTGTGAGGTGGCTGTAATACCGAGGTGGCTTGTTTATAAACTTGCATTTATAACCAAACATCACCCAACAGTATTATTAGAAAACAATAGGACAGTTCTAATAAGCCTGGAGTTTAAATGTTCGGTTTGTTTACACTTATTGTTTACACATGAGAAATGCAGAAAGGCAGGTGAATGCATTCAATACAGACAACATTAACATGTCTTGTGCTAATGAGGTATACCTTTATTAATAGCCCTTTCATTAGATGACTGTCTGATATAACAGTGCACTAGACTGTCAGTACCAACGATCTCCTCACTCCAGATGAAATAGTCTCTTGCGGACAAAGTGCAAAGACTGTAGCATACTCCACTAGAGGCTTGTTGTGCATGCACGCTGCACGTGTATACTTACCATGTGAAGTGAATGATGCACAACCTATTGAATCTTATCAGCTAGTATTCCATGAATGAGCAGTGTTGGCTCATAGCAGGACCTGACCTACACCTGCAGGGGCAAAGATCACACGACCTGGGCCATCTAGCAAAACAAACACTGCATGGACGAACATGTGCTCGGAGTAACTGACAGACTGCCTCTATCCTTCCTTGTGTGGGGGATATACACAATTAGACAGACCTCAAGCAAAGTGTATAATGGCGACCTGATAAAATTATGTCAAAACATCACTGGCAAATAACAAGTCACACCAGGTACTTGGTGCAGACACACTAGTCTTGGGCTACAAAGTACAGGCTGCAGCTAAAATTAATTAAGTTTTACAGCCGCCAAACACGACAGAACATTAGTGACCCTGTGTACTAACCCACTTCATTCACAGTAAACCAGATGTGTCCTCTATAGAACACACAATGCTACCACACTATGTGGAAACCACACTTTTAAATGCATTAATTAGGTGCACATGGGTTGAACACTTGACTGTCTGTGGAGTAGATCACAGCCACAGCTTCCTGAATACTGCCATTTCTAAGCCTAGACAGAGATGGGATTGTGTGAACAGCGTTCAGCAGTAATTGTATCATGGCTGAATGATTCTCATACAACGTGTGTGAGTTGGTGTGAACAAGAATGGATCTACCCGGCGTAAGGTACAAAGCTCTTTGCGCAATTCCAAAGGTTGTATACTATATAAACGTTTTTCTTTAAATAATAATTTTAGCATTTTATAGTCTGGCACCTCTTGAACTTCGATGACACACCATCAGAAACATGTGGCTGTAGTCTACTCTCTCGAAACACTTAAATCATCATAACAGCATAAATAAGAGCATATGTTTTTATTACTCGGTAGGTGCCTCAAAAAGAGGTAATGTACCAAATTAAGTGACAGGTTGCGAAGATTTCACTTCAAACATGACGGTTTAACCATTAAAATATGTTAGGAATGTTCAAAGCTTTTATTTGTTAAGTTTGTCCATGCCAATTTAAGACTGATACAATTCTGACAAAATGATGCACTGTGCATTCAAAAAAAATACTAGGTGTAAATTTAACAAATATCATTACTTTGGTAGGTTTCCAATAACAATATGTATTTGGTGTCTCCTCTGAGAGTTGATCAAACCGTTTTTGTCACACATGTTGTAGTTATTTATGTACTGCAAACGTCAAGTATGCTAAGAATAAACACAATAAGAATAAACAGTTGTCAGCCACTCATAACCTACACTGGCTGCTACTAAACAAAACAGTTGTCAGCCACTCATAACTACACTGGCTGCTACTAAACAAAACAGTTGTCAGCCACTCATAACCTACACTGGCTGCTACTAAACAAAACAGTTGTCAGCCACTCATAACCTACACTGGCTGCTACTAAACAAAACAGTTGTGAGCCACTCATAACTTACACTGGCTGCTACTAAACAAAACAGTTGTCAGCCACTCATAACCTACACTGGCTGCTACTAAACAAAACAGTTGTCAGTCACTCATAACCTACACTGGCTGCTACTAAACAAAACAGTTGTCAGCCACTCATAACCTACACTGGCTGCTACTAAACAAAACAGTTGTCAGCCACTCATAACCTACACTAGCTGCTACTAAACAAAACAGTTGTCAGCCACTCATAACCTACACTGGCTGCAACAAAACAGTTGTCAGCCACTCATAACCTACACTGGCTGCTACTAAACAAAACAGTTGTCAGTCACTCATAACCTACAAGGGCTGCTACAAAACAAAACAGTTGTCAGCCACTCATAACCTACACTGGCTGCTACTAAACAAAACAGTTGTCAGTCACTCATAACCTACAAGGGCTGCTACTAAACAAAACAGTTGTCAGCCACTCATAACCTACACTGGCTGCTACTAAACAAAACAGTTGTCAGTCACTCATAACCTACAAGGGCTGCTACTAAACAAAACAGTTGTGAGCCACTCATAACATACACTGGCTGCTACTAAACAAAACAGTTGTCAGCCACTCATAACCTACACTGGCTGCTACTAAACAAAACAGTTGTCAGTCACTCATAACCTACAAGGGCTGCTACTAAACAAAACAGTTGTCAGCCACTCATAACATACACTGGCTGCTACTAAACAAAACAGTTGTCAGCCACTCATAACCTACAAGGGCTGCTACTAAACAAAACAGTTGTCAGCCACTCATAACATACACTGGCTGCTACTAAACAAAACAGCAACACAGACAGGTATGATTTAGTCACCTGTTGAACAAACAGTTTCTCTCAGTGAAGACAACTGTTTACTTGAACAAAACCCAGGGTCTACTGAAACCTTAAGACAGGTTGATTTACACTCTGGCATTGAGACATGTAAATCTAGCAGCCTATGGTAGTCATGATGATTCTGGGGGCACTAACAGTTTACACCCGAGGACACTGTACAACCAGGAAGACCATACACAGTCGTTATTGCTTATTGCTAGTATAGGTAGTGTTAATGGTGGTTCAACTATTAATGACCTGTCTTCATTATTCATGACACTGACAGGATACTATTAAACACAGCCACATGCTAGGTACAATGATCCTTTAAGTCAAATTACAACAGACCCATTAGACATTTCATCATGGTTCAGCCAAAATTACAAACTTTGACAGGTGC
This sequence comes from Escarpia spicata, assembly GCA_963995525.1. NCBI lineage: Eukaryota > Metazoa > Annelida > Polychaeta > Sabellida > Siboglinidae > Escarpia > Escarpia spicata. Next base: position 30,418,236 of record OZ023216.1, on the reverse strand, counting down.
CAAGAAATCCCAAATAGACCTCCTACAGCACTGTAGTATAAATCAGGGTTAGAACTTCAGCATTTATTTTACTGGACAGCAGGATTAGTAAAGACAAAGTTTACTACTCCGCCAAAAGGTTTACTAGTCCTAAAAATATCAAAATATAACACAAATTTAAATTGCAAAAAATGCGTCAGACGGTCCATGGTGGCCGTGTTCAGCGTTTCAATGGCTTAGGGGGCAGTTGCAGGGCCGTTCACACTTTTCCAGCTTGTGTTTTACTGCTGGTTTTGCAACCCCAGTCAAGTAACGATGCATTGTGCGTAAACGTAAACTAATAAAGCAATGTAGATGTAAACCGTATTCGAAAACCGTGCATTTGAAAATGGCCACCAATTGCACTCGTTAGCCCTACGCCTCTACCAGATACACAAAACCAAACAAAACTGTCAATTCAGAATTCGATGTCACACAACAGCCAATCAAAAGCATTGTTCCACTTTCGCCTCATTAGGTAAAGAATTAGTTTGTCAATGGTACGGATGGTGGCATCATGCAAAATGCTGATTTTTACTAGACAGCTGGACTAGTTGGTAGTAGGATTTACTAGTCCGCCATAATCTTTACTAGTGTACAGACTAGCGGACTAGTGGGTAGTTCTACCCCTGTAAATAGTGTCTACTGTAAATGAACCAATCAACTTTACGGTGTATACTTAGAGAAGAACGTTTACATGTAACACAATATTGACTCGGCCAAAACATACATTCAAGCACTGAGCCAGGAAATCTCATTATTATGTGACTGAATGAAGAAACTAAGTTAGACACGAAGAACATTACACGTATGCACAGTAAAAGGCCAAGAAATCTCGATACAAAATATGCATTTGATGAACCTGGGAACTTTTTATGTACATACATGTATATTTCTAGTACAATTTATGAAAACTTTTGAAAAACACCTGACATTTTAGCATATATATCAGATATAAAAGGCATTACTGTTTATATTGCATCTGCACAATTTCAAAAATGTTCTTACTTTATAATGAGAATACTTCCTAATACGACCCATGAGCCACCTGTCAATTGGCCAATACATCACAATTCTATCCCAGTGTCGCCGCTAAATTCCTGATGTTTTATTGCCAACTACAAATACAGAAGCATTCGGGCCTGCACAGACTCAATCAATACGTTTCGTGTGCGCACCAGACAGACTCTTCTACTGGTCTAGTCGCAATATGCCACGTGTAATAGTGCTTAATCCTTCAGCATGTCCATGCGTGAAACAACTACGAAAATGTCACTAGCATTTATAAATCAGTTGTATGCGGGCCACTGTCATGGCTTAGCCAGCAGATTAATGTATGACATACTTAGCTAGAGTTTTAGCAGATGCCTGTTAGCAGTTACGGCAAATTGTTATCTCCTGTTATGGCTAACTTATCATAATATTATTGCTAGTTATTATATTGTAGCGGCGTTTTACCACCAACCTGCTACATTATTCTGTTTTCACGTTTGTAGAAGGACAGTGGATATGTCGTGAGAGACTTTCATTGGATAGATTATAATTGCGATTTATAAATGACTACATAAACGATGTAGTAAAAACTGACTTCGCAAAACTATTAAAAGTGAAAGACATAACGTGATGTAACATACAGTAGTGAATGTGTACAAGAATTTATTGTTTATTTTTTACATCTACCGTCAATTTCCGTGTATAATACGCGCCCGTGTATAATACGCACCCTGACTTTTGCTAAATTTTGAAAGAATTTCTGTATCACCATGTATAATACGCACCCCGATTTTTGACATCAATCGACGATTTCCCTGCTTTTAATATTTTGCTGGAACCCATGAATCCATTTCAGAATCGTAAACATGTCACCTATGCAAGTTATGGCATTGCTGCCGGCTTGTCGCTCGCTAGTGACTAGTGTGTAAGCACTGCGTAACTTGTGTTGTAGCTTGACGATTGCGCAACTGATTAAATCAGCACTTGCAAGAACTTACATTGTGTCATTCTGATTTAACTTTTAAATTAACACCAAGTTCTATTCTGAAATGCTACATGCAAGCCTGGAACTTTCAACTGCGAAACATACATGCGCTACACTCGTCTTTATTTACATTCACAACTTTAAACATGGAGTCACACTTGTTGACACTCAACCCGTGATGCATCATTCACGTGATTCAGGAACGCCAATCATAATGCCTTGGCGCTCAGGGAGCAACACGTGTTTGAGTGTACCGGTATTAACCCAATGCCGTCCACACATCTGCATTATTACAACAAATATATCAGATACCACACTTATTACAAACACCTTAATTTTCCTATACTAAGTTACTTATGACATAGATATCGTTCTTAGCCGCTTCATGAAACCAGCCCCAGGTTTGATAAAATGCATTCTAGGTCGGGACGCTTCCCGGGGCTGCACTTCCCAGTCTCGTACGCTTCCCGCTCATTGGTGTTATTCGCGATGTTAGACATACCAGCTCTCGTCTTTGTTATTTCTCGCTGCTAGTCTAGGGCTAGAGAGGTGGCTATGGGACTGCGATTCTTGCCTTTCGTCTGCGTCGCTGCATTGGTTTATGTGATTGTGACATTATGCCGATGTTGATAATATTACTAGTTTTTCAGGTCTGCAAACATTGAAACATTTTTCAAAGAAATTTTGTTTAGCTTTAACACCAACTTTTGAGTAAAAACCGAAGGAAAAAATGCATATTATACATGGAAATGTACGGCAGGTAATATTAAATGACCAAAACCTAAAAGTAGACCTGGCTGGAATTGCACAAACAAATCTCAAATGATGTACAATGCCATTTCTTCCTATTATCATTGCACATTGTAATCTGATTCATCTTCCTTGTTGAACGTTGTAATGTGAATCATCTTCCTTGTTGAACATTGTAATTTGATTCATCTTCCCTGTTGTATGTTTGCTTTTTGAACTATGTTACAGTAATTTATTATTGATACTCTGTGTTGAATTTTGACCCGTCTGTACAAGAGTACTGTTTATCCTAACAAAATACCTGACTTTTGTTTTTTTATTATCTCCATGCCATGTTACATGCATCTGTTCAATCTGTTTGAGTACAATCCAACATCACATCCGTCTATGCAGCAATTTCTCTAGATCACCCTAATTCCTCCTCAATATTTAATGCTGCATTTCTATACAAACTCACAAATTCAATGCATCAAAATTCATGATTTCTCAAAGGATATATATATATATGAGAAACTATACACACATACTTCAAACAGTTTGCATCACTATAATTATGATGCATTTGTTATGAACCAACAGATTATGATTATGAATTGCTGTGAAGAAAAGAAGAAACTTGTTGGGTCAATCATTCACCAATGGGGCAATAATTTACTTTATTTTCTGGGATTTTTCTGTCATCATACGGTATAACTTGTTAGTTCGACTCATGTCCATGTTTCAACAGAAACACTCCATGCTTTCAACTTCAAGCCCAGACCTTGCCAAAAACATGTTGTTAACTAGGAAAACCCTAGAACATGGACTGTACCCTGATAACCAACATTCCACAAACAAGCCACACTACTGCTTCAAAGCTTTGAGATGATAAGTAAGACAGCCGCTGAGACAACACACATTCTTGTGGTAAACAGTTCACAATATTGGTTAGTTACCATGGAGATGTTACGCTGATTGACCAATCAGTGGCACAGTGTTAGCTTCCACATCTCTGCAGTAAGCGGGATACCGGGTACTAATGAGAAAGTTGATTTTATCCATTCCTAAAATGAGTTCCAATAAAATTAATGAGTTCCGTGAAGTTGAAGTAAAGGAGTAACTACTAAGGCATTCCCTACAAAACAAAGGCATGCGCTTCTTTGTACATTAGAGCATTTATCCATTAGGGCATTCCCAATAAGACAAAGGAGCTCTTTGAAGTGTAGGAGTAACTATTGAGACATTCCATACAAAACAATGAGGCATGCACTTCTTGGTATGTTGGAGCATCTACCTATCAGGGCATCCCCAATAAAACAAAGTGCGCTCCTTTGAGGTTTGGGTGATATTTAGACACATTCCAAGTCCCAGACATGATTGAGCTAGAAGACCACAAACACATCAGTTAGAAAACAAACTGTCTCAAACTGACTAAACACTACTCAACATTGCTAAACGGACAAACACTTAACAGCCCATTATATTTACACTTTCAATGGCCTATTTCCGGGATGTTCAAACTTATTTTTTGAATCTCTATTTGCGTTATGTAAGATATGACTTAATCTAATCAAGCAATTTTAGAAAGTCATAAAGCATTCCCCTAAAACCATTACTTTCTACTCAACAATAAAGTAAACATCATAGCTAAAACTATAATTAGAACGCCCACACACGGATGAAGGACAAACTCTCCACCTGAGCAGCACGTGAAACAGAAATGCACAGTATGCTGACCTAGAAGAATGCAATTTATCTTACTAATAATACAGATAGCAGCCGTCAATAAATCAGCAGTGATCAACACATGGGTTAGACAGTGATACATCTGATACAAGGCCCCAGTTGTTAGGTTAGAGAGTGATAAAACCCCCAGATATGTACAAGTTAGAGAGTGCTACAAGGCCCCAGTTGTATACAGGATAGAGACTGATACAAGGCCCCAGTCGTATACAGGTTAGAGACTGATACAAGGCCCCAGTCGTATACAGGTTAGAGACTGATACAAGGCCCCAGTTGTGTACAGGTTAGAGACTGATACGAGGCCCCAGTTGTGTATAGGTTAGAGACTGATACGAGGCCCCAGTTGTGTATAGGTTAGAGACTGATACGAGGCCCCAGTTATATACATGTTAGAACTTAGAGACTGATACAAGACCCCAGTTGTATACAGGATAGAGACTGATACAAGGCCCCAGTTGTATACAGGTTAGAGACTGATACAAGGCCCCAGTTGTGTACAGGTTAGAGACTGATACGAGGCCCCAGTTATATACATGTTAGAGACTGATACAAGGCCCCAGTTGTGTACAGGTTAGAGACTGATACAAGGTCCCTGTTGTACACATATTAGCGACTGATACAAGGCCCCAGTTATGTACAGGTTAGAGAGTGATACAAGGCCCCAGTTATGTACAGGTTAGAGAGTGATGCAAGGCCCCAGTTGTGTATAGGTTAGAGACTGATACAAGGCCCCAGTTGTACACATGTATGTCAGACTCTGCACATTCATCAATTTAACAAACCTGCTATTATATAATATTACCTACAATTGGTCTGTGACTAAAAATAATTTTAACCGATGTGCACATATTTATGGGTCAAGTTCTTGCTGAAGATTTCATTGAATGCTAGGCAATTGTGTCCCCAAACAGGATCACATCACATTCAAATATGTCTCCAACAGGCCACATTTCTCTCAGAGCTATATGTAGTCAAATATTTCTTTATTAAATACTTCTTTGTACAAAGTCCAGACCGAATTTTTAAAACAGCAGTCACATCCACAAGATAGTTTTTGTTAAGATGCATACAATGTCATGTCAAAACCAAACCGTCTTTATTTAATGACTGTGACATAGTCATTACAAATTTACCACTGATAACATTCATCATCATCATTACTGCCAAACAAACATTCTGAATATTCCTCGGTAATCAGATTTAGCAGCATCCCCTTTGTCTATTAGTAGTGTGGGAAAACAAGCATACAACTACCCAAGACAAGAGGGACATGCGAGTACAACAGTGTCTACTGTAGGTTCACATCAGCCCCCGGCAGCTACCTACATTCCCAACTATAAAAACACAGTGCTTCGCTGGTTGCACCTTGTAAACAAGATTTAACAATCTTGATTGCTATCCACAGCAGCAAGATGCAACTGAATAAGGAAGTCAGTTGACAATGGCTTACTGTATCGAGTCCAAAACTGTTTGTTTTTACACATTATCATATGGTTAGCATTTACTCAGTCACAGTACATAGAACTTGAGAAAATTTATTTCATTCGTTTATCTTCCTAGAGGTGTAAATGTAATAGTTACGTCCTTTAGTTCACCAACCTTCTTTATGTACATAAAAAAATATGTTATCAACATTTTCTTGTAGACCCATTCAATATTTTGCAACTTTTGTTTTGTCTTCAGACTCTTAATCTCCTTATCTCAAGTCCACTTTAGTAACAAGAGGATAGAGGCAGACAGGCTAATTCGAGAGTCATTAAATCAATCAATATACACCTGTATATCCTTACATTCTGCAGCCTTATAGCAAGTACATAAAGTATAGAGAAGAGATAAAAGATGTCAGTGACTGGCTCATAAATGTATAGTAATTGTACTATTTGTAGGGTTATTATGGCAAATTTCAATGTTTCCGAGAAATTTACTTGTAAGTGACTAGGTTTGTGAGGTATAGAAATGTAGACCGGTTCCTAAGCTTGTAGAAACTGCACCAAAATAACAACTTTCAGTTTCACAGCTATTCTATAAATAATATGTGAATAAGCAACTTTCATTTTACAGTTTCATAACTACTCTATAAATAACCATGAAATATCTTATGAAAGACTTTTTGATGAAAGTATGTACGTTTATCCAACTTTCTCTGTGTCGAGCAATTTGGCTACAATTTCCTATTTATAAAACCAAAACATGCCATGTATCGTAATCATTATAGTCTGCTAGACAGATCAACTGGAAGCATGTGTTTGTTTTACATTACACAATGTCAATACAGTGAACAAGACTGAAGCAATATCAAACGACAATATCAAGCATTTGTTACTGTAGTGACGATCCAAATGAATTCACATCTCTGCAGCGTGCAATGTATAGAAACACGGCAACGACCTAGAATTTCTAGGAGACGATCTATCATTTAGACAAAAGACCATAACCAGACTGCCACGCCCATTCCTGCGGGCCTCAAGACTTATTGCTTTTTATTCAGCAGACAGTACACACTGCTGCGTAGAAATCACCCGCAATCAAAGGTGGTCGTTCATGTCACGCCGGCTGGCGCAGTCAAGTCAACCAAGGTGAAATGAGGAAGCAATTTCCTCACTGTTTAATCCAGCTGCACTCGTGGATGTGGACCTCCTCAAAGGACACTTTGATGGAGCAGTTCGCCTGGGGTTCATTACACTCATATGTGCAGCAATTACTAATGACATCTCGCTGCTGATCACTCTACTCTATCTGCCAACTGGACGCAATGATTACCCTCGAATGTGGACTCTATGCCACCATTTGTAGTTCTAAGACTTTATTTTAAATGATTGTTGGGCCTTTAAGTAAAACTGTGTTTATGGTTTTAGAAAATGGGTGCCTAACATTGACGTCACAATGGCATGATCAAATATACCGTATTCATTCTATTAAGCATACAGTACACATAATAAATATGAGATGCGAAAATATTCAAATAAGCATACAGGGGTTCCTTGGTACAGCCATCTCAGCAGACGTGACTGGCAAGCGACTTTTGAATCCACACATAAACAAAAGGATACCAGGACCCTGTAAAGTCTGATAATTTAGGAGGATCTTTCGATATTTGGTTCATTACTGATCTTTGAATCTAGTGCGACATTGGTAGAAATTGAATTACAATAATGCAGTCAGCTTTGGCACTGAGATTGCTGTCATGGTGTCACACACTGCAAATAAGGGGATGTATGCTAATTAGGACATGTACCCTTAGTAAAGTGAATACGGCAGTGTTTTCCCTGGTATTATGACAAGCGAGGCGGGCCGCCTCGCCCAATATATGCTGAAATTGCTGCTCCATTGGACAACGTGAAAGACAACACTGGTCAGTAGTCCAATCACGGAATATTCCTGCGAGATCCCCGGTGTCTCCAATGGTGACACCTTGCAGAGTTTCGACATACTAGAAATCTAGACATTCATGTAAATTGGCACCCAAACGGTAACATGCGTTTTGGGTTTATAACAGTGTGGATGTAAAAACCGCAGGCTGATGGCACTACGTCACTAGTCGACACTTGTGTCGAATCCGGACTCTGTCGAAGCTCAAATAGCGCTAGTGCGTAGCGTTTGTGTTAGTCTGTGCCGCTGCGGCTGTGCATTACCACACGGCACGCGTAAAAATGAGGGATGTAGCAGCGTATATTAATACAAACCGGGGCACTATTTACGGCTCAAATGCAATATTCTTAAAGAAGGTGGCAGGGATGGGCTACGCCAGCGCCACAGGCACTTGCGTAGCCCATCCCTGCCACCTCGCTCATCATCTTACCAAAGGGAAACATTGATATGGCACTGTGTATTTGTAGTAGGGAAATTATTAATGGGCTTGCTGGTCAAAATAAATCCAATTTATAGTATAGCATGTAACCCGCACATGTATGTTTGTCCATGTCACTCATCACTCATGGTCACTAGACGGCACTACCTATCCTAACCGGATGTAAACAGCCGCCATTTACATTCACCGAGTACAGCAAGTTTCCCAATCGACAGAATATTTAGCTGCGTGTGATAGAATGCTACCTTATTGTCTAATTGTTTTTTTATTCCATCACATCACCCAACTAGCATATAATTAATTCACATAAGAAGAACTTGTCCGATGGGAATGCTCCTTTAAACATGGACTAGTCTAGTCACATAAACTACTCGTCCGGGCCTTGTTTTGCAGCCTGTATAGGTTTATACCTGAAATAAATATATTCGTACTCGTATTTACATGCATTTACCATTCTTATCAGCATTTATCTGCTGCCACACCTCTGTCACTAGTTCTGATGGAGCTAGACTTGATAATCGCTCTGATCATTTCCCTGTATTGTCAACATATCTATATATATGTGCACAGTGTAAACATAAAACAAATAAGACTAACAGAGTTAGCTGAACAATACATGTTGTTCCACAGTAATATTCCTAGAAAAACGAACACGTCATTAATTATCTCTTAACGTGCACATGCACACACAACTATTCTATCGCCTATGCTTGTGTTTAATTGAATAGTTTCAGCAGAACCAAACTTTAATCTGTCAGCAAATCACAGTGTATGACGCAATGCAATGTTGCGCATGACTCTTCAGCTAAACAAAAAACGAGATAATCTGTAAAAAATACAAGAGTTGTATATGACTAGTGGGCTGGACTCAACTCTAATTAACTAACATGTGTTCAAATGTATATACTTCAGACAGTGCAAACCGCTGGCTATTGCCTAGGCACACCAACCAGTGGGGCAGAATAGCGGGCAGAATAGTTTATCATTACGCGTATCTCTATTTCTAATATATCGTATTTTCATCATGACTCAGGTAGGAACCAAACCTGTGATTCCACAGCGTGACATAAATTAACAACTGCATTCTGGCTTGTTGCTATGCTTTAGATCATCAAATTGTGGATTTGTGGCATACAAATTATGACATAATAATTATATATTAAAAAATTACAACATGACATTTGAAGATGACTTATTTCATATCAAACAAATTACATAAAAACTATCCACTTCAATTGATAACTGGATCGATGCATGCAAGGAACCATTGAAACAACTAGCTTATGTCTCAAGTAGTAGTACTCCAAACAGACCATCCTTGGAGTAATGATAAATGTACAAGTTTATTTGCATGCCATATGCGGACGTTAAATTTACGTAATATGTAAAAATAACATTGATATATATGAATAATTGTTTGTGTTGGTTGGTCAAAGTTTCTTACATTTAAAATTAAACGTTACATAAATATCTATGATTTTGAAATGTGGAGTTTTCTTTTTATTATTATTTACCAGTATGCATTTGTAATCCGCCATATAATTGGGTTAATAAAAACCTAATCAGACGCACAAAGGTTTCTTGAAGGATACCCATCATAACTGGTTGTTCGAGTTGGAACCGTACGCGATATTACAACGAGTGGGAGCAGGGGAACCAATTATAAAGATAGACAAACTGACTAATAAATATTACCAATCTAATTCTAGACTAGTTCTAGGCCAAAGGCTAAGCAAGATATGTTTGGAATGAAACCCTGGCCTTTCAACACTGGGGGCTCTGTATCCGTTGTAGGATGTACCTGGATGATTTAATATCGATTCCATCTTGTTAACTGGAGATGAAAAATAACCGTTTAGCACTAAAGTAAATGAGAATAATATGAACCTAGCCCATGGCAATGCCAGTACCCACCCATAGCGCTAACAGTAGAAAGGTAACTGAACCATGGGGAGTCCGAGTCATGTAGCGATAGTCCGCCACACTGTCGGTCAAGCCTCAAGGGGACCAGGGTCCGAATCCTATTATAGGCTGCCATTTCAAAACATTAGCAATTTTGTTCACCCCACACTGCCTGTGTCTTTCTGAAGAGATAGTATAATATTAATAACAAGGCAATAAGCTGTTGCTGTTAGTATTTCAGGGAAGTAAACGATCCTACACATGAAAATGGAAGAAACTAGTTGTGGACTCACTGAGCGGTGGTCTCTGTCGCTAAACCCACCTTGTATACATGTTCATGTTGTGCCAGGTATCGAGATATAAATAATAAAACTGAAACTTCGATTCAAACTTCAAAGTCAAACGTCTATCACTCATGAGTCATGGCCAGGGCCAGGCATGGAGATGGACAGTCAAAAACGAAAACAAGACCTCATGATCTAAGCCTAAGGCTCATGCGTCTAATGTAATGAACTTACCGTGATAATTGACTTTGATAGACTAATCGCTCCACGACAGCCAAATGCCGTATCATCCTCTGATTTGTAGTAACTTAACGTTCCTTCTCTTAAAACGATGTACCGATCTTGCCACCCGTGTATGTAATTTGTCCATTTGCTCAATGTACCGGCCAATTCAGGCAAGTGGTTTTCGTCGTCAAATTCATCTTCTTCATCTGTTAAACTGAGGGAATCTTTCGTGTCTTCCGTTGGCATCGTGAAGACGTAGGAAAGGCACTGTTCGATTACTCGTCTCTAAAATGTTCAGATGACACTGAAAAGCGCGTCACATGAAGCTGATTCATTCAAAGCAACCTCCCACTGACAGCCATGTTGATGCTAAAATTACGTCATTAGGTCGCGCTGTGATTGGTTCAACTTCGCCATCTGGCGGATCACTGCTTAAACGGCGTACTGCCATCTAGGGAACAATATCACAATTAAATGTTAGGAAAGAATACTTGCCCAAATCAGTTTCAAAGTTCAAAAGTAAAATCAACCTGGTTTGCCGTGAGTGGTGGAATTGATCACAAATAACAATGGATATCTGGAGATAGCGTATTTTAATAGGTACTTGTATAGAATCCGGACCCACCTCGATTTTGCCATTATAATATTTATACATAGGGGAACGGCGTGCAAAACCGGGCCCCCAGCCGTTTGGCTTTATTGTACAGTAAAATTGGTGGTGGCATTGCTAAGTAACTTACAAATGGGTTGCCAAAATACTGTTGTTGCTAGTTGCATGTTTGTAGAGCTCAGAAAGGGAAGCCTTATCGCTGATGAGGAGGCAAGAGCGTGTGAATGGCTTTATTATCAATTATTATGTCCATTTTGTGTTCCGTATAGTTATAAAATACAGTTAGTGTTTCCTGGAGTCAGTGTCATGTAGAGGATATGGTATTTGACTGTTGGACACCTAGAATTTAATTCAAATTCCACCTTCTATTTACAAGGCATGTTTTTATAAAGGTTTGTTAATTTACTAACTTAATTATGTTTATGTTAAATTATGGAACTTTTGCACATCAGATCAGATAAGTATAATGTATTAATTGAGTGAAAACCAAATTATAAATGTCACACTTTAACTGTTTATTCTGAAAAATAATATTCATCTTTGCCTCGTTTATTATAATAATATGAACATATTCAAAACAATTGCACACACGGCGAAGGGTTTCAAGTAAATAATTAAGTTATATTAACAATATACTAGCACTGCGTGTTTGCTTTTATGAATACAATTGGGTATAAATTAGGCTTAATCAGGCAACAAAATGGGACCAATCTCCACTGACCATACATGAGTCCCACTTTGTTTGAGAAAGCACCTCCAAAACGAGCTCGTTATAGGCCTGCTGGTGATGCTAATGTGGTGTTTGTATATACGATGAAAGAATATAAGACAAAACCACATGGTCCACCAATCTCACACCCATTTAATTGTTCTTCAAGTTAGAAATATAAAATTTCTGCATTATGAGCCCCCATGTGAACATGTGGGGCCCTCTACACTGAACAAAATATAACCTCACGTGAACTTGTGGCGCCCTCTGGAGTCTGAATTGGTGAAATGTGAACCACCCATTGTGAAACGCTGGCTATGGGCCTAAAAGCCATGCATCTATGGCCACCTATTATTGCAGGTCGAAAACTTACTATCTATAACGCCTATTACGGCATCTAAATAGCCAAGCATTCAACACTATCCACAATAGCAAGAACTGTTATAAATTTGTTATTTGTCCCGAACAGTAAAGATTGTAATTCCCTACCAGACACAATAGTCAACATTACAGAACCACAAACATTCAGACAAACCTTAATACATGACTAATAATCCAACTAGTATGTGCACCCAACCCTGACCGTATGACTCCTAAGGAATGTTGGCCAGTACTCAACCAAGACCAAGATTTCATAGAAATACTTTCTATAATTATTGCAGAAGAAAAACAAAACTATTGCCGTGTAAATTGTTGGAATTTTTCCTTGAAATTTAACTAGTCTATAACAATATTTGCTATCTTATTCTTCTTCCTTGTTTGCCGTTATGCGTACAGGGTCAGGTGTGCATGTATGCAGTGTTATTGAACTACTCGTTCTGTTCTTTCTTCCCATAGTTTCCTATCAACAACCCCACTTTCCATCTTTCAACATCCCCGATCTTCTCACATCCCCCTTCACACAGTCCTCCCAGCTCAGCAGCTGCTGCCGCCTTCCTCTTTCTTGCATCCTTGATGTTGTCCGCCTCTGCTGTCTTTGCTAGTTTGCTTGCCTCTATCCCCACCAAGTGCATGGTCTGTCTATCTCATCCGGCTTCTCACCAATCTTCCCGTTAAACTCTTGTGTCATTAAAATTCAATTAAATTCAATAACTTTATTCCGGAATATTCCATCCATATAAATTATAGACTAGACTATGACTACCTGGGTAATAACTGTCAATATATAGCAACTTTCGCCAGTGACGACACAGTGGTGACGTGTGTAATGTATCACTAGTCATAATACTCTGTAATATTGCATTGCCCGATTTAGCTACACACGTCATAAAACTATACACATTTTATCTGATCAACATTTTGCAGATAGGTAATCCTCGTGATACAAACATATAACTAGCACTACAATCTCTAGGTTCATTGCACAACAATCTAAAGACATTATTGTATACTACACACAGTTTTCTAATTTATTATCTTCTATAATCCACCATAACTGACACGTATATAATTAATGCTTCTGTACACAGATATAATTTTCGGATGAAGGCATTACCCTGAGCATAGATTCGTTCGTACTGCCTAGCCATATTGCCATTGTCACTGAGATCTTCCGTGATAATACGCCCAAGATATTTACATTTGCTAAATCTTGGTAATGTTTTACCATACAATACAAAGTTAGGGAGGTGTATATTGTTGAATATTTTACAGCAAAAAATCATAACATTAATTTTGGCACTATTATATTTGATGTCGTGTTCTATTCCATATTCAAAACAGACAGATAACAACATTGATAAACCCATAGGTGAGGGAGCCAAGAACACTAAATCGTCAGCATACATAAAATTAATAATTTTGACAGAACTGGTATTGGCTATTAATTTTGTGATTAGAATGCATTTTCCACACACACGCACACGCGCGCGCGCACACACGCTACGCACACGCATGCACACACACACGCCACACACACGCACGCACACGCACGCACGCATGGACACACACAGATACATGTTCCTGTCGCCATGGTCTGTTATAGCCGACTTGCGTTCTGCGGCTGTAGATCGTTTTCTTCGCACTCGCGTGAAACGTCTGGTTGTGATGATATCAACTTCATTCTTAGGTTCCTCCAATCTCGTGCCAAATGTTCTCCCTGTGTTCCCAATGTAAGTGGTTTTACAACTCTTACAAGCGGTTTGGTATCCACTGCCTGTTTTCTTACCGTCTTCCATTTTATATTTAGGATGCAGTAATATTTTCTGTGAGGTTTAGGTGTGGTCTGACAGCTGATGCTATGTCATGATGTCTCATTATGCGCTGTACCCGTTCTGTCACTCCTTTCTCATAATGGTATAATGGCAATATAATTCAACTTGTCTGAGTTCTTTTTATCCTTAGCCTTTCACTTGTGACTTGTTTGTTGTTCTTCCTTATAGTCCAACTTGGTTAGTCGCACTGCACTGTTGTAGTGTCTTGGTGGTGTGCTACACCTCTTTTTTCTGTTTTCTGGCTCCGTTACTATGTTAATGCTTATGTCAGTAAAGGTTTGATGACATCCAGTTTCTGATGTAACGGATAGCATGAACTAAAGTTCAGATACTGGTAGGTGTGGCTCTTTTTTCCGAAACGCTGGAACTTTGACCGTTCCATCCTCTTTCCGTACCATCGGTGTGACTACAAACGGCAGCGACCCCACGCTCTCTTGTTCGTATGTGAACTTTGTGTTGCCTGTTACATCTATAGTGTTGATGTGATCTGTCAGTAGTTGTTGCCACTCCTTCGATCCTCACCTCACGACTTCCATTACGCCATCCACATATCTCTTACATAGTCTGGGCTGACACGTTACTGAAGCTGTGGCGATGGTTTGTTGTTCCAGCCATTCCATCAATATAGATTGGCTATCACCGGTGACACTGGGCTTCCCATCGCGGTGCCGAACTACTCTTGCTAAACCGTACCACTGTAGCTGAAATACGTTGCACTGTGACAATAAACTTCAACAGCTCCATGATGTCATCCACATTCAGGTTCGTACGTGTATATCTATATATATATATATATATATAGTTTCAATTCAGTGTCTTCCTCTAGTCGTTTCTTAGTTATATGCAATGTGTCATCTATTTGGGTATAATTTGAGCAATTTATTTAATTAATGCTGATGCATTTGACTTGTTTCACTAGCAGTTGTACCAATGCTAGTACTTAATGTGGGCCCCTAAACTTGAAACTATTAATTAATCTAGTCGCCAACTGGCCCCCACTAAATTCAGCTACTCTTATCAGTTATAGTTACCCATATTGGTGTTGGTGAATAGAGACACTACATCATTTGATAGCAACATAATCAGTCAAGATGGATGCCATTTCATTAGCAAAATGCTTGGAGTTCTGTGTTATAGATTGACTCGGAGAGTGCCAAAATGGTGGACAGTGTCACATCGAGAAACGGACTAATGTGCGCGCTGAATTAATTAAGGAGACCATCTGAATATGAATCCGCAAGACAACACCAACAATGAATAGAAACGAGCGGGATTCCGACTGAGTCACTTGTGGGACAGCCTGCTTATCATGCATCTGGCGAGCAGATGAAGAACAGTTCCTGATGAACACTGCCAACGGTAGTCGAAAAGAGTTCGAATTTTCATTGTTATGTTTTAAGATACTAAATTATACTTCCAACTTGATGAACATTTTCACGAACTCTGGGTCTTGTTTGTTTTAAACAAGTTTATAGGTTTGAAAAGAAAAAACACACATCTTTCAGCTCCCTGACAAAAACATCCAATTTAGTTTGGTTAAAGGGTTCTTCACATTGCATAATGTTTTTGTATCGTCTTTGTTCCTCATTTCATACGGCCCACATTTAATATAATAACTAGTTCCCGTGATGCAGTGATTACCAATTTAACAGGCGCTCCCGCAACGAACTGTCTGGCAAACCACCAGATGGACGTTCGCTGCGGAGAGAAAACGATTCCGACAACAGTATGCAAGTAGTTTTGGTTTGCGCCTACGTGGCTGCACCAGTACATGCTGTGTACATATTGCCGATTATACAAGTTTCTGCCAATTCACAAGACTAAAAATGTTATACATATGTTTTATGAATGCACAAGGAGGATATTAGACTACGTGGTGTTAGCAAGTGTGTGTGACTTTTTAGTATTGTTACGGACTTACATTTTACTTTTGTGATTGCACCTGTGTGACAGTGACAAGCTGGTGATCGGTCATGTGTAACCTAGACAAACAGAACATTGTCAACTTGCCAAGCATGACCCAGGAATACCTGCATTGGTTACAGACACATTCGTCTCAACCATGCTGCGTGGAGATCTGCCTGTGATGCTGGGGTGGCACTCCATCGACCCACCCATCGTGGTTGCGCCGACAAACAACGACCCATACGTGTACGTCTTTCATTGCGGCCAACTATACAAGCCAAGCCTACTGACACCAGGCATGGGACATTTACCAGACAGGACATTAAGACTCTCATTCCTATTCCATTAGACAAGACTCATCCGGTTACGAGGATTGCTGTATCCGCCATGTCGCCTTGCAGTAACACGGGTGCGGTCAGCCGTGTCGCGGTACCGCTCACACTGGTCATTGTTAAAGCTCGTTCAATTCGCAACAAGACTGACGTATTCACGGATTAGGTGACCGAGGTGAATATGGATCTTGTAGCCATCGCAGAGACGTGGCTAAGCACTGGAGAAAAAGACAATAAAACTATAAAAGACTTGACGCCCGCCGGATATAAGTTTGTGCATCTTCCTCCGAAAAATCGCCGCGGTGGAGGTATCGACCTTGTTTACCGATCGAGTTTCAAAGTGGTTGTTAACCGACGTGATTATATGAAATCTTTCGAGTTTATGGATGTTGATGTTTCATCATCGGGAAACTCCATGAAACTTGTAATCATTTACCATCCACCTCCGTCAAAAAAGAATAAACATTCATACGCTGACTTTCTCTTTGAATTTGCTGGTTTCGTCGAACAGTACGCCCTAATGACCTCCCGTTTTGCGATTGTTTGTGATTTCAACGTCCACTGGGACGAGCCATCTGACAACAGTGTGAAACGTTTCGCCGACCTACTTGAGTCACTCAACATCATTCAACATGTTCAAGTTTCAACAGACATCGACGGTCACACCATTGATCTGATCCTCACTCCATCCGGAAATCACGGCATAACTTCAACAAAAACATCGTTGCTGCTGTCTGATCACTTGTGGGTGGAATGTGTCATTGATATGGATAAACCGGTCGTTCTACGGAAAACGATCGTATACCGAAAGTTTCGTAATGATATCGCATCGTTGCTTCTGGCCACAATTCCGTCTGTCATACAAACAGCGACTGAATTAGCAGACCACTACAATATGGTTTTGACCAAACTTATCGAGAAGCACGCACCACTACATATGTGTCGTATCGCTGATCGTCCACTCGTACCTTGGTACAATGAGAAGGTGATCAAAGCCAAGCAAATTCGATGACAGCGTGAACGGAAATGGCGCCACACGTCATTTCAAGTGCATCGCGAAATGTATAAGATACAGTGCTTCTGAGGTAGAACAGTGCGGGAGTGACAACAGGCGACTGTATCGTCTGCTAAATGGACTGCTGCAGCGAAGAAAGTCCCAATATCTAATAGCTAACGACAACATCCAAGATCTCGTAACAAGTTTCTCGAACTTCTTCTCTGTGAAAATCGAGACGATTCGTGTGTCGCTACATACACAGACTACACTCACGTCCACCACGACCACAGACCGCCATCCAGCACCATGCGTGTCACAACTTCACTAACTTCCGATTGCGACTACATTAGACATCCGCAGTCTGCTCAACAATTCACCAACAACATCGTGCGCGCTCGATTCCCTACCAACATGGCTGCTGAAAGAAATCAGTAACAACTTATAGAACCATGATTATTGAACATTCTTTAGGATAGTTCGTTTTCAAATTAGAAACTTTCATTTTTCATATCCAAGAATCATGTTAAATTACCTGGAGGAAGCTTTCGTTGACGTGTCACGCCGACTTCATCAGTACCTATGACGCTGAAATACGTCATCGTACACGTGAGGCAGTTCGTAATTGTCCTCGTCTCTGTTGATGGGTGTTTTGGTTTTTCTGATCCAAATGGCTTCTTTGATTTGCCGAATCCTTCTGTTGGGTTCTTTGTCTACAATTTTCACTCCCTCCCAGTCTATGATATGGTTTTCAGTTGTCGTATGGTCTGTAAGGGCGGATTTATTGATGGTAGACATCAATCTTTTTTTCCCGCTCCTTGTGTATTTCTCATTTTTCGTGTTGTCTACGTCCTTTCAGTGTTCCTCCAGTCTTGTTTTGAGTAGTCTTCCTGTCTCCCCAATGTACTCAGCACCACAATTCTTGCACGGTATTTGGTACACCAGTTCGCCCTGTTCTTCTAGCTGTACTTTGTCCTTGGGATGTACCAACAGGTGCCTGAGGGTGGTTGTGTGGGGACGCATGGCCGTTGCTACTCCATACTTTTTCAGTACTCGATGTACTCTCTCTGAGACCCCCTCTATGTATGGGATGACTACTTGGCTCCGATAGTTTTTGTCCTTAGTCTTTTTGTTGGTCTTTTTCTTCTTACTGCTATCTGTCACCTTTTTCAAGGCCCACGACGGATAGCCACATACTCTTAGAGCTCTTCTCACGTGTTCCACCTCTTCTTTCTTGTCCCCCTCCTCCGAAGTTATTGTCTCACACCTGTTCATAAGGGTTCTGACAACTCCCAACTTCTGATGTTTGGGGTGGTGGGATGCAAAATTCAGGTATTGGTCAGTGTGCGTCTTCTTCCTGTACACTGTGGACTTCACACTGCCATCTTCCTTTCTGGTGAACTTTGCATCCAAGAAGGGCATGCTGTTGTTCTCTTCGTCTTCCCGCGTGAAAATGATGCTACCTGTGGGGTCTACAGTGTTCATGTGTTGTTGTAATTTCTTTGCCTTTCCTGTGTGTACCAGGCAAATTACATCGTCCACATATCGCTTCCAGTTTCTCGGTTGGCAATCGACTGGTGCTGTGGCTATGATTTTCTGCTCCAGGTCCTCCATGTACAAGTTCACAACAATGGGGGACACTGGACTGCCCATGGCTACCCCAAACTTCTGTTGGTAAATTTATCCTCCAAATCTGAAGTATGTCGTCTCCAAGACAAATTTCAACAACTCCATGATGTCGTCTACGTTTATATTTGTTCTCTTCTTTAGTGTCTTGTCATTCTCTAGTCTTTTTCTGATGACTTTGCAAGCTTCTCTGATAGGGGTCTTCGTGAACAGTGACACAACGTCATATGACACAAATGATTCTCCTTTTTCCAATCTCAGCTTTGTCATTTCTTTCACCAATTCTTGTGAATTTTCCGTTTGGTGTTCTGTTTTTCCAACAAGTGGTTGTAGTATGTTGGCCAATTCTCTGGATACTCTGTATGCTATTGTCTGTGTGTAGTCGACAATTGGTCTGAGTGGCACCTTTTCCTTGTGGATTTTTGGTGATCCATACATCCGTGGTACTTTTTCTAGCGTAGGATATAAGTACCAGTACTGATCTTTGGTGATCTTCCCCTCCTTCTCCAAGGAATTTACCATTCTGATGAGTTCTGCCTTATATTTCTTGGTCGGATCCTTCTTTAACTTCTCATATGTCGCTTCGTCACTTAGCATTTATTTCATTTTTTCCTGATATTCTTTCGTTTCCATGATGACTGTGGCCTTTCCCTTGTCCGCTGGGAGTATGGTGATGGATTTCTCCTTCTGCAGCTCTTTCAAAGCTGTTCTTTCTTGTCTGGTTAGGTTCTGTTTTGGAACTTTTGCTGATTTCAGAACTCTCGCGATATCTGCACGAAGTTTGTCTTTTTGTTCTTGTGGTAGTTTCCATGTCGCTTGTTCTGCTGTTACGACGAACTCCTCGGTTGGTACTTTTTTTGGCGTTACCGCGTAATTCAGTCCCTTCGCTAATATCTTATTCTGGGCCTCGGACAGTTTGTATTTCGACAGATTTATCACCCACCTTTTTAGCTGTGTTCCGGTAAGGTCAACTTCGTTTGTTCTGTCTCTCTTCGCTTCTTACAGACCATACGACAACTGAAAACCATATCATAGACTGGGAGGGAGTGAAAATTGTAGACAAAGAACCCAACAGAAGGATTCGGCAAATCAAAGAAGCCATTTGGATCAGAAAAACCAAAACACCCATCAACAGAGACGAGGGCAATTACGAACTGCCTCACGTGTACGATGACGTAATTCAGCGTCATAGGTACTGATGAAGTCGGCGTGACACGTCAACGAAAGCCTCTACCAGGTAATTTAACATGATTCTTGGATATGAAAAATGAAAGTTTCTAACTTGTAGAACCGTTTCTGACACAACTCGTCAACTCATCTCGATCAAGAGAATATGGACAGTTACAGACCAGTATCAAACCTGCATTTTGTGTCAAAGCTACTCGAAAGGTGCGTTGCTCGCTGTCTGGTCGACCACATGACTGATAACAATTAATCTTCTTGAACGATACCAATCAGCCTACAAATCGCATCACTCCACGGAAACTGCGCTAGTTCTGGTATAGAATGACATCCTCTAGGCGCTAGACCGGCGGTATGGAATCATCCTGGTGCTACTTGACATGTCGGCCGCCTACGACACAGTTGACCATGAAATTCTGCTCAGCCGATTAGAACAACGCTTAGGAATGGCTGGTTCCGTGGTGGCATGGATGCGATCATATCTAACCGACAGGTCGCAGTCAGTAAATATACCAGGTGGCGCTTCCAGCAAAACCAACGTCGCTTGTGGCGTCCATCAAGGATCGGTGCTGGGGCCTCTGTTGTTTTTTGAGTACACAGCACCTATCGGCGATATCATCAGAAGACACAAACTGGACTTCCACCTCTGCGCGGACGATACCCAGCTATACATCAAATTCGAGATGTCCGAAACCAACAGAATGTTGTCTCTACGCCGAATTGAGCACTGCATCAACGACGTCCGCGTGTGGATGGTCGATAATCAACAAAAGATGAATGGTAACAAAACGGTCGCACTTGTGTTAGCATCACGAAACAATCAAGCGAAACACAACATCACCGTGATCAAAATTGGCGACTGCGGCATAACGCAAAGTCCTATTGCCAGAAACATCGGCGTTGTATTCGACTCGGAAATGTCGATGGTCAGTCATGTAAAGCACACATGCTGCATAGCCTACTATCATCTGAGGAACATTGCGTCGATCCCATCGTGCATAACACAGAAAGCCGCAGTCCGTCTTATGTACTCTCTTGTTATATCAATAATTGACTATGCGAACTGTCTGCTATATGACATCCCCGACTGCCTAATCAACAAGCTGCAAAGAGTGCAGAATGCAGCTGCTCAGCTGGTGGTCCGCTGCCACAGCTGGGACAATATCACACCGGTGCTCAAGAAACTGCACTGGCTTCCCGTGAAGCAACGCATATTCATTACGCCATTCTGCTACTGACGTTTCGTGCTCAACACGGACTGGCACCAGCTTACATCACCGGCCTACTCCACGAACAAAGAGCTACTCGAGTGTTGCGTTCAACTACAAACAATGACTTGTACGTGCCACCATCTCGCAGCCGAAACGGCGTCAGAACTTTCTTGGTATCTGCTCCACGACTGTAGAATTCACTTCCAAGCGAGATGAAGACAACCTGTTGCCTTATGACTTTCAAAAGACTCTTGAAAACCCATATTTTCCGGGTTGCTTACACAACATAGGCGCAACCAGTCAGTTTAGTAAGTTTATTTTTTAAATAATTTATTATCTTGTACATGTTTTCAAACTAATTTTACACAATCTTTACTGATTTATTATCAATATACCTTTAATTTAATTTTAACGATCATCTTTAGCTGTAACTTTTTTTTAAATTTGTGTATCAATTGTCATTTATTTTAACTAATTTAATATTATTAATTTTACGTAGCTTATTAATGTTCCGCATATATATATATATAATTATGTATTCTAAGCACCTCCGAATGGATGTATCTAGATTTATGGCGCTATATAAGTGTTCTTATTACTTATTATTATTAAGTACCTCTGAGTCACATTCGAAAGGTAACTGACTTACTCAAAACACCTAGCCAAACTATCGAAGGAAGTGAACGCACGGTGCAACTTACTTCGACGACTAGCCGGCCTATAAAATGGGGAGCATACTTCGATCTTCTTAACAAATCAACAATCGCACTAGCTTTTGCGCCGATCGAGTATTTTTCGCCAGTGCCTACACGCACCGACTTGAAGCAGCTCTAAACAAGTGGATGCATCCGATCGACATCAACTGTCATGCTGCCAGTTGTTGCTGGCATAAATAACGCCTCATGACATCCATCGATCGAAACAAACAGTGCCTTGCATTAGTCCGTCTTGCCGAAGCAGATGACCAACACACATTACACACCACGGTGACAACAGCTTCACCTGGGCGTAAACGTCATGCGTTCTCTAACCCCTTCTCGGAGCACGCATGACGCATCACCAACTGCCGGGAAGAACATAACTGCTTAAAGAAATAAGGAGTGGTCAAGGAGGGGGACGCCACGCATTGCATGTATACTAAGGGAATTGATCCCAGTCCTATTTAACAAGATTTAACAAGATTGCCACCCAGAGAATTAACTCTAGGTAGCAGGTGGACAAGGAAGCCCTTGGCTTTTCGAGAGTCCGACCTTTTTATCTATGTGTATCCCGCCCGTCTGAGGTATGTGTCGATTTTATTTTTAAACATATTCACGCTACTAGCACCCACACAATCAGCAGGTAATCTGTTCCATTCATTTACAGTCCTTTGTGAAAATGAAAACTTTCTTATATCCAATCTACTCTGCTCCTTTGCTAATGCAAGATCATGTCCTCTAGTCCTTCTATCTTTCTTAACTGAGAAAAACATATTTCTATCAATATTTTCATAACCCTTCAATATTTTAAACACTTCTATCTGATCTCCTCTCAATCTCCTGGTCTCTAGTGTTGTTAAACCGCATTTTTTTAGGCGTATTTCATAACTAAGATCCCTCAGATTTTGTATCATTTTAGTTGCTCTCCTCTGCACTCTTTCTAGCATATCTATGTCCTTCCTGCGATATGGCCTCCACGCTTGAATACAATATTCTAAATGAGGCCTAACTATTGTTTTGTACAGCGGTATTATTAGCTCTGTTTCCTTATACGTTATGTTTCGCCTAATTAATCCAAGGATTTGATTTCCTTTTGAAGCTGCAATTCCGCACTGCTCTGAAATCTTCATATCAGCACTAACGGTTAACCCTAAGTCCTTTTCTTTAACAGTAGTACTTAGTACAGTACCCCCCATTGTATATTCTACCTCTTCGTTCCCATGTCCTATGTGGAGGCATTTACATTTCCCAAAATTGAACATCATTTGCCATTTTTCAGACCATTTCATCAACCTGTCAAGATCATCTTGTAAATGCTGTCTATCTCCATCACTTTTAATCCTTCTAAACACTTTTGTATCATCCGCAAATTTCAACACCTTGCTTGTTATTTCATCATCCAAATCTTGATGTATATTAAGAATAATATAGGACCTAATACTGATCCCTGTGGTACCCCACTCAATACCGATTTCCAGTTTGAAGCCTCCCCATCAACTACTACACGTTGTCTTCTGTCAATCAGCCATTGTTCTATCCAGTTTATTATACCATTTCCTATGCCATGGGCCTTTAGTTTAAGCAGTAATCTTTGATGTGGTACTTTGTCAAAAGCTTTTTGAAAATCTAAGTAGACGATATCTACTGGTGTTCCCTCATCTACCCACTTAGTGATGTCTTCCAAAAAACATAACATATTTGTTAAGCATGACCTCGCTTTAAAAAAACCATGTTGAGATGGGTTTATCAAGTTTTGTTTAACAAGAAAATCCACCATGTGATCTTTAATTAGTCTTTCTAATAATTTACAAATCACTGATGTTAAACTCACTGGTCTATAGTTCTCTGACTTGTTTCTCGAACCTTTTTTGAATAACGGTATAATGTTTGCTTCTTTCCATTCTAAAGGAACCACTCCCTCTTCTAATAACAAGTTGAAAACGAAACCAGTCGGACACCACCTTACAGCCAACACTCACGGGTGCGCCTCAAACGAATAAGAACAGTTTACGGCAGGTTCAAGTACAACATGTACCAGATGGGACTGGCAGTGCGAGTGCGGTGCCGAAATGCAGACCGCACACCACATCACCCCTGAGTGTCCGCTCCATAATTGTAACGGCAACCTAGTCAGGCTGGACGAGACAGCACGCATTGTCTGGTGGCGACCCTCTTGAATTATAAGCAAGAAGAAGGCGCCCTCGTATAACAGGAAGTCGAGTTTAGGCATGTGCATAACATAATCGCATTAATCTCTTGAGCTGACAGTCGGGGTTTTAAAGATTTGTGACTATTCAAAGTAGACTCCTATATATATCCCTGTATTGATGTTCGATATTTGAGGACCTGATAGGCGGCCCTCTTTAGAATGGCAAACATTCTTGGATTTCCAGTTGCCCAAATGATTTGTAGTGACAACAGTGTAATCATCTACGTTACATACTACGTTACATTTTACCTTATATTTTCTACATTAGATCAGTCCTCCCTTAACTATGGAGTCATATTAATAGAAAATATTGGTTCGAGCGGCCATTTTTGTTTCATGCAAATTCAGTATTCCCCATGTACATTTTTCCCGATTTTTGATATATTGTTCGATAGGTATCTGGGGCATGTTTGTCACAAAATTGTTCTGTTGTAATATTGTCTATAGATTATGCGACGTGTTGCCATACATTGACCGGACTATAAGTGCGCCGACTCTGGACGCCAAGCTGCGACGAACGTGGACGATGACGTCACACGAAGTGCGCAAACAATATCAATGTGACGTAATACGGTCGATTGTTGCGCCGTGTGGTAGCCCCATACTCGCGTCATTTGGGAGTTGGGATTTGGGGTAGACAATAAGAAGGTGAGTAAAAAAACAACAACGGACAACACCGGGTTTGATTGACGTGACGTTAGATATCGACACATGCAACGTAGTGATAACCAAAAACCCCAAATCACGCCGTTAACATAATAGACACATGTATCGATTCTTCTATTCAACTTCTAGTAAGTTTTCTTTGCTGCCGTAAAAAAATATAAGGCATTCCCTGTTCGCCGATTTGTCAAGAGGTGGAGGCAAACAAAGTTGACATTTCTGGTTCGAAGGCGTTGTCAGTAATGTTGTTAGTTCTTTGTAAGACGTGGGTCTACCGGTAATTCGAACGTCAACAGTGCGTCGAGCCCTTACAGCCTACGGAGAACACGAAGCGCCAATTAAATCCATAGTTATTATGCTTTTGGAGGCCAATATGCATTTGTTACGCCTATATGCTAATCATTGCCTACGTATACAGTGTGACATACACACTAAAACATTGTGACCAATCTAAACATGATCACAAACTTTCACTGTACCCGTGAACCAGAAGTGGACTCTCAACGAAACGCTTCGTTGCGCGGCGAGTGTGTTACGGCGGCTGTTACTCTGTCGGACCAGGAGTGGATGTACGGTGTCGTCTGTACTGGACTATCCAGGGCCCTAGCGTATGTAGGATCTAATATCCCGTATGTATAATAAAGCCAGCTCGCTGAAGTTGTAGCCGTAATTCCTTCCACTTGCCGCCTTCGTAGGGAACCAGGCGAACGTGTCCGACATCAATGAGCGATTCTCTCAAATCCCTGTTATAACCAGTCCAACCGGCCCGCCTTGTTACTATGATTGTCCCCCCAAACTAACGACTGAAAGCAACTAATAAGTTTGATTAACAAATTAACCAATGCACGTTCCAGTAAACATACATATGCAACTGCCGGGGTTACTGCGGCTCCGAGGCGCTGCTTATTACACCTGTTTCAGTACTCAGTGGTGATGTCGCACTTACATTTATCCGGGCGTTAAATAATATCCGGGTGACGTTTCTGCGCGTGCGCGTATCTAGGGGAATGTATTTAGCACCAGACTGTCGCGTTTTCAGTTACCCGGGCGTTATGTATGTTTATATGTATAAATGTAAGCGCGACAGCGGATTAATACATTCGTGGGCCCTAGGCACCTAACACTTTCGTGGGCCCTAGGTAGACCCAGGGGCGGACCCAGATAGGGTAATCTAGGTAGGCCCCAAAACCTCCAATTGCACCCCTCCTCTTAGAGGCTTGTCAAAACACTCTACTGTCGGATCATGACATCGTAAGACGGGGAAGGGGAGGGGGGAGGGAGGGGGCATGCTGCTGAAGATGTTTGCTTCTGCACGCTTCTGTTGTCGCGCTGTCGGTCATTACATTTGAAGACGGGGGTGGGAGTGGGGTGCCGGTCATAATAATTGTATTACATAATTGACTAGAAAGGAGAAAAATAGGAGATACACTTTCAACAGCATCCGCCGCTTCTATACTGTCTGTTAACCACTCAAACATATGAAACCATCATTGGCCAAATCATGTAGGCCTATTGCTAGCTGTGTTTCGTGAATAGTCAGTCTAAAGAAATTGTTCGGGTATTTTCGTAGGCCCCTGGCCTTTGTGGGCCCTATGCACGTGTCTATAGTGCCTACTGGATAATCCGCCACTGTCAGTACGTCAGGCAGATCGCATTGTGAAACGCCGAAGTTAAGCTGAGTCAATAATATCGTCGCCTGCCATGATTCAGCTGTTGGTCGTTTCAGCCAACTGTGACTCGTGTTACGTGTAATGTTCGGAAAGTAGATGCATGTATTTGAATACACAATACCTCAACTGCTCGCGAGAATGGTCGAACGCATCCTCGCGCGCCAGGGGTCGCTGTTGCTGATTACGTCAGTGCCAGCCAGCAGTATCCCCTGGCTGATCGCTTTGCGAAACTCTCAATTTAAGCTCAGCCTATGAAATCGCTCACTATATCCGTGGTTGGCGGCAGGTCAGGTGGCCATAATAAAACTAATTTCAACCAACCGTAGCTCGTGTTACATGAAATGTTTAGGAAGTAGAAGCAATTTATTCGAATACACAATACCGCTCAGCTGCTCGTGCTAACTTCCGCACTTCGCGTAGGAGATCTGCCAGGGCTAGTTATGCATGGCAAACAGCCCTGGCTTGCAAGGATGGTCGAACGGGTAATATTGGGATCACTTTGATCACTAGCCCTGGCTGATCCTCTACGCGAAGTGCGGAAGTTAGCCGAGTCAAACTAGTAAATGACTTCGTCAGTCGCGACTGCATCGCCCGTGAGAACAGCGCAAATACCTGCCCCAATTTGAAGACGGATAAACGACTTCTGGGAATCCCAATACATAATGACCCGTTCGCCCATTAGCACGAGCAGCTGAGTGGTATTGTGTATTCGAATAATTCCTTCTACTTCCTAAACATTGCATGTAACATGAGCCACGGTTGGTTGAAATTAGTTTTATTATGACCACCTGACCTGAGTAGATCTACTGATCTTGTGAGCGATTTAATAGGCTGAGCTTAAATTCAGAGTTTCTCAAAGTGATCAGCCAGGGGTACTGCTGGCTGGGACTGACGTAATCAGCAGCAGCGACACCTGGCGCGCGAGGATGCTTTGAGTCACTGGTTACGTTTTCGATATGGGCGGCGCGTGTGTCTACACTATTCTCATGGTATAGTCGCGACCGGCGGAAGCAATTACTAAGAAAACGGCTTCAGCTAACTCCCGTACATTGCGAAGGGTATCTGCAAGGGGTAGCAGTCAAGCTGCCACTCCTGGCTTGCAAGGATGAACAGCCCCTAACTCAGGAGGATGAGTTGTACGAGACGCGATGTTATTTACAGTTGGCATTACAAGCGGAGTTAATAATAATAATAATGACAAACTTCTAGAGCGCCTAAATCCTCAGGAATCTGAGCTCAGAGGCGCAACATACAAGAACAATTGGGCAAAATCGTTAACAGGGACAAGCAAGAGTCGTCATTAGAGCAAGGGACCGCCGAAGGTTAGGGTGGAAATGCAATTTCAAATAAATAAGTCTTCAGTTTTTTACGAAAGGTATCTATAGTCTCAGATGGTTTTAAAGCGATAGGGAGTTTATTCCAGATTTTTGGTGCAACTACAGAAAGAGCGCGTTTGCCGTTATTAAGCTTAGTTTTCGAGAGAAAAAAATCGTTGAGAAACATGTGATCTGAGATTCCTGGGGATATCAGAAAAACGAAGGAGACTAAACAAATAGGATGGGTGTTGCATAGAAAGGATACGATATGTGATAGCGGCTAACTTGAATTGTATTCAGTATGTAACTGGAAGCCAATGCAACTGTCCAAATAGGGGCAGAGATGGTGAGAAACGAGGTGCTTTTAGTATTACACGTGCTAAACAATTCTGTACACGTTGAAGTTAAGTCCTTTTTAACAATATCGTTTAGGAGTGAGTTGCAGTAATCAAGGCGACTGCTAATTAGAGATACTGATATTTTAGTTCGTAACAAATATTGCCTGCTAGTATACTGCATGCTTAACATAGCCTCCAGTAGCATATGCGGATCAAGGGGCCTAGGGGTACGTGCCCCATAGACCTTTCGAATTTCGCCGCGCTATGTCTGCGCTAGAATGGCGTGCCCCCTAAATCTTTTGAATATGCTCCCGTTACGCGGTCCCCTAGACAATCTGAAATTATGAACGTCGTCGCAAATTTGTCCATCGAACTAATCCAGTTCGAAAACGTATCCATTGAACTGATCCAGTTCGATGGTCTATTTGCAGAAATTTTCACAGATGACCTGCAACATGACGTCTCATGTAAGAGGCGACAGTATCTCAGATGTTGATCAAAGGAAGTCTCAGGGATGCCAAAACACGCAAACAGTTCATCAGTGTTTGAGAAAGTTAACCGGATGTACAATCGTATATGACTATTCAAATTACCACATCTGTGGAATCATACGTTGGCTATTAATGTACGGTCTCAATTTTACGCCGTTTTCTTGTATTCTTTACTGGTACTCTGATTTCTTTAATTGTCATTGCACGCTGTATTTTCTTGTACGTCAACAACGATAATATATTCTCAAACATAGTTGAATAAACGTTGAGGGATGGGGAACCTACCTAGCTATAGTCAACGAGGTCTACTACTCACATCGACCTTCGTCTTTCACATTCTTGCCACTCCGTAACCTCCCCTGCCACAAACGATCTGCGCCATGCTCCCCACATCGTCAGTCAGGTACTGGATATCGGTCACCGCGAAGGTTCAGGCTGATTAAATGAGGATTTTGGAACGGCATGGTGCCAGTGAGAAAGTCAGCAACAAGCAATCACTGTCTCGTGGTTTGCAGTTCGTTACGAATGTCAAAAGGTAAAGTCTCGACAAAAAACTTCGGTGTGGCCCTTTAGATGATCGACCCGTAGACACCACTACCAACTGGTATGCAGCCGCTGCCTCCAGATGTTCCACCCTCGCTCTTCCTCTTGAGCTTAGCTGGCGGGTCTTGGCTGAGTGAAGTCTTCCTTGATATAGGACTGGGCTGAGTGAAGTCTTCCTTGGTAGGATCGGACTGAATGAATTATTCCCTGGTAGCACATGGCTAAGTGGAATCTTCTCCGGTAGGACTGGACTGAGTGGAGTCTTCCCTTGTAGGACTGGACTGAGTGGAGTCTTCTCCGGTAGGACTGGACTGAGTGGAGTCTTCTCCAGTAGGACTGGACTGAGTGGAGTCTTCCCTTGTAGGATTGGACTGAGTGGAGTCTTCTCCAGTAGGACTGGACTGAGTGGAGTCTTCTCCAGTAGGACTGGACTGAGTGGAGTCTTCCCTTGTAGAACTGGACTGAGCGACGTCTTCCGTGGTTGAACTGGGCTGAGTAAAGTCTTCCCTAATAGGACTGGACTTAGTGAAGTCTTCCCTGGTCTCACATCCAGGTGTTCGTGCGAGTGCGCATACACACAGACACTGCGCATATGTGTGCGAGTGCGCATACACACAGACACTGCGCATATGTGTGCGAGTGCGCATACACACAGAAACTGCGCATATGTGTGCGAGTGCTCATACACACAGACACCGCGCATGTGTGCGAGTGTGCCTGTTATTCAACCAAGAATGAATTACATTAGACATACATTGCCAGTCATCAGTTCGATGTCACCACTAGTTCATACTCCATTCAGTAATTAAAGTCCAATTTACTGTTATGTGCAACGTACGAATTCGAACAATCATCATTAGCAACTTAAAATCAAAAGCATTAGGCCTACAGAACCATAAGTCAGATTACTCATCTGCCGCCAAAGCAACATAATGCTAAAAATAATTTTCAACTGACGCAAAAGCGAAGCAGAAATATTTATAGGACCTACGCATTTATTACTATTGAACAATTTATGTGTGTACGCGCTTTCAGAATTTATGTTTTGATGCGCTGCATAGAAGCATTAATCTTTAATTGTCTATCGTTACGGGTGATGACAATCGTTTCCTCATTGGTCTTTGAAGTTGAGCTGGTTTCTGGAGTCACGGAACGAAAGCAACAAGTGGGACGAAGTATAAATGATTCACAGCACATCTGTGCATAATTGTCAGGGTAGACAAGCGGGCGGGCGCCAAGAGCGTGTCTTTGACGGGCCGATTAATTGCCGTACGATATTCAGCCAACGATCTTCTGCATTATTGATGTAGATCGACATTACAAGAAAGTCTTTACTGTAGAGATAGTACGACACGCCCGTTCGGTAGCGAATATGCAGCGCTAGACTGCATGGGTTATGGAATCATGCTTCTGGATGTTATAAGATATCAAGTAACTGACAACGATTAACATAGAATTTACGATACGACACTCGTATTCAGCTACACCTTCGCCGTGGATAGAAACCACTGTGGATCACGATCAAAGACGAGAATGATCCAGTGGACTTCCCTTGGATACAAACTAATGCAAATAAAACCAGCAACATAGAAACAGGAACACTCGCTCCAAGGATTACTGGATGATCGCCAATTTAAAGACACCAAATCTACTTGAGCAATTATTTACAAGACAAGTGTAGGCTGTGATAGATTGATTCGATATTCACGTGGAATCCAAGGCGGTGCAAAATGGAGGAATCGTTTAAAGTTATCGTGTCTAAAGAAAATCAGGTAACAGAAACCTTGCTTGATATTATGATACCGTGGACACTCTATGACGCGATACTTGATAATATAATACTGTGGATACTCTATACACGATACTCGAGATTATGATACTGAGGGTATGCTATGCACGTTACTCGATATTATGATTCTAAGGGTACTCTATGGCAAGATACTGGACATGATGGTACTGTTGATAGGCCCTACTCTAGATAGTACAATGCTTGTACTTTATATTACGATACTGTGGATCCTCCATGGCACAATATGTTAGTGAACGTTTTGGCTGACATTGACTTGAGAACAAGTGTCACGTGAATGTGTTTTCGTTACCCAGTCCAAGCTGCTTCATCTATAGCATTGACCACAAGTTTACTATCCTAGTGAGTGTGTACAGCATTGACTACAAGTTTACTATCCTAGTGAGTGTGCATGTACAGCAAGAAACAGGACATTTACAAGGTCGATTATGTAAAACATAATTAATTCGGTTTTCTATGTTCCAGGAGAAAGTTTGGAAAGTACAACAAGTTGACTGGTATCAGTTGAAGGTAAGTGTTACCTATCAGTCTACAACTCTACATAAACCATTTGGTGTCATAATTATACATACACTGGCTTATACATTCATCCGTAGAACGACAAACAAAGCGCAATAATTGTCACCACTACGGTATTTTGAACTTACATTTGTTCCCATAACCATCAATGCAATGACGCCACCCAAGGAATGACTGACAACTATAAAAGTAGAAACCTCAAAATAACTACATTTGTCTTCTTCCAAACACATCGCCAATTGGTAGATAAGATGCCAATTGTCTATTGAAGCAAACGGGTGTAGAAAGAGGCCAGTGGACATTGGTGCCTGAGACGAGATAGACTTGCAATGCTTTTAATATACCAACCGAAAACTTTTACTTTATGATTTTAATTTTCCATGCAGAACCAGCCGAGATGCTCAATCCCATTCTCCCCACAAGAACCAAACAGGTCTGCAGCTGAAGCCGGTAAGTTTGATCGACTTATTTGCCCTTCGATCCGACGCCGTGACGTCACGCGATGTTTGGCGGCGCGAGACCGTCGTTCCGCGTGATATGGCTCACTGGCGGGATAAACGCAAGGCGACATCGTAATGGAATCGATACGCAGAATAATTAATTGTCTGCTTTGCTTGGTGAATACGTGTAGTGGCCTTGTGTAGCGGTTCGAGCGGGTGTGATTGCCAGAACGATGGCGAAAGCTGTGTATTTGTAAAATGGAAACTGAGCCTTCGCTTGCGTCCAACGCCATCTGGTCGCGCGGTGTTAGTTTTCCTGGGAGTGTTGATTATTTAGCGGGATGGGTTATCTGTTGAAGTCGCCTTATGTTAACCTTTGATGTGGACACGGGCTGGCTTGAGAACGTCCTCTGAAATGAGCAAGAACGTTTTGTGACAGTAATCAATATTATGGCGATATCAGTGTAACGGAACCAGCCGCCGACTATAATATTGGACTTTATAGTTTGGAAGTAACAGAAAGGTAGACGCGCTGACGTGCGCGCAAGTCACAAGTTAGGCATAGCAAACAATTTGTGAACATGTCCGAATACAAAGAAAAAGGTGAGTTCTTGTTGACTGGTGGGAGTGGTGCACATCTATTATATGATCTAACGCCCTTACCAGATCGCATTTATCTATTCGTCTCCTATGTCAATAAGTGTCATTTTCAGAAGATGTACCGTGACATCTAGGTCTACCACCAATCCACTACTGCTTCTATTCTTTGGCGACCCCATGAAAGATTAATGTGTAGTTTTGGCGTAAAATGGAAGGCAACAGACGGGTCTGAGTTCCGATTGACCTGACTGTAAATTCCTGCTGTTTCGTGTTCAAGTAATACGTACTGTTATTAGTCCAGCTGCAATGCATTGACACCGGCACCAGTTTATCACCTGTCTTCAAAAATTGTGTTATTAGATGTCTTCAAATTGCGTTTAATTTTGTACTGTTTGATATTATTATATGTATATGGTAATTTTGAGAACCAGCCACAACAAACAAGATTTGGTGTAACAACCAACATATATTTGCTGCACGTTTGCAGTCATGCATGATACATCCTTTCATAAGACATTAAACTAACTTGTATCTAATATGTTCAACATTGTAATCCACTGTGCAAATGCTAGAAATAGAGTATATAGTACTATATACATATAAAATAAAGCTATATTAATAGGATTGACCATAGTATCATATTCTCACACAAATGGCTGGTTTGATTAACTGTTAAACAGCAGGAACATTGTGTTCGTGTTGTGTTCGTGTTGTGTTCGTGTTGTGTTCGTGTTGTGTTCGTGTTGTGTTCGTGTTGTGTTCGTGTTGTGTTCGTGTTGTGTTCGTGTTGTGTTCGTGTTGTGTTCGTGTTGTGTTCGTGTTGTGTTCGTGTTGTGTTCGTGTTGTGTTCGTGTTGTGTTCGTGTTGTGTTCGTGTTGTGTTCGTGTTGTGTTCGTGTTGTGTTCGTGTTCGCGTTGTGTCCGCGTTGTACATTATCACATTGCATCGTGGTAGTAGGTGGGGTGTGGGCTGTTATGGAGGGTGGAGTGGAGGAGTCAACAGGGTTGGTAGATTAATGGCTAGGGTTGATAGGCCTAGCTAGGGCCGATAGGGGTTGGACAAATTGGAAGAATTGTTCAGCTGTTGGTATGACTGGCTTGTGAGGTTGATTAATAGGGTTGATGGGGTGATACCCTGTGATGGTGATGTTTCTGTAGTGCTGATACTGTTCATGTTTTAATATTACTAGACATTGTGAATTGCAACATATGATCCCCTGCCCTCAACATACTAGTAATATCTGAGTAGAGAGAACATCAGATATAACCAGATTTGATGTGAGTAGCCATTGGTAGCCAAGGTGTAACTGCCAACAAAAGTAATTTGCCATAGTGCTTCAATATGATGTTGGTTATTAAGTCTGCGTGTGACGTGCTTTATTATGACAGCGTTATTGACGTATCTTTCAGTCCAATTATGTTGTCCGTCACGGTTGAGGAGTCACATTGTCCGTCATGGTTGAGTGAATGATCATGGTGTGCTCTAATGAAGTCACTAGTGGTGGCTGAACTTGTCTTGTCACAAAGGAATTTTGGTCACACTTTCATATCTCAATCATCAGCTCATTCTGTCAACTGTCCTATATAAATTACATGCATACACGCACGCATGGATGCATGTATGCATACACAGTTATTATACAGACACATGCAATATGCATGTTCACACGCATGTATGCATGCATGCTTGCACACACACACACACACACACACACACACACACACACACACACACACACACACACACACACACACACACACATGCACGTATGCAAACACAAATAACATATGATACAATTTACAATAATAATAAGGTAACTTCTCTTGCACCTAAATCCTCGGAAACCAAGCTCAGAGGCGCATGAATACAAAAGGGTTAGTCAATATCAGAATTGATAAGCCATATAAAAGTTGTGAACAGATGGATCGATACACAATGTATATATATATATTATTATATATATGTGTTAGATTTTTTACATGGCTTCAGTTTTATTGAGTATTACTTTTCAGCAGATTAAACAAGTTGATACAACACACTGCTCAAGCACAGAGAGCAGTGTGTATCATTTTATTTCATTTGAGGCAATTAACTATTCACTCTGTAATCTGTATGTTTTAAAGTGAATGTTTGTATGTGTTTACTTGATTACTGTGTGCATTTGATTTTTGTGTACATACAGTTGAAACAAAATGTACTAGATGTACATTAATGACGTATCCCTTGGTTCGTCTTATTGCTTGTTTTTATATTAGTATGCTTGACATTGCACAATCTTGGGTCATGTTTTCATGAACCAGTATAATGTAGTTATTCTGTGAATCCCAGAACTATTCCAGAAATGCAGTACGTCAAGAAAGTAACAGTTGGAATGCACTGACTAATTGAACAAGCGGAATGAATTTGAATGAATAACTAAAAAATATTTTTTTTTCTCAAATCGAACTGCTGAAAACTCGTTACAAAATAGTGAAAATGAACAGCTAGTCTAGAAGATGCGGTCATGTTGAACAGCAATAGTGAAAATGAGACTGTTTGTTTTGTAGGGAGCTCTTTCAAGGCACCTAGAGGGCGCAGTTTGTTGCCCCAAAGACGACGAGCTACAGGCAGCCACCTCTTGCACACGAGACGCATGGAGACACCACATTCGTATGTGCTTCTTAAAGCATTACTACATTACACAGATAAAATAATAATACTTATTATAACTAGCAAAAATATCCTCAACTGATGGGATGCACAGTCATGATAGCAGTAGTGACAAAATGTTAGAAAACACACGGCATCGTTACATGGACACTATAACGCACTCGCAGATACTCATTATTAGTTCTCTAGATAATGTCAAGTTCACGTCCCTCAATAAACCCTTTTCATGATGTTGTATTGTTCCCCCCTTCCTCACTGCACATTGTCAGCCTGCAAAGAAGATGCTGAATAATTTGCTGACATGTTCCGCTGATAGAATAATAATAATAATAAACATTCTTTATTCACAATAACCTTATCAAGTAAACATTTTATCTTCCTAAGGGTCGTGATTTTAAAACATAAATGTATAGATAAAATAATATAAAACTGCTAACAAAATAAATTACATTGAAGAGCGTATTGTGTAATGAAATAAAAGATATATTAAAAAAATATTAAATATATGATTTTTTTGGCTCTGGATTTGGCTGTGTCTGTTTTGATAGAATCGGCATGGAAGATGACGCCGAGGGCCACAAGGTGGAGCCACATCCCAGTACGGCGAGTCAGAATCTTCTCGATGCACAGATGTACCGTAACAAACACCAGCCTCACGAAGTTCCAACTCAGTCCCAGAGCGACACCTTTCTAACCAGCAAAGGTAAGTTGTATCAATATCTGCTTCTCTAGAAAATAGTTTTATGCATTATATAATGTTTCCGAAGTTAAAGATTTAATAAGATATGATGCGATTACTTTTCAAAGAACAGGTGCTAAAAGAAGCCATTTGCTTATGGCAAGTCTAGTTGAATTTTGACCTAATAGAATGGCACTCTGTTCATTCTATCAAGCGTACGGTACATTTGTGACACAAATTTTGCATTCCAAGATGCGTACACCCATTTAAAGAAATTCCTGGGTACAACCATCCCATCAGATGTGGCAGGCAAGCGATATATGCATCCACATGTGAGCAACAGGATACCTGAACACTGTAAAGTCTTATATTTTAGGTGGACCAATTGTTTCATCACTGATCCTTGAATCTAGACATTGGTAGAAACTAAATTACAACGATGGATTCAAGAGTCAAAGTTGGCATTGGAGATTGCTGTCAGGGTGTCACACATGGCTAAAAGGGGGTTGTAGGCTAATTAAGGCATGTACGCTTAATAGAATGAATACAGTATATATAAATGTAAACTCAGATAAAGCTAGTGCAAAATCTGCGAGTGAACTGAAATAAATTATTATTTACATTATAATTACAGTATTCAAATATAATCGAGGAGGTCGTGTTTACATTTGGCCAATCGTGTATTTATTTAGACATGCAAGATACTATCACATAACAGACTCTTACCCATGTTTGTACATCCTACTGCCAGACAGTCCAATTGGCACACCAGGGTGCAGCACCAGTGCTGACAACACCAAAGTCTCCATGCAAGCTGACAGTGAGTTCCTTCTGTCATTGACTTCACAATCCTTGACTTTTTATACATGTTACTTGACATTTAGGATGGCGGATACTTTTGTTATAGGGCAGATTCACGTCTCATGATATTTGGAACAGTGGGTCAAAATTTCACTGGGTCCATATTTCATATGACACCGGGGATGGGATTTTAGGGGGCTCAATATTTCAAAAGGCTGCATGAGGAGTTCCAATGCTGGAATTTAATGTTTCTCTATATCATCATAAAGTTAATAATGCCATCTACAAATATATGTCACTGGATGTATGCAGAAATACAAATAGGCCTAATACAGTTCTCTGTCTGTATGTGGACCCATGTTTCGCATTCCTGCGTCGTATGTCATTAAATTTAATATCCCTACTTAATCTGACTATCTGTTCTTAATAATATCTTAAACTGGTGTGGAGCCTGAGCTAGTTTCTGTACATATCAGTCATAACTGAAAACATGTACGAGTGAGAAATGGCATTCCATTTATTTAATCATAGGCATGGAATGCCGAAGAGCCCCTACATGGGGGTGACAATCACAGTTGGTTACAAGTGCCATAGTAGGGGCGTAATTACCAAGTTGATTAGCCATACACATACATGTACAAGCAGAAAGGCTGGGGTACTCAATCCCCCACCTCCCATGGTACGAGGGAGACCCTTTTACCCCAAGCAATGCTGGGTAACTTGGCTAGTTTCATAATAATACTAATAATGATGCCATGTGTATGTGAAATGAATGAATGCCATTTACTTACAATCCAGACTGGTTCTAAAATATATATCCGCTATATATAAAATGCAGACAAACCTCGCTTCATTATCACCTTAGTAAGAGAGACACCTCACAATTAAGGTCACCTTATTAATAGAGCCACCTCACAATTAAGGTCACCCTGGGATTGAGTCCCAAATTATTTCTGTGCTGGAAAAGTACAGGAAATTAGTCTCTCTAATATGGTTACCTCGCTATTCAGGTCACTTTTGCCCAATCCCGAGGGTGACTTTGGTAGTGGGGTTCCTCTGTATATAACAAGTAAGATAAAGTAGTTATAAGATCCAGGTAGACGGCATTGTGGCAAAACATTAGGTTTGTTAATGTCACTTAAAACGTCTCATGCTTTTTTCAGGGTCTATTCCATTTGCAGATTATTCATCTGACAGCCTTGAAGTGTCATCGTCTCGTGGTATTAATACTTGTGACAATGTTGACTTTGATGCTGACAGTGAATCTCAGGGTGTCAATTCTCGTACGGCACTGGATGTCAGTTTGAGTAAAAAATTCATTGACTTGAGTAGTGACATATCTCGGGATTCACTGAGCACGCAGAAACAGTTGTCAATGTCACTAGATTCTCTGCGTCTCTCGAACACATCCTGTGATGACGTGCCACATTGGGATCACGTGAGTTATTGGTGTTGTGTTCGCGCTTGAAAGCACAATTCTCTACATGGTACATGGGCCCAAAATCTGAAATCACTTCGTCTTTATAAAAATTGTATCACAATTTATTGACATGTATTTGTGATTTTGAAATCATCAATGATTTTGTCTCAAATCTGTTTGAACAACACTCGTGGATTTTGGCACCGTTGAATTTGTTGCAGATTATTTCTAATTTTATCTTTCCTTCAAGACTTTAAAGAATTGTATCACAATTTATTGGCATGTATTTGTGATTATGAAATGATCAACGATGTGTTTGTCAAATCTGTTTGCACAACACTTGTGGATTTTGGCACCGTGGGACTTGTTGCTGAGTGCTTCTCATTTCTTTATCCAGCTCGTCAGTTTCTTTTTTTCATCCTTCATTTTTGATTCCTAATTTCAGTGTAATTTTGCTGCGTGGTCTGTGAGCTTGACTGACCAGACTACAGGAAGACAGCAAGAATGGTGACATACTTGACATGACACTTGTTAATTTTAGAATGAATCATCACACTATAGGTGGTCTATGAAGACAGTGACTTGACAGAGAAATTACACATTAAGTAGTCATGTAAAGATAAATGATATCACTGACTTGACAGCATGATGTGTCCATTTCTAGATCACGTGCCTCATGCACCAACTCAAATGACAGTACCACAGACATTGACGATTCAAGACTCGAAGTTCCTCTGCGGTCACAGTCTACTGAACCCGGCCAACAGGGGGCAAGGCGTACGCATGAGCCCTGGGCTCATTAAGCCATGTCATTTCTCGCCGCGGGCTGTGATGCAGTCACTAACCTCTGCGGCGATGGTAGCGAATGTCCTCCAGGCACTGACTGACGACAGTGACAGTGTGTCGACTACGTCACCAGACTCCAATTTCTCATTAGACTCGGTTGAGTGCAATCTGACACCACGTAGCGATAATAACAATAGCGTGTCTGCTTATAAAACAGGAGGCACTGATGCTGGGGTACCCAAAGCTATGTTTGGTGAAATCAACAGCGGTTTTGGAAAACATCCTGCGGAGGAGAAAGGGTTAAGCATTCCACTGGGTGAGGGGGGAGGCTTCTGTTTAATCAAGAACCCTAGTGGGGGCGGCGAAGGCGGGACGCCCCTAGCCAACGGCGAACTGCTCATTGGCAACTGCGAGATTGATACTGAACTGACGAGTAAAGAGAAAACAAAGCAGTGGTTAGCCAGTCCAGGTACATTCCTTTGGAAGGATGACAGGAAGTTGGGAGACCAGGAGGTCAGAGGTCAGGACATCGAGCATCTGGATGACTCGGATGTGAAGTTGACACAGGATTCACTCTCTGGATCACCGGTAGTGACTCCGCGCTCTGCCGATATCAACTTTCAGGAAGAGGTGGAGAAACTGGCCAATATGTTCACAAAACTGGAGGCTGGATCTTCTGCGGAGGAGTTAGCTGGCAAAGCACTAGCACAAAAGTCTGGTAAGGTGAAGGGGCGAACATCTCGGGAATCATTGCGATTGCCAAAACAAAGAACATCCTCCTCCTCCTCTGTTGGGCGTAAGTCACCCACGACGAAGGGTTTATACAAGACCTCCCTACAGAGGTCAACAGGGTCACTGGACCGCGACTCATCTGGATCACTGGGTCAAAGGTCAGTGGAATTGCTTGGCACAAGGATGTCAACAGAATCGCTGGATCATGCATGTTCAGGGTCAGCAATCCCGAAGTCTCGTGATTCCCTGCACCGGACATCTTTGGGTTCGTCGGAGGAGAGTCCGTCTTCGAGTGTGACAGACCATCTTGCACCGAGTGTGTCTGAGATTGAACGCAGACTCACTGATCTGATTGGCCGTGGTGAGGGGGTCGGAGGTGGATGTGTTATCCGATCTGATGACACAAGCGGGGGTCACCAAACCACGGGACAAGGACTCACACACATGGAGGAGACAGAACAGGAGGTGGAGAAACCAGGCAATGTGGAAAAGAAAAACACTCCAAAATCCAGTTTGAAATCAGACACCGGGAAGTGTGGTGAGGAGGACCAGTTGAAGCACCGGGGCAGTGAAGGGGGTGATGAAGTTTCTGTGAGGTCAGCTAGCATTGAAGAGGACTCTCTGGAGAAGTCTACTACAGAAGGATCATCCAGATACTGGACGACATCCACAGAGGGGGAGAACACCACAGAGATGACAACAAATGACAGCTCGTCATCTACAAAGTCATTCACACTTGACAGTCTCGCTAAAACAGACAGTTTGAGCTTCACTGAAAGTCCCCAGTCTGCTTCCAGGGAGAGTGACTCTCTGAACCAGACGCGAGTGAGGAGTGAAAATGTGAGGCACAGCCCCATAGCTGAGCGGCGACGAAGTCTGGCTGTCAGACAGACACATATGTTGTTTGGCACTGGCACTACCAGATGTAGCAACAGTAGCACCATGGATTCACAAGCAAGTGCACCAACCAGCCACATGCATGAAGCCATCAGCACCACAATGTCAGGACTAAAAACGGAGTACGACTCTGATGGAACTTGGACTGACGATTCAGAGTACCGTTCTTCAGGCACAGAGCGTGTGGCTGATTCGGAACATGAAGATTCTGAAGATGTAAGGCCCAGTAACTCGAAGGAGTGCCATCATGGGTCAAATCGGCGATTTAAAGGAATCAACCGGGAGAATGTGTCGGGTCTGCTGGGTTTATTGGATACAAATTTATCTGTGAACCACGAAACAACACCTGCCATAAGGACCAAAGAGAAAGCAACAGGCGCCGATGTCAAAACGATGGCCAAACATTCTAGAGTGTGCAGTAAAACAAAGATATTGTCAGATGGGACAACCCAAGATAAGACAGATGATGATAACGCTGAAGATACTGGACTGACCACAGATGACAAGAGGCAGACAAGTTCCAAGAGGGTCCGACATGCCACTGGGTACTATCCAGTGAAGGAGGATGAAGCCTTGACCAGTGCTGAGAAAGACATTAACAGAAAAACATCTGAAGAAGATCAATCAAACCTGGCAGACATTGACCCAGATTCCTTGAGAGAAGATATACCATTTGTCAGCCCGAACTCCACAAATCCAAATCTAGCAAGAGCAGAAGAACCTGCGGTCTACAATGAGCTTGCTTTGCCTGACTTCAGTCAGCTGATGTTGCAGGTTTCTAGAAGTCACAAGTCAGACAGCAGCCTGCCAATGTTTGTGAGTCCGGCTCACTCACGTATTATCACTCGCAATGACATCACCTCGCAGTTTCTCGCATCCAGTGAACTTGACAAGGAGCTTCATAGTCCTGAGCCTAGTGCAACGCAACTGTCATGGAAGTCTGAATCTATGGACATGACAGAGGAATTCCGCAGTACCCTTGACTCGGCAAGTGTAGATGACACTGAAGAGGGGTTTGTGACTCCTGACGAGGAGAGGTCACTGAGTCCGGATGTCGAAGACTGGCTCTTTGATCTAAACAAACCAATCATGGAGGATGTTATCAGTGAGTTGAACTTAGTCGAGCTGATCAGTCTCAGTAGTCGGTCAGCGACACCGTTGATATCATACGATGCCGACAGCCTTGGGTCGCCTAGCAACCAGACCCTGGTGGATTCTGGGAGTCGGTGTTCTCAGAGCACTAGAGTGGCTGGCTTTGTGAGTCCAGAGCAGTCAAAAATGCGGGTTGCGGAAGCAGTGACTCCAGTGAATTTTGAGTCAGAGCCTGTGAACAGTGCAGTACCTCAACCTCACAGTCAGATGCCAATAGAGGATGCAAGCGACAGGGATCTAGAGGTGACTTCCTCGGATGAAGCAGAGCAAGACTTGGCAAATGAACAATCACCAGAGAAGAGAGTCCATGATGTACTGAAAGAAGAGAAACTAATCACACCAGTGGCAGATGTATGTAGAAGTTCGGAAGACAACAGTGTCAATGAAATTACCTGTGTGGACAATGCAACTTCTCAGAGTGGCTTGTCAGCTTTGGGTGCTAGTTCCAAGACTTATTTCTGCAATAAGATATTCTCACAGGTGGTAGTTGACAACAGTGATGATGACACTGATGACAGAGCCATGTCGACAGCCAGACTTGTCAGCCAGCCAGAACCATGTGGTCAGCACATGCCTGAAAGCAACTGTAATGATGTCACAGTTCCAAAGCAAGAGCCAACAAGTCCTTTGAAAGAGCCTGATTTGAACAACTGCAGCTCGACTGATAGCATACTGGTGAAGGACACTCGATCTGATCAGAGCTGTCGTGGCAAGCTGCTCATGCACAGTGAAGTATCCTCCAGTGAGGACGATCTTTCAATTCAGCCAGACAGCATGCTAACTTACGGGGAATTACAGAAGGAGATTATTGATGTGATTGGGCCAGTCCTTGGGACGGCTCCAACGGTGCAAGGAGCTCCCACGTCAGCCATGTCAGAAATGCTCAAGCTGGCATTTTCACGGTCACTCCAGACAGCCATCACTGGATGTGTTGTGACAGAGGACACAAGTGGACACACTCCCGCTATGGACATGGAGGAGGCAGGGGAGGACAGTGTCAAGAACAGTGTCCCAGACAGTGCACAGAGTAGACCAGTGGTGATGTCTTGTGACAAACCTGGAGACCAGTCTAGTGATACAAGCTCTAATCAAGTGTTTAGTCCCCATGCACCGGTAAGTCAAACCTGGAGTAATCTCGTCGAAAGTGAGACCGACCTAAGAGGAGGTCTAACCACAGTCGTTGAGCAAGATGAAACGTCACGAAGTTCTGATGAGTCGTCGCAGTCAGTGAAGTCTTCTGACATTGATGTGAGTGAGACAGACAGTGATAAAAGCATGAGAACCAAACGAATGACAACGGTAGCGTGGGATGCTGACATATCCAGCCAGTCAGAGACGGAGGGGATGTTGCCAAGAGATTCTGGCTTTGTGTCTTCCACAAATGACCCGGGGCTGAATGTGACTATCCTGGGTCAGTCAGAGTGTTCGTCTCAAGATAACCTATGCAAGGATGTTACCAAGGCATGGGACCATGTTGGCAAGTTTATTCTGCCTTCTTATGACACACTGTCGGTACCGCTGACTGATACACCCAACGTGGCACCTGTTTCCAGTGATGTTGATGAATGCGGCAAGAAATGTACGACACCGGACATTACCACCTTTGGATTGATGCCACAGCTATGCACAGACATTGAAGTCACACCATTGGCTTCATCCGACATGCCTTCTGTACTGAGCAAGAGGGAGACAAACATCTCGCGACCAGGCTCATCAAAGACCACATGGAAATTGGCTAGGCCACCCTCTCTCCTGGCTGTGGTTGCTGAGGATGACGCAGAAGAGAAATCAGATACATTGGCGTCACAGGAACATAACGGTACCATGCCTAGCCATGGTGCTGTACCATCATTCAGACAAAGTGAAAGTACTCCCAGTAGTGGTACTTTCGTTCCTGAACTTCGGATGAACAATTCTACGCCACTGGTTTCAAGCAAACCCGATAATGCTCTGTATGCGAGTGTAGAATCTTCCGTAAACTTGTCAGAAATGAATGTGTCTTCTGACAGTAGTGTAAGACATTCGACTGACAAATCAAGCATGACAGTGGAACCAAGTGGGAGCAGCAGTGAGGTGGCACAACCAACATTCACGTCTCTTCCAACCATGACTGAACGAAAACGGAATCCTTCAGGCATTCCATTGCTAAAAAGACCAGTGAAGCCAAACATTGACTTTCTACACAAAAACTTCAGCCCTTCAAAGGTGCCACAAACGGCTGGTCAGATGGCAAGTGATTGCAAGACAGCAGCAAATGGGACAGATTTGTGCCAGAAAAGTTCACTGCAGAAAGCTGTGCCGATAGTGGCTGCGGCTTCCAGTGAAACCTCACAAAGGATCGATCGGAAACCTAACAGTAGACACCCAAGTGCACCTCAGCCACAGTCAAGAAGTCAGTTTAAGTCAAACGTTACCAGCAGCAATGATCCACCAAGTAGTGAACCAATCTGCAAGAAATCAACAACAAAACTTAGCAGCAGCCATGATCTGTCAAATATTGAACCGATCGCCAAGAAATCAACAACAAAACTTAGCAGCAGCCATGATCTGTCAAATATTGAACCGATCGCCAAGAAATCAACAACAAAACTTAGCAGCAGCCATGATCCATCAAGTAGTGATGTGATCGCCAAGAAACCAACAACAAAACTTACCAAGGCAACAGCCAAATTTGGCGACAATAAACAGACGGATGAACCTCATACTACGTTAGCACCAGCCAGACAGAGGTATGC
Organism: Escarpia spicata; assembly: GCA_963995525.1. NCBI lineage: Eukaryota > Metazoa > Annelida > Polychaeta > Sabellida > Siboglinidae > Escarpia > Escarpia spicata. The sequence continues at coordinate 30,373,622 of OZ023216.1, read as the reverse complement.
TTCAGTGGGAATGCCAGTGGCATCAAGTACACGCACACGCATACCATCAGCCGTGTCGCTGAGAGCACTGTCGTATGACCGCAATGTCCAGGCCAGGGTTGACTCCAGGTTCGCTGAATACTGCTCACCGAGACCGACGAGTTCTTTGGCGGATGCTAAAGAAAGCAAAACGCAGAACAGGTCTCCTGGCAAAACGCACTCGGCTAGATCAACATCAAAGCTAAACAGACATATCAACAAACTGAGCACGTCTCAGTTGCCGTCAAAACGGTTGTCAAAATCTGTGGATTCCCTCAACCGAGTTGAGAGATTGCATGTGAAAGTGGGCCGGGTTGCGAGTGAGGTCAAGGCAACAAAACTGAGCACCAGAAAGACTGCCTCCAAAGAAGTGGTGAAGACCTCCACTGAAGCCAAAGCCAAGATCTCTGTGAAAGTGCCAGATGTTGGTGTACTCCCAGTCATGACTAGCATACAGAATGATACTGGCAAAATAGATGCAAATTGCTGTAAGAAAGAAGAACATGAAACTAGTGTTGCTGGTGCAGACAGTGCTGAAGGGCAGAGCAAGAAGCTAGCAGAGAGCAAGCCTGTTGCAAAAGCAGTCATTTCTATTCAGACTGAGTTCCAACTGAAGAAGAACCACAAGAAGAAGCAGAAAAGGAAGGCCGAATCTAGCAAGCGAAACAAGAGTAAGTACTCAGAGGAAGTGTCAGAGAGTGACGTTCAGGTCACCACTTCAGAATCCGAGGTGGTTGATGCAGAGCTCACAGGCACTTCCCTTTCCAAGAAAAACTCGGCCGAGAAACCATCACCTCACAAAGTAGAAAAGAAGAGTGTCTCCACATCTGCTGAGGTGCCACATAAGCATTCTGTTGCTTCAGCCATAGCACCGTTCAAGATCACACTAAGACACTCGGAGCAAGACTTCACCTCAAGCAGTGGGAGGAGCATGTCGCCGTCAGGCTCCCAAGAGAGAGTAGGCAGTCCTGGAAGCTCGAGCAAACGAGTGCACTATAACGTTGAAATAGTGTCCACAGAAAACGAGCAGCCCCAGATGACTTTGACCAATTTGTTGGTGGCACACACCGATGAATTGTCAGAACCAAAGAAGGATGAGTCAGAAATTAAGACGGTTGATGGACAGGAAGAGGGTGAACAGCTGGGGGCAACAGAGGAAGGGGCGATGACTGACGAGCTAGAACTCGTCATCTTCGGGAAAGCATTAAAGCTGCTGAAATCTCCTGTTTCCATGAAGGTGAAATCAATTCACTTGGAGCATAATGGTGAAGACCACTCCCCCATTCCTGCAAGGGTCGTCCGTTCTACAGACATGTACATTGTACATGCATCTACACAGTTAAATGACAAGAATGGTGGCTCAGAGAAGTTGTCTAAGCCAGCACCATCAACAGATGTGGTTGCAGTTGAGCCTCCTGTGGTCAGACCCATACCCCAGCTGTCAGAACCACCCAAGAGATCTCCTGCAAGTCCTGTAGTCGACATCGCAAACATTCGCAGTGAAATGCGGTATTCAGACGGACAGATAAAACGTGACAACCCAAAGGAGTCTACCCTGGTTGATACGGCCAGCGACGGAAATATGAAGACTAAGATACCCAGTCGCAAAGTGTTTGTGTGTGCTTCGAAAACAAGTCTGCCAGAGGTCTCTATTACAAGGTCTGATGAGGTGTCTGTAATGAACATGAATGCGTCCATGGTTAGAAATGTCCAGCGTAACAAGTTCCCACCAACGCTGACAAAGGCTATGAGTGACATGGTGATATCGAAGACAGATGACATATCAGAAGACATAGTGCATCAGCTGTGCAAGAACATGCCCGAGGCTGGCAAACAGCCAAGTGGCACATCACAAGTTCCCGGCAAACCTACACCCAAGAAAGATGACAATCCTGAAACAAAAGCAGCGGATACAGATAATGTGGAGACTGGTAAGCCTAAGGCAGATGTACAGTTGGCTAAAAAACGATCAAAGAAACGTCGCTGTGTCCACTCCCATCAGAGTACAGGGAGTGCATCCCCAGCAAGTAGTGTCAAGTCGCTGATACAGTCGGGTCACCAGCATCCCACGTCTGGCACATCTCAGCAGGCAATGACACAGTCAGAGAAGTCATCAAGTCAACCATCCCTCACACAGACTGGCATGTCTCCAACTTGTCAACCATTGGTGACACAGTCTAGCAAGTCTCCAACATGTCAGCCACCAGTGACACTGTCAAGCGTGTCTCCAATTTGTGTACCGTCAGTGACACTGTCTAGCATGTCTCCAACTTGTCAACCATCAGTGACACTGTCAAGCATGTCTCCAACTTGTCAACCATCGGTGACAAAGTCTAGCACGTCTTCAATTTGTAAACCATCTGTGACACAGTTTAGCAAGTCACCGACACGTCACCTATCGTTGACACAATCAGGGAAGTCACCAACACGTCACCTATCGTTGACCCAGTCTGTCAAGTCATCGACATATCACACATCATTGAAACTGTCTGGCAAATCACCAACACGTCACCCATCATTGACACAATCTACCAGGTCACCAACACAACCATCGCCAATAAAGTCAAACAGGTCTCCCACTCGGCCAGAGTTAAATGATGTTGTATCAAGACAGACTTCTGCTGCTGCAGAGAAGTGCCATGAAGACTTGAGTGAGCGACCACAATTAGTGCAAGACAAGAGGTCTAAACAGATACCATCTCACATTGATGGGGATGATACCAAGAGTAGCATCGGCTCATCACAGAAGACTGCTGTACAAAGACCAAGGAAGCCTGAATCTGGAAACTATTTCTCCACCACAGTGCTTCCGTCATGGCAAGAGTTGAGTAAATTGCTTGAGATGGACAGCGACGAGATTAGGTATGACGACGACTCGCAGTGTGGTGTTAGTTCGAGTGATATTGTCGCCATTCTGCAGAAGTTTCATCAGTCAGACACTCCAGAAGGTATGAGTGACGACAAAGTTCTGGACAGCACTCTTGTCACTGCTGCTTCTGTCATCATTCAGACACGAGACATCGTCATGCAGCAGTTGACCAATGATGGTGACTCTGGTGACATCACAGGTGTAGATGGAAGGACAGATAGTGAGCAGAACTCTGACAAGAAGGATTGTGACAACAAAATGGAGAATATCGCCAGAGCAGCAAACCTTCACACGATGAAGAAGGATGCTGAGGACATGTTGACATGCGTTGCAAAGACATCCAATGACATATTAAACTACATGTCAGCTGACAAAATTGATGTGACAGCACATCTTCTGAGACAGTTGCAACAGGACGAAAGTAAGGATAGCTGTGACTCTCTGTCATCAAGCAATACGTCTCTGTATCCAACTAAGGTGGAGCCAGAGTCATGGATGTCCCTGACTGGGCAAGAAATATCAGGGAAATGTTCTGACAGTTCCATCTACGGACAGAAAAGTAAAAAGTCACACAAAAAGAAACACGGGAAGAAGTTGCACAGTTCGACACATTTGTCCTCCCAGATCAAGCCAGTGGATGCACTGCAGCATCCACTTGTGAAGAAACTCCTAAACATCTCATACCTTCAGACTGGTAGTGAGAAACCTGGCTCATACATATCTACACTGCATAAGAAGACAACACTGAAGAAGCTGATGGATATGAAGAACCCCAGAGCTCAGGTAAAGAAGCTTCTGCAGAAGTCGCAGGAGAACATCTCGTTGGGTAGGAAAGACATGGAAGAGCTGAAGCAGGGACCTTTGCGGAGGTCTCGTAAACTAGGTGGGATGAACAACAAGGACAGAGGCTGGCGTGCGAATTGGGACGACGTGGCAACAGCTGAACCACTGCCTGTCATCAAGAAGAAACGCTCGTGTTCCGGCACTTCTTCCATCAGGAGTCGGATCAGTAACTTGTCAGCAACAAAGAGGCGCTCACAGTCTGCCATAAACAGCCCATCTAAAATGAAGACACAGCTGCCTGGTAATTCTGATGTGACAACAGTCTCACAGACGATGAGATCAAATGTGGCCAAACAGCCCTTGTGTGTTGACTTAAAGCTACTGCTTAACAATAGCGAGAATGCTCCAGATGATCTGGCGGTTTCACCATGCAGCACTCTCACCAGTTCACACTTGCAGCAGGGCGGTGTTACAGCAGGGAATAATCCACTGACACATTTGCCTCCCAAGAGTGACTTAATTCCATGCAAGAAAGTGTCATCGTCTGGGAGCGACATGGATTCTCCAAGATGGCCAGTACAGTCTCCTTACAAAGACAACCATTACATGGAAATACCACTGCCATCTGAAACGTCGAGCAGTTACTCATCTGTAACAAGCAAAGCTTATTTTTCAGCAGAGAATGTGTCATTGCCTAATGAAGGGAAGAAAGATGTTTCTGCTGCAAGCAAAGTTGCTGGAGGCGAACCGCCTGCGTCTGTTGCAGTGGAACAGAAAGACATTGATTCAAAAGAGGCACAATCTCTTGAACACATAGTTACAAAGCAGGAGTTGTCTCCTGAAAACAGTGCAAGGTCTGCTATCACTCGACCAGTGGAGGCTCCAGCTGCTGCAAATAGTGGCAACGATTCCATAGATAGCAAACCTGTTGTACATCAGATCGTTGAGCCCAAAGGTGAACCTGTTGAATGTATGCCAGTGAAGCAACAGGTGGTATCGTGTACGAACAAGGATAACGAAAACACTTGCCTAATTCCAAAGATGCGTCCATATCTTGGTGGCAGGAGACATCCATCAACAGGAAGCAAAACCAGTGCTTCAGTTGACACCATCAACTGGCCTCCAAAGAAACCGTTATCTGCCAGTAGCAAAGACAACTTCTCAGTTCAGAGTCTGAACATGACTCCAGAAGGATATTCGTCTACAGAAAGCCTACAGAACAGTCTGTTTGCAAATGTGACTGCAGGAAGGCATTCAACTGTGAGCAATAGCTGGGAGAGCGTCTCTGCTGACAGAAGAAACAGGCAGATATCATCTCCTGAAGTCCCACTTGCAAAGCCGACTGCTGTCAGAAGTGATTTGTCTTCTAGAAGTGCATCGCCACAAGGAAGAGACGATCGCGTCACAAAGAAGGCTCCCCAGCATTGTGTCATATCAAAGACAGAGTTATCCCCAGCTTATGCAACCACAGCAAAACAAGAAATATTCTCCAGCAAGGAAAACGCTTCTGCATTCAGTTTGTCTGCATTGCCTAAGCTGGCCATTAACTTAGGTGCTGCTGCTATAGACAAACTTTTACCTTCATCTATTAGAAGTAGTATGTCTTCAGATGCTAATAGAACTGGTGCTTCTGTGAAGAGTGCAGACACACAACTTAAGTCGGCTCCATCGCAGCATACAGATCGCATCGAACACATTCCAGAGCATGTGGCAACTAATTCAGGTCACAATAAAACTGCATCCATGGAAAATTTAATTCCTAAGAGTTCTGCTGTGCAAACGCATTCACATAGTAAATGCAAGACGCAACCAACTGCTGGTTTGAAAGGAATTAAATGCAAAGATAGCAGTATGTCCACAAAACCTTCACCATCGAAGACACACAAAGAGGCTGCTAAAAGACCTGGAAAAACTGTTATCCCCAAAAAACCTACTACGAACGGCCAATTACGAAGATCATCAACAACTGTAAAGAAGCCCCAGCCACCACAAAAGAAACGACAAGTCCGGCACCGGAAGCCAGCAGCGAATGAAGAACGTTTACCAGTAAAGCGGATAGCTGCGAAGAATGTATTGTCGTTGGATAGTGAATTGAACGTGTTGAGGAATATGTTGAATTCTGAGTTTGGATCATCTTCTGAGAGCAGTGAAACAGTAACTTCATCAAAGGTTTCAACGACGTCAGTGATCTCAAGCACAGATGATCTGTCGCTTTCCGAGCCGCCAACTGATCGGTCAACTTCACCTATGGTTGACAAGACAACACGCAGAATCGGACATGCAGTGGGTTTTTCGAGGAAGTCTCCTGTTGAGGGAATTAAAGGGAGACCAGTGATAAAGAACAGGGAAGACAGGGGGGAGCCACAGATGAGGGACACCACAACAGACCCGATGTTTGCATGGCACATGCCGTCCCAGACCCACATTCAGTGTCCCACATTACCCTACCCGACTGGTCAGCAAAACTTGCACCAGTACAAGTCTTCATATCCGTACACGGCATCATCTGAGATAGTAGAGTCACTCACTGAGTTGGAGTATTTCATTTCTGAGCTCTCGTTGCTGGTTGAATCAAAGAATGTGTGCCGCCCTACAGAAGCCCCTCTCCCAAACAAGGCAAAGTTGTCGGCATCAAACAGTTCAAACGCTGATATCGTCGACTCATTTTTTGACATTGCGACGTTTGCATCAAACTTGGCGACATCTTTCGAAGAAATTTCTTCAGCTTCTGAGAAATCTCTCCACAAAGTATCATGGACGGAAAACATGCGGGCCAAGGCTTTGCTCAACAAAACACATCTTGGTCGCATTTATCTACAGCAGATAGCAAAGAGTTCGGCAATGCGTGAAGCAATGGACATTGCTAAGATTGAAGAGACTGTGTCGGATAACAATGACGAGTTCTCAGATGACCAGTTCGTCTCAACTGACTACACATACTCTTCAAGTAGTACAGCAACATCAGCCAGCTCCCGTGCAAGTGTCATCACCCCACAACAAAGCAAGCTCCTTAGTAATGCATCTCCAGGAGTCTACATTGAAGACGAACGTGTAAAGAAACCAGAAGTTGACCATCTCCCTAATCAACTAGCCAATGGTGGCAGTGACTCTCAGTTCAACACTGAAGCTCCTATCGGATCTTGCCCGGCCAAGCATGAATGTGCAGCCATGCATGACTCAACACAAGAAAACAATGTGGATGATACTACGCGTAGTACAGCCTCGGAGATTGACTTCTTGTCTTTTGTCTCTGACAGTGGTGACAAGTTGGCAGATGTAATCCCACTATCAGGTAATGCTTCAACCCAGCAACCGCAATGCAGTCGTCAGCCTAGCTCCACAAGCTCTAATAGGGAGACACGTGGTATCAAACGGAAGGGTACGATGACCGTAGAGAAGACTACCAGCAAAGACATGTCAACAAGTGGTTTTAACAAGCCATCTGGTCCACTGGTGGAGTCACACCATTCCCAGATGCCATCTCTGCAACAGATGACCCAAAACCATGCCTTGAACCTGATCGAATCCTCTTTGCTGGGCACAAAGAACAGATTTGTGTTGCGTGATTCATCTGAGACGAGCAGTTGCGCGACACATTCAGCTATGGAATCTGCAGCATCAAAGCAGTTGTCAGATAGCGATGTCTTCAACCTATTTTTTACATACCTCGGCCCAGAAAAAGCACATGCTTATCTTGAGAAATCGGCCAGTCTTTCGTCGAGCGTTAAGCCACCAATGTTAGCCGTTGACCCAGGCAAAAAGAGTGCTATGGAAAGCATGTGTCCATCGCGAGGAAGTTCATTGTTGTCAAATAACACAGGTGTCATTGACGTCATGCATGACGGCTCCCACGTGTCATCATACTCAAAGCCATCGAGTCACATGACACCTGTGAGTCTGATACCGTCGGATAGTGTCCTGATGCGAGATGCAATGCAGGGGGACAGAGTTGGGCTGCCGTCCACAGCGCTGCTCAATAAGGTCGAGATGTTCTACGACCAGAAGATGAATGGAACAGGCAACGAGGTCGACCTAACACAGTTCATGCAGTGGTTCCACAGCGGTAGCAGTTCTAGCAGTCCGGCTGAGCGGGCTCTACACAGTGCGCTCCGCTACTACCAGAGCAGACCAGACGGGGATGTCCAGCCCTCAGAACTGACCACACTTCCCACTGGCACCACAAAGAAATCAGCGGTCAGTGAGGAGCAGATCGATAAGCTCATATACCTTCATTAGAGGAGATCCGCGAAGACCAGATCCAAGATGTTTCCATGAGACACAAGACAATGCCAGTGATTCCTTCAGATTGCTGAAGGGAACTGGCCTCGCTATGTAAATGTGACCAATGCCAACCGACAGCAGCACCAACATTGATGAAGTGTGCATTTTCATGTGGCTGAAAAATAAAGCCAGTACTGAGCTGGCATGAAGAGACATTCACCACAAAGAAGTAGAAGCAAAACGGTGAATGATTTAAAGTAAATGCCAGACATAGGCCACACACAAAAACGACAGTCTCAAAAACATCGCAATGACTGATGATTAGTCGAGACACAAATGTCAGATGATAGTTTGAGCAGTTACCTGTAGGAATAAGGAACTTTGCAAAATGTGCCTGAGAAAAGGTGGATAAGGCACAGTGACATTACTGCCCAACTATGCAACAAACTTAGTGTGGACATTGACCTAATGTGATTCACCAAGGGATCACCAGTGCAACGTCATTATGATTTCTCTTTTATGTTCTGTACACTTCTGGTATCTTCCAGAGTATTGCCATTAAGCATGAATGCAGTGCTGGCTGTAAGATCATGAGGTAGATGAAATGTGGCTTTGAGAAGCTGTAGATGTAGAATGTCCATCAACAAAGCCGTCACATTGGAATGTCACCAAACAGGCTGCTAGAGGTGTATGAAAGACATTAAAATTTGTTTTCTATTTTGATGTTATTGTTTTAATGTATATTGATGTGCTTGCATGATTATATTGCTGTACACCACACATGATGGCAACAGTCTACACCACTGCATAAATCTCTTGTTCAGAGTCAGTTAGATTATGCACTAACCAGATGGTCCCCTAATAAACGAAAATATAAGGATGCAATAGAAAATGTGCAGCTACTAAGCGACTTCCGGGAATGAAGGATATTCCTTATGAGAAGAGACTAGAAAGATTGAAACTATGAACATTAACCTATAAAAAAACAAGCTGAGATATGATAGAGTTATATAAACTGCTCAATAGGAAGTATGAGATTAATGTGTGTTTTAACTTGCTGCTGCTATACAAAGACTGATATAAAGGAAGGAACAAGGGGCCATACTTTGAAACTAATTCAAGAACATGCACTTATAAATACATGAGAAAAAAACCTTTTCAATCCAAGCAACACAATTATAGAATAATTTACCTGAACAACTCATTCAAAAACTAAACAAACAAACTACAGTACACACACAATCTTTACGACTACTGTACAAAGCTGCCTTGCCAAGAAGTCGTAGAGCTTTTATTGGACAAGCTGGAGATCTGACCACAGAGTACTAGGCCACTGCCTACGGTCAGGAACTACCGAAATAAACCTAAGTAAATAAAGAACACTGGTAACTAATGTCTGCCATGCTATGACTGGTAGAGGTTGAATTTCACAACCTCTTGTAGAAGAAAGTACTCAGACACTTGATATGAATATCCTACCATGCAATGCCTGATAGAGGTCCTGTATCGTGAATTTTTATTTTGTCAACTTATAGTTCAACAATGTTTTCTGAACTTTTGTGGAAAGTATGTAATCGATTGAAGTTGATGTCCTACTGTATAGCATACAGTGCTATGGGATTATTTACAAATTACATTCACGTAGAACAAGTAAATAATGACCCCTCCCCTGTTCACACATTGGATGTATCAGATCCAACCCCTGTATGCAGTATGCATACATCGCATACAGCACTCAGTAGACCCCTCCGTATACGCACTGTTACTCTCACCCCCTCCTTTTGTAAGTTACTTGTTAATGGCCCCCTAGTAGAAGCAATCCTGTACATTTCTGGTGGAAAGCTTGAAACAATTTCTTGTTGATACACTACTGAATATATGGCACAATATTGAGTTCCAGCATAACAAATTATAAGCAAAAAACATCAGGTGATATTTAAATTCCACCCATTCATTGTAGAGGCTGATATCAAAGCAGCATCGTATAGCATTATGTGACATCAGAGTTAATTTTATTTGTCGGTTAGTAAACACAACTATACCTACTTATATTGAGATCCAATCCACAAAATGGTGATGTATACCAGTACTTTCTGTGAAACTCTTAAATTTGTAAATAGTACCTATGGTCGTGGATATATTAAGTAATACCTATGGTTTGTATATATTTTCTGTCATACACAACATAATGAAATGCATTAAGAGATTGGAGGCGATGCAGCCTAGGACAGACTTGCTGTGTTAACAACCAACAGAGACTAATGGCAGTCACAATGACAGTTACTTGACAATGTAACGAGGGTAACAAAGACTGTGTGAATGAGAAAACAAAGACAGACTTGAGACCAACGAGAACACGTAGACAACTACGACTGAAGGGTGTTCTATTTCCCTCTGACATCTGTCTTCAGTCATCATTAAACTGTTCATCAAGCTGACAATAATCAAATGAATGAAGTCTTCTTAAACATGAAACATCTTACATATTTCTACTGTTTGATGCCTGGATGCTGGGACTTCAGTTCCTCTTTTGCTCACTTGGTGGTGAGGCATGCAGGCTCATGTGAAAGCATTTGAATCAGGAAGCAGAGTTAATTGGGTAGTGCCATCTGTTGCACTGAAACAGCATAACTACACTGTTTTTGATAACTTAATTGACTTCCATTAGTAATCAAATGTCACGTCACTTCACATTGCTGGTTCATTTTGATAGTAAAATATGCTTCTGTGTGCTTTTTGAATGGTGACAGTTTCCTCCAAAATGGGAATTCTCATCAAAAACACACCATTTACAAACACGTGGCATATCACAGAGTGATGGCTTCCTTACTCATATGCTCTGCATGAACCTGTATCCTTGTGTCTGCATCTTTGCTCATATTCATGGACTAACATGTACCTCGTGTCAGTATCTTTGCTCATATCCATGGATGAACATGTACCTGGTGTCAGTAACTGCTTATATCCATGGATGAACCTGTATCCTCGTGTCTGCATCTTTGCTCATATCCATGGACTAACATGTACCTCGTGTCAGTATCATTGCTCATATCCATGGATGAACATGTACCACGTGTCAGTATCTTTACTCATATCCATGGATGAACATGTACCTTGTGTCAACATGTACCTTGTGTCAGTATCTTTGCTCATATCCATGGATGAACATGTACCACATGTCAGTATTTTTGCTCATATCCATGGATGAACATGTACCTCATGTCAACATATACTTTGTGTTAGTATCTTTGCTCATATCCACGGATGAACATGTACCTCGTGTCAGTATATTTGCTCATATTCATGGATGGACATGTGCCTCATGTCAGTATCTTTGCTCATATCCACAGATGAACATGTACCTCGTGTCAGTATCTTTGCTCATATTAACAGATGAACATGTACCTCGTGTCAGTATCTTTGCTCATATCCACAGATGAACATGTACCGGTACCTAGTGTCAGTATATTTGCTCATATCCATGGATGAACATACACCTCGATGCCAGTGTCCCAAAGCAAGTGAAATGAGAAATAGTTGAACATACAAAAACTTCATTCCCTGTGGTCCCCTTAAGTTGTATAATCAATTGCACCTATGACACAAACACACCTCCAGTCAACCAATGTCACCCTGCAACTATGACACAAACACCACCACTCAATCAATGTCACCCTGCAACTATGACACAAACACACCTCCAGTCAACCAATGTCACCCTGCAACTATGACACAAACACCACCACTCAATCAATGTCACCCTGCAACTATGACACAAACACACCTCCAGTCAACCAATGTCACCGTGCAACTATGACACAAAAACCACCATTCAACCAATGTCACCCTGCAACTATGACATAAACACAACCATTCAACCAATGTCACCCTGCAACTATGACACAAACACACCTCCATTCAACCATTGTCACCCTGGAACTATGACACAAACACCTCCATTCAAACATTGTCACCCTGGAACTATGACACAAGCACCTCCATTCAACCATTGTCATCCTGGAACTATGACACAAACACCTCCATTCAAACATTGTCACCCTGCAACTATGACACAAACACCTCCATTCAAACAGTGTCACCCTGGAACTATGACACAAGCACCTCCATTCAACCATTGTCACCCTGGAACTATGACACAAACACCTCCATTCAAACATTGTCACCCTGGAACTATGACACAAACACCTCCATTCAAACATTGTCACCCTGGAACTATGACACAAGCACCTCCATTCAACCATTGTCACCCTGGAACTATGACACAAACACCTCCATTCAACCAACTTCACCCTGCAACTATGACACAAGCACCTCCATTCAACCATTGTCACCCTGGAACTATGACACCAACACCTCCATTCAACCAATGTCACCCTGGAACTATGACACAAACATTACCATTCAACCATTGTCACCCTGGAACTATGACACAAACACCACCATTCAACCAATTACCACCAAATTAATTAGATGTGCCATTTACAGGTCATACATTGTTAAATACTTTTAACTAGTCAAGACAACGAAAGTCCATTTTCTTGTTTTAGAAGTTTACGTAATAGCATCTAATGTAGAATATAGCATGTAATAGCATCTAATGTAGAATAGCATGTAATAGCATCTAATATAGAATAGCATGTAATAGCATCTAATATAGAATAGCATGTAATAGTATCTAGATCCTCAGCCATGTAATCAACTGCTCACAAGAGAATGCTGTAGACAAATTAGATGGCAATGGCCTTTGATGAATGAATTCAGACAAACAATATTTACAAATTTATTATCTGAAGAATCAAAGTTACAAATCCTACCAGACCTGTTATAGATAAAAATGGACTTTCATCGCTTTGACCATTCAGTCATGTAAAAGGCACAGAATCACAGACCACTTTCACATTTAAACAAACAAACTGTTTCCTCAAGAAGACAATGACAGAACAAAACAAAGAACAAAGTCAAACAGCATCTACAACAGTGCCACACTGCTGCTTTGGAAAATGGGGGTGGACTCGGTACCTTTGAAAGTGTTGCATATACCAATACATGCATAATTACATTTTCCAAAAAAAATGTAAATTCTTATAAAAGTAAGTATTGCAAATACTTTTTTGTCTTTTGCATTGTTTTTTGTTATAATATAGTATTCATTACAATGTTTAATAATATGAGGTGGTAATATTACAGAAATCTTTCATTGCAAAGATGTATGACGATTATATTATAGAGTAAACCTACTGCAAAATAGTTGCAGTACTCTAAATTGTGTATTGTAATAATGGATTCAGCCAGTATCGCAATAGACAATACTCTGAGTATTGCACCTCTCTATGCTAATAATAATAATAGTGACTTCTTATGCCCCAATATCCTCGAAAATCAAGCTCAGTGGCGCAAGTCAAAATCAACACAACCGTCTTAATTACATTATATAAAAACCTCCATGTTGGATACCGACACAGGCTGGTTTGGTTAGAACAAAGATTGTTTAAATAAAACAGGACTGCCAGTTTATCTGTACCAGATCTTGGCAAATATCACACATGATTTGTGTTGCTATGTTTGCAGTTGCATATTTCTTGTTTTCGAAAAATCTATGTGTCACACTGAGGTAGACTGCGCATTCATACAAAAACCCATCAACATTCACAATTAATTTCACAAACATCCCAACAACAACAACAACAACAACAACAACACGGCTGCTGATAAATACGTGTTTATTTTCAGTAACACATATTAATTATTATAGACCTATTTCGAGCAATTTTGTAACAATTTATGGAGAACCATAGGTGATTGTTGTACACTTGAGAAGTTGAGTCCTGGAAGGTCACGTATAGAAAGATCACTTCCTGTCAGCTGACTCCTGCAGTCAAAGTCACTTGGACAATTGAAACAACTAGAAACAGATGTAAGTTCTGAAATGAAGTTCACACAATGCCAATACTTTTAATATTATAATTGCTTCAACTTATGTGAACTTCTACAAATATGATTACTATATGCACTCACCTTAAACCAAGTGAAGTTATTTATTAACCATCCATATAATATATCATATTTGCTCAAACCCTATGAATACTTATGTTTAAACCAATTTCACTTGGTCATTCTCTCATTCTTTCACGCACTACATATGCTCACATATATTCGAAAGCATTAACATTAATGGTCAGCTGATATGTATTTAATGTAGAAGTAAGGACCAATCAAGTTACAAGTCACTTTTTAAAATTCAATTACGGATAAGTTACAGAAATTCAGAAATAGAGACACCGATCAATTTGGTAGGTAGCATGTTATTTCAGTACAAGAAGTGATGCAACCTATATCCCCCTCATCCTGCCCAGTAATTGGACGATCCGCTATGTCGCGGTAATAGTAATATATGTGAATTATATGAATAGTGTGTCACATGTGTTAGATCAAACATTCCCACAAACAGTTGTCATTTTAAAAACCTTGCCTTATGTTTTTGTCATAAAGAAAGATGTTTGGGATCAGAATTTCAACAAAATAGATGATGGTATGTCCGAACGCACCACGTTTTTGGCATCCATTTCTTGATGGCTTTGTAAGGCAACAAGTCACGTGATGGATAGGTGAATTTAATGAAAATAAATTTATGCTAAAAACAATTCATACAAATACAATCCCTGTAGACCTCAATTTGATCTGAACTTATATAAATTAATGTTATATTTATGTATAAAGTAATGTTTCATTAATGTTATACATTTTCAAAAAATTCTGTCATTTATCTCTGCGCACCATATATATTGTATTTACATTTATATGCATAACAAATAAAATTAATATGCAATCAATTGCTTAAATACGTACAGTTTGAATTATTGATGAAAGTAACTGGTGTCATTGCATAGATATCGACCATTCCTTCTTCTCTTCATTGTCTTCCATTCAACTTGATGTCTCATTAAAGCTGTCTTAGCTACTTAATTGGAAACATCAACAATGTCATTGTTGCTGTTGTTGTTTTATCTGTATTAATAACATATCATGTGATTGTTAATGTTCTTGGTTTTGCTTCTCTAAGAATATAAACATAATTCTCATCAACGAAGTTATCATATTCCACCACCCTCATTGCAGTCTCACTGTTGTAGTCAACACTATCTGTCATAATCATCCCAGTTGTCATTATCATTGTAGTTGTCATTTTTGCAATTGCTTGTAGTTGTTATCATAGTCATCATCATGGCAGTGTCATCACAAATATTGATAGTACTAGTTTGTATTGCTGTTGTCATAATATTCAGCATCATCAATGTCATCATCATCACTGTAATTCAGTTGTCATCATTTTCATTGTTGTCATCATTGTGTTTGTTGTCATCAAAATTGTCATCATTGTTTCCATCATTAGTGTTATCATTGCCAGTGTCATTATCATATGTTATTGATGTCAGCATTGTCATCACCATCAGCAGCATTTTCATTATGTCTATCAACAGAAACCAAAAAATATGATCATCATAATATCTTAGTCATCTGTACCATCACTGCCACCAACAACATCACTGGCTTCATCATCATCATCATCATCATTGCATCATACTCAACAAAAAACAATCACCTTTATTAATCCTGCTGGTTAAAAGGGAAAAAGGTGCACATTATCTTAACTAAGAGGCTATTTCCAGCACACATCCATCTGCCTACATAACACCACAATGACAGTACAGTATCAAACAAAGAACACAAGGCTGTGGGTGAACACGAAGATGAACATGCATTTTATTATTACGTCACATAATTAACCATAACATTATATTATATGTAACCATACAAAAAATTCGATCTCCTAAACACAATGTGCCTGCTAATAATCATCCTGTATGTTTGTTGCACAGAGTGCAGATCCTGGCAGCTTTATGTCCCCCAAATCCTTGTCCCCCGTCATTTGCTCCTTAAGATTTCTCGTCATTCATATTCATATAATTTCCAACTGACTTACACATGTAAATGTCAGGGTGACACAACCGACGCACGCTGGCTGTATGAATGAGAACCTGGCGATAGACTGGTGGATATTTATGTACGAGTAGTCTTCATTAATTGCAGTTGGCTGAATGCTTCCCAGAGAAGTCGAGATGGTGTTCAATTGAACAGGTCTGCCAGGGAGTAAAGTGTAAGGCGCTTTGAGCAGTCCTAAGGACTGGATACTACATTATATAGGAACTTTATAGCCTTTACTTTTTTAATGATCTTTGAATTAACCACAACATTTGCTTGTACACACTATTTCTTAGTACAAATGGTTTGTTACCTAACTAACAAGATGATTCTGTTTCAGTCGATGGGAGCAACTTCTAGCAGTCGAACGAGTGCCACCAGCGTGTTAGTGAAGACAACTGCCACCAGTCAAAACAACGCAAGTAACATGTCGGAACTGCGTAAGGTTCTCATTGATAAGGTAAGAATTAAGACATCCATCTGATAATGTCAAACTGCTCACTTAATGCTGTCACTGTCACGAACACTTTCAACTCTGCATAATGCATGTCGGCGCCGCACGGATGTTGTTCTTGTTGATTCGAGATGCATTCATTTTCAGGTTATTTACCAGTAGAATAGACAATGAGTGATCGAGATATGTGTGGTCTCAGTCATACAGGCACTGCTTTAACTGAAGCCCTGTCTGCCTATCTTTTGGACAGGCTGAGTTTGTGTTTGTTGGGTGGAAATTTGAGTAGCAGAAAAAACTTATATATTTCGTTCTTACTGTTATTTATATCTTCATTATGGTTTTAAAATGTGTCTCACTTGTGTACGCATGTGTTATTGTAGGCATGTGTATATGTGTGCGTGCATGTATGCGTGTGTGTGTTTTTTTCTATTGAGAGGGTTTCGTGAGCTGACATAAACAGCAACTAGTTTACGTTATTTGCACTTGTTTATGTTATTTTCTAATACAAGTACTTGAAGCTGCATATATTGCTTCAAAGCTATTAAATGCGTAGGACTATGGTTACATTGAATAATATGTATATATAAATATATATTATGTGCATTTGACTGGTAAAATCTGATCATGCCTACCACCAAGCAAGTGAGCTGTGGCAGGTGACAGTCTCGTGGAGTTGTGTGTAGTTGGACATGTACTTGGACTGACGTCTACACACAGCAGATGACAGTCTGATTGAGTTTAGTTGGTCATGATGTCTATACACACAGTTATAGAAGGCTATTTGATGTCACCATGCTTCAGCTGACTTGCCCGCCCTGTGTGTTTGGACACTGTCCACTCGCCTTGACCACAAGTCAACAATTTACGTCCAACAACAACTCTCAGAACACCGGTAACGTGATGCCCACTCTACAGATCCGACCAGTACACCGCGGGATGACGACAAGTAAAACCAAGGTCAGGGTGGCATTGGTACCGCCCCTTACCACCTACTTATTGGAGAGTGTCTGCAAGCCCTGATCTCGGTTCAAGCGCTTGGCGTGATCGGCGTAGAGATAGGATCAGGGCGCATGCAGACACTCTCCAGTGCCAGTCGATATACGTGGAGAGTTATCAATCGTATTGGGTACACACAGTTGTGAGAGACATTTCTTAGTTGAAGCTGGAATAAGTTCACACTTAAAGTGTGTTGTGTTCTTGTTATGTCTGTAGCTGTCTTTGAAGGATAACGGTATGTGTATCTCGCCATGTACACACCTGTACATATGTGCCTGCACACACGTACTGCTTGCACAATGCACATGTGCCTGCATGGTGTACATACACAATGCTTGCACAAACACTTGCACATACACAAGTACACACACCAACGAGTGAATCCACAAACTAAACACACACAAGTACACACACCAACAGGTGCACATACTGACACATCCACAAACTAAACATACACAAGTACATGCACCAACTGGTGCACACACTGACTCATCCACAAACTAAAATTACACAAGTACACACACCAACTGGTGCACATACTGACACATCCACAAACTAAACACACACAAGTACACACACCAACTGGTGCACACACTGACTCATCCACAAACTAAACACACACAAGTACATACACCAACTGGTGCACACACTGACACATCCACAAACTAAACACATACAAGTACACACACCAACTGGTGCACGCACCGACACATCCACAAACTAAACATACACAAGTAGACACACCAACTGGTGCACGCACCGACACATCCACAAACTAAACATACACAATACACGCACCAACTGGTGCACGCACCGACACATCCACAAACTAAACATACACAAGTACATGCACCAACTGGTGCATGCACCGACACATCCACAAACTAAACATACACAAGTACAAGCACCAACTGGTGCACGCACCGACACATCCACAAACTAAACATACACAAGTACACGCACCAACTGGTGTACACACTGACACATCCACAAACTAAACATACACAAGTACACGCACCAACTGGTGCACGCACTGACACATCCACAAACTAAACACACAAGTACACACACCAACTGGTGCACACACTGACTCATCCACAAACTAAACATACACAAGTACACACACCAACTGGTGCACGCACCGACACATCCACAAACTAAACATACACAAGTACACACACCAACTGGTGCACACACTGACTCATCCACAAACTAAACATACACAAGTACACACACCAACTGGTGCACGCACCAACACATCCACAAACTAAACATACACAAGTACACACACCAACTGGTGCACATACTGACACATCCACAAACTAAACATACACAAGTACATGCACCAACTGGTGCACACACTGACACATCCACAAACTAAACATACACAAGTACACACACCAACTGGTGCACACACTGACTCATCCACAAACTAAACATACACAAGTACACACACCAACTGGTGCACATACTGACACATCCACAAACTAAACACACACAAGTACACACACCAACTGGTGCACACACTGACTCATCCACAAACTAAACACACACAAGTACACACACCAACTGGTGCACACACTGACTCATCCACAAACTAAACACACACAAGTACACACACCAACTGGTGCACACACTGACTCATCCACAAACTAAACATACACAAGTACACACACCAACTGGAGCACATACTGACACATCCACAAACTAAACACACACAAGTACACACACCAACTGGTGCACACACTGACTCATCCACAAACTAAACACACACAAGTACACACACCAACTGGTGCACACACTGACTCATCCACAAACTAAACACACACAAGTACACGCACCAACTGGCGCACACACTGATTCATCCATAAACTAAACATACACAAGTACACGTACCAACTGGCGCACACACTGATTCATCCACAAACTAAACATACACAAGTAGACACACCAACTGGTGCACACACTGACTCATCCACAAACTAAACATACACAAGTACACACACCAACTGGTGCACATACTGACACATCCACAAACTAAACATACACAAGTACACACACCAACTGGTGCACACACCGACACATCCACAAACTAAACATACACAAGTACACGCACCAACTGGTGCACACACTGACTCATCCACAAACTAAATATACACAAGTACACGCACCAACTGGTGCACACACTGATTCATCCACAAACTAAACATACACAAGTACACACACCAACTGGTGCACATACTGACACATCCACAAACTAAACATACACAAGTACACACACCAACAGGTGCACATACTGACACATCCACAAACTAAATATACACAAGTACATGCACCAACTGGTGCACACACTGACTCATCCACAAACTAAACATACACAAGTACACACACCAACTGGTGCACATACTGACACATCCACAAACTAAACATACACAAGTACACACACCAACTGGTGCACATACTGACACATCCACAAACTAAACATACACAAGTACACACACCAACTGGTGCACATACTGACACATCCACAAACTAAACATACACAAGTACACACACCAACTGGTGCACATACTGACACATCCACAAACTAAACATACACAAGTACACACACCAACTGGTGCACACACTGACACATCCACAAACTAAACATACACAAGTAGACACACCAACTGGTGCACACACCGATTCATCCATAAACTAAACATACACAAGTACACGTACCAACTGGTGCACGCACCGACACATCCACAAACTAAACATACACAAGTACATGCACCGACACATCCACAAACTAAACATACACAAGTACACACACCAACTGGTGCACATACTGACACATCCACAAACTAAACATACACAAGTAGACACACCAACTGGTGCACGCACCGACACATCCACAAATTAAACATACACAAGTACACGTACCAACTGGTGCACGCACCGACACATCCACAAACTAAACATACACAAGTACACGCACCAACTGGTGCACGCACCGACACATCCACAAACTAAACATATACAAGTACATGCACCAACTGGTGCACGCACCGACACATCCACAAACTAAACATACACAAGTACACGCACCAACTGGTGCACACACTGACACATCCACAAACTAAACATACACAAGTACACGCACCAACTGGTGCACATACTGACACATCCACAAACTAAACACACACAAGTACACACACCAACTGGTGCACACACTGACTCATCCACAAACTAAACATACACAAGTACACGTACCAACTGGTGCACGCACCGACACATCCACAAACTAAACATACACAAGTACACACACCAACTGGTGCACACACTGACTCATCCACAAACTAAACACACACAAGTACACACACCAACTGGTGCACACACCGACACATCCACAAACTAAACATACACAAGTACACGCACCAACTGGTGCACACACTGACTCATCCACAAACTAAATATACACAAGTACACGCACCAACTGGTGCACACACTGATTCATCCACAAACTAAACATACACAAGTACACGCACCAACTGGTGCACACACTGATTCATCCACAAACTAAACATACACAAGTACACACACCAACTGGTGCACATACTGACACATCCACAAACTAAACATACACAAGTACACACACCAACAGGTGCACATACTGACACATCCACAAACTAAACATACACAAGTACATGCACCAACTGGTGCACACACTGACTCATCCACAAACTAAACATACACAAGTACACACACCAACTGGTGCACACACTGACACATCCACAAACTAAACATACACAAGTACACACACCAACTGGTGCACATACTGACACATCCACAAACTAAACATACACAAGTACACACACCAACTGGTGCACATACTGACACATCCACAAACTAAACATACACAAGTACACACACCAACTGGTGCACATACTGACACATCCACAAACTAAACATACACAAGTACACACACCAACTGGTGCACACACTGACACATCCACAAACTAAACATACACAAGTAGACACACCAACTGGTGCACACACCGATTCATCCATAAACTAAACATACACAAGTACACGTACCAACTGGTGCACGCACCGACACATCCACAAACTAAACATACACAAGTACATGCACCGACACATCCACAAACTAAACATACACAAGTACACACACCAACTGGTGCACATACTGACACATCCACAAACTAAACATACACAAGTAGACACACCAACTGGTGCACGCACCGACACATCCACAAATTAAACATACACAAGTACACGTACCAACTGGTGCACGCACCGACACATCCACAAACTAAACATACACAAGTACACGCACCAACTGGTGCACGCACCGACACATCCACAAACTAAACATATACAAGTACATGCACCAACTGGTGCACGCACCGACACATCCACAAACTAAACATACACAAGTACACGCACCAACTGGTGCACACACTGACACATCCACAAACTAAACATACACAAGTACACGCACCAACTGGTGCACATACTGACACATCCACAAACTAAACACACACAAGTACACACACCAACTGGTGCACACACTGACTCATCCACAAACTAAACATACACAAGTACACGTACCAACTGGTGCACGCACCGACACATCCACAAACTAAACATACACAAGTACACGCACCAACTGGTGCACCCACTGACACATCCACAAACTAAACATACACAAGTACACGCACCAACTGGTGCACATACTGACACATCCACAAACTAAACACACACAAGTACACACACCAACTGGTGCACACACTGACTCATCCACAAACTAAACATACACAAGTACACACACCAACTGGTGCACACACTGACACATCCACAAACTAAACATACACAAGTACACGCACCAACTGGTGCACACACTGACACATCCACAAACTAAACATACACAAGTACACACACCAACTGGTGCACACACTGACACATCCACAAACTAAACATACACAAGTACACACACCAACTGGTGCACACACTGACACATCCACAAACTAAACATACACAAGTACATGCACCAACTGGTGCACACACTGACACATCCACAAACTAAACATACACAAGTACACACACCAACTGGTGCACATACTGACACATCCACAAACTAAACATACACAAGTACATGCACCAACTGGTGCACACACTGACACATCCACAAACTAAACATACACAAGTACACACACCAACTGGTGCACATACTGACACATCCACAAACTAAACATACACAAGTACACGCACCAACTGGTGCACACACTGACACATCCACAAACTAAACATACACAAGTACACACACCAACTGGTGCACACACTGACTCATCCACAAACTAAACATACACAAGTACACACACCAACTGGTGCACACACTGACTCATCCACAAACTAAACATACACAAGTACACGCACCTACTGGTGCACACACTGACACATCCACAAACTAAACATACACAAGTACATGCACCAACTGGTGCACACACTGACACATCCACAAACTAAACATACACAAGTACACACACCAACTGGTGCATACACTGACTCATCCACAAACTGTGTTTGAGTTGCACACATACTGCCAGCATGCCATCAAATGCATACAAACGTACACATGTATACACATGTTTACAAATATTCATGTAGGCACACACACTCGCGCATGCACACGAATCCACGCACACACACACACACACACACACACACACACACACACACACACACACACATGTCCATGCACACACATGCACACATGCATGCACAAACACATGCATTTATATTAGTTATATAAATAGTGTAATACATTCATACTCGTTCCATTTCCCAAATCCGTATATTTGGTAAAAGGGAAACCAAGATTGCTGTACAAGCAGAAGATAACAGATCCTAGTTATGAGTGTTTGCAGCAGCCAATCGCTGTAGCTGGTGTCTCTGTCCCTAGCCTGCCTACTTCCACATGGGTCCAGAGGGCTACTTCTCCTCACCCCCACACTCTCCCCCACACTCTCCCGCACTATCCCACCGGAGCACGGAGTCCTTCAGCCTCATGGAGCCAGCCCACACTCTGGCTGAGCCCATCCAGAGCAACCACCCCCTCCTAGACATGGCTCCACCCAAGGACAAGGTGGATCCTGACTCTTGTGCACAGCTTGAGCTGAAATACCTGAACGTGACACAGAGACAGGTGTGAATACTATCACACCCACACCAATCACTTGTGTGTCTGACTGGTGTACGTCTGGTGTACGTCTGGTGTGTGTCTGGTTGTGTCAGTGTATGTCTGGTATGTGTCTGGTGTGTGTCTGGTGTGTGTCTGGTGTATATCTGGTTTATATCTGGTGTGTGTCTGGTGTATATATAGTGTGTGTCTGGTGTATGTCTGGTGTATGTCTGGTGTGTGTCTGGTGTATATCTGGTGTATGTCTGGTGTATATCTGGTGCGTGTCTGGTTGTGTCTGGCTGTGTGTGGTGTGCATCTGGTTGTGTCTGGTGTGTGCCTGGTTATGCCAGTGTATGTCTGGTGAGTGTCTGCTGTGTGTCTGGTGTCTGTCTGGTGTATGTCTAGTGTATGCCTAGTGTCTGTCTGTGTGTGTCTGGTATGTGTGTGGTGTGTGTCTGGTGTGTGTCTGGTGTGTGTCTGGTGTGTGTCTGGTGTGTGTCTGGTGTGTGTCTGGTGTCTGTCTGGTGTCTGTCTGGTGTCTGTATGGTGTGTATATGGTGTGTATATGGTATCTGCCTGGTGTCTGTCTGGTGTCTGTCTGGTGTCTGTCTGGTGTCTGTCTGGTGTCTGTCTGGTGTCTGTCTGGTGTCTGTCTGGTGTCTGTCTGGTGTGTGTATGGTGTGTATATGGTATCTGCCTGGTGTCTGTCTGGTGTCTGTCTGGTGTCTGTCTGGTGTCTGTCTGGTGTCTGTCTGGTGTGTATATGGTATGTATATGGTATCTGCCTGGTGTCTGTCTGGTGTCTGTCTGGTGTCTGTCTGGTGTCTGTCTGGTGTCTGTCTGGTGTGTGTCTGGTGTCTGTCTGGTGTCTGTCTGGTGTGTATATGGTATCTGCCTGGTGTGTGTCTGGTATGTTTGGTGTCTGCTTGGTATACACTTATATTTAAAAATGTATGAAAACTGCAAGGTTGATTTTATATTCATGTTGCTCTTCTCCATGCAAGTATGCATTCACACACATGTAACATTTTACATCACTTGAACACATGAACACATGAACATGTTCACATTCTTGCACACATGTGTTCACGCACACGTGTATTCTGCGCATGCGGGATTTGCTTCATTAATCACATCTGTTCATAGTTCAACTAAAAAAAACACCAATCTGTAGCAACTTAATAGAAGACCACATTAACCGATTATATTTAGAATTGTGATCTGAATAAACATCCTGTGGCCTGCCATTGCTAATACTGGACAAGCAGAGGTAGAAACACTGTCGTACTTTTAGCTGGAACTGTTTCCCGAGGAAAATGTCACCTTTTCCACAACAAAAAAAGACAACTTAAAAATACCTCCAGATTTTGAGACGAGTGGCGATCGAGCCCTACGATACTTGAGGGAGCAGCACTGGAGTCATGTTCAGGTTTGTTGACCTCTTAAACTTAAGAAATAGACCTGCGAGAAATCTAGCTTCAGGAAATTATAGTTCCCTCTTTTACTCATGAATAATCATTACCAGAAATGGTAATTTATGTTGCAAGGCATGATCTGTTTCGAATTTGCAAGACTGGTTATTCTGATGAAATTTAGCTGGATACAACCTTTTTAATTGTTCTGTACCTGAAAGTTACATCATTATACAGTAATTCATTTGCAACATTGTCATGTGAAATAATATTCCATCATAATTGCAATGATCATTTTTCTTGTCTATCTCAGACTGCTCAGCCAAGAAGCCAGGTACAGAATATAGCCAGTCTGCGAAATGTGCATTACATCCCGCGACTGGAATTGCGACCTCATTCTTACTTTGTCACCGATCATACCATAGCACCATCTGATGGAAAACTGTGTCGTTATTGCGGTATTCGGCATACAGTATCCCCTTCTAGTGATAGACAATATAGTGGCGTTTATCACACAGTGGCGCCATCTTCAGCTGTCGAACATTACCACTATGGCACTGACAATATGATGGTGCCCTCTGATGGTCAGGAATGGAACTACGATGAGAGTAATGAGCATACAGTGTTGCCCTCTTCTGCAGGCAAGCCATACAAATGTGACAACATTACTTATGATTATCCGCACAACGAAATTTGCAAAATGGCCGAGTCGGTCTCTGCAGAATTAAAGTGCTACAACGAAACATGTGACAAGATGATTGTACAGGTGTGTATCTTCCTTTAGTGCTGTTCTTTAACCTTTTAAAACTCGGGCCTGCCAAACCTGCACATTTGCTGACTCTCAAGTCCACCCTCCCCCTTAACAAGGGGTGGGGTACTTCAGATAATGTGTATATTGCCTATCAAATAAGTGTTTTCATAACAAAACATGGTCAGGACACACCGTTTATGCAACATTGAACCAATACATGGCCTTTGTTGCGATGAATTCTCTGCCTGTGTAATACTTCCATATTGCTTCCTTCACGACAGTATGAACTTTAAAATTAGCTGCTAATTATTATTCAAATGACATTGCTACTAAGACACTGCTTGTCACACTGCACTGTTCTGATAGCCACAATAATGTCAGCGTGCATTAATACCAGTTTCACTCATTAGGTGGCACCACTTGAGTGATGTTTTTTCTCCGAAACATGTACACCAGACCACCAATACATAATGCTATATGTTTCACAGACGTTGCAACATTTTGTGACCACCCATGAAACTACACAACAACAACTCCATTGTCAACAAACGCACACAAACATTGACAATTTGTGACCACGTTATTACCATTTCAACGTGTAACCTCAGTTAATCTTGGTGATTGGCTGGTGTGTAGCATGACAAGCCTGTGGCGGTGACAAAAAGGTGTCAGAGGATGCACACGGAGCAATTGGGGGCCACTCCTGGAGACCAAGCTCTACGATATCTGGAGCAGTACCACTGGGGTGTCAACGTGGTTCGTTGTAGCAGTAAGACAGACGACTGCTTACAGCTGATTTGGAAATGTATTATATTATCTTTCTGAATCCTTGTTTGCTTAAATGGAACTTTCAGCATCCTCTCGATGCCTTCATTAGCACTGAACTGATTCACTTCCCGGTCGTCATGTGATGAACACCAACAACGTCACATGACAACCGGGAAGTGGTTCAGTACAACACCGATGAAGGCATCGAGAGGATGGGAAAAGTTCCGTCTGAGCAAACAAGGATTCAGAAAGGTAACATACCACGTTTCAATATCATGAACGTAACTGAATCGAGAAGCAACTGAAGTGTTGATATGTTTACAACTGATAGACTTCATATATTTGTTGCATTCAGTCCTTCATTTACATCCTCATGATGCATTTTATTGAGACTGTCTTCATCATATCATCATTATTATATATATGTAATCAAAGGCACTATTTTACACACTTTGGAGTTGGTTGTCATCTAATACATTAATCCTTTAGAACTTGAGCACCCTAAAGTGTCCGGACGCCCACTTCCACAAGCATTTAGCTTTTATAATGCGTGGAGGTGGCGTCATATTCTTGATACTTCTGTAATTTGTGTCACTGGATTTGTTAGAGTATCTGCTGTTTGCTAGGGGTATTTTTCTTTTCACATGGCTTTATATTGGAAGTTTTTGAATGACAAAGAGTTTATAGATATAAATAGGATATACCGGTAGTAGAATAGCATTCTATGCAAACAAACCTAGAACTGTATCGCATTCCCTACATTTAATTTAGAAGTTTATTAGTATATTTAGCATTCCATGAGTGGAATTCAATTATCTTCAAGATAAATACAATCTGCAGTGTTAGGAAACAAAGGACGACAAATTAAATGCAAAAACTAGGTGTGGCCATAGTTTGTTCATTTAGTGTGCAAGGACTCGGAGCTTGTGTCATAACATGAAAAAGGTGTAAAGGGGTAAAACAAACCTACACTTGCTACATTTCACCCCCTCTTGGTCTGTCCATACAGGCACCTGTCCGGCTTCTCTCGACTTCAACCGTTATAAAAGTGCTGCATGAAAACTACATTTATATAATTGCATGACTGGAATATTATCACGTTCTTCCTAGAGTTGAGTGAACCGAGACATAGAAGGCTCACAACACTAAAGATGCTTAGAACGGCAGTAAGAAAACCCAAAACGAGCACTAACACTGCCCTTCTATAATTATAATTATCCACATCATTACTGTCATAATTTTATTCCTCCACAATATTGACTTTCCATCTTTCCATTCTCCCCATCAGTCCATCTATAATCCCAGTCTGCATCTCTGAATTCTTTGTTCTTCCATCTCGCTGTTTCTTCCTTCACTAAGGACAACATGGGAACATTTCACTCTATCAAAATCCCAGGGACACCATCCTTGCACACAAGGGGGCGCTGCTGATTACATCCGTCTCTGTACCCCTGGCAGATCATCTTGCGAAACACTGAAGATAAGCTCAGCTAATAATATCACTTGCCGGCAATTTCCGGTGGTCTTCAATTTAGCCGCATGCTGCTCATGGAACATTTGGGAAATAGACGTAGAGAGTGATTCATTATATTGGGATTGTCGGAAGTCGAGGGCTTCGTCTTGGAATTGGGGCGAGGGTAGGTTGGGTGTCTGCACTGTTCTCATGGGTGGTACAGTCTCGATGAGTGATGTCAGTTACGAGTATGATTCAGCTAACTTCCATATGATGCATGGGAGATCTGCCAGGGGTACTGGATGTAGTCATTTCCTTGGCTTGGGAGGATGATGATGGACACTAAACATGCATGAAGAACAAGTATCCATATCAGGAACATCTGTAACATTCTCTCTCCGCAGAGCCCATTTAATAGTGACCCACAGCCTGCCGTGGTGCCATGTACCGTGAACCAGGGTACATGCCAGCAGAATCGGGAGCCCCAGGTGAAGTTCACAGTGCATCCCCCCAAGGACGACCCACCCCAGGGTGTAACAGCTAGCAGTCAGTCGAAGCATAATACACCCCAGTGGTGTGTTCCAGCCTGCCTCACAATCACTGCGCACAACTCCAGTAGTTTCGAGTCTGGCCACAGCAGCGATGGTGAGGTGGTCACCCGCAACAAACAGAAGAGAGTCAAGAGACTACAAGAAAATTCGAAACGCCTCAGGAGCTACATGAAAGATCATGGAGGACCCGAGGAGTGTCCTGTTCACGGAAGCCGCGTGGAAGTAAAGGAGGCTTCGCCGGCCGAGGATACTACCCAACGTCAGATGGAAGTTCGTGAAAGAACCCAGGATTGCCCTATACATGGGAGCCACCCAGAAGAAAAGGTGATGTCAGTTGGGGATATTACCCTACAGCACATGGCAGAGACATATTGGCAGCCACAACAGGTTGGTAAGGATGTCAGTGCTGCCCACAAGGTGGCGCTACTGGTCCTGGTTTATTTGAGCACATTGCTGTGATGATGTGACTGTTGTTGATCAGTCTATGTAAACATCTGTTGAGTATTGTGATGTCTACAGAACTGTGTGTATAGGATAGGATAGGTTCAACCGCAATGTTTCCCATTGTGTAGTTTGGTCTTGTTTGTTCTGTGGTAAGCTGAGATTCAAATAACAATTGAATGACCTGTTGAGAAACTATCGTTATATCTAGCAGAGACCAAAAACCATGCTTGAAAAAATATGTGAATGTTTTGGGTATGTTGACATGTAAACTGCAGTCAATAAATACATGTTTGCAAGACACATAATGGTGTATGCACGCATGTCCTTGTGCATGCATGCTTACGTGTGGTGTGTGTGTGTGTCTGTGTGTGTGTGTGTGTGTGTGTGTGTGTGTGTGTGTGTGTGTGTGTGTGTGTGTGTGTGTGTGTGTGTGTGTGTGTGTGTGTGTGTGTGTGTGTGTGTGTGTGTGTGTGTGTGTGTGTGGACACTTCCATTGAGTGTTTTATGTGTGAATGCATGTGTGCATGTTTAAGCACTTTCTTGGTTGTCTAACACCTCCTTTGTATTTTGTGTGTGCGTGCGTGCAAGTGTGTTTGTGCGTGTGTATTTTGTATCCATATTGACTTGTCTTGTGTTTTGTTCACTTGTTGAAATGGTGCAAAGGGCATCTTTCATATAATAATAAACTAACAGTCCAGTTGATTATGTATTTTATTTCAGATGCTAACAGTAACTTAATTGTTTCAGCATGTCAGTTACATGATGCATGCATGCATGCACACACCCACACTTGCACACATGCTCACAGTGTACACAAATAACGTTATGCTTGTACATAGTTGTTTACAATATCCAACAGAGTGTTATCATATTATCAACTTAATTTACTGTGAAGCACTTTGATTTGTAACGATTTACTTAAGTATAAGATCATGAACTGGTGTTACTGTTGTGCAGAACACGCAAATAGTGCTTAAATAATGACACCCTGAATATGAAACTACCTGGTAGTTGACCAGTCAGGAAGCATTTACAATCCTGCTCCACTGCACAGAAGAATTTCACTCCATCTTCCTGAATTCATATAATTGCAGTGAAGAAACAGAGCAGTTTACAAGCTACTAAAATAGAAGCGTGTTGTGATGCCAATATTAACATATCACTTGAATGTCTTTCAGGAGATCGTAGAGAGCAGAATGCGAAAGTTACAGTCTGAGAACTTGGCACTTACCTCGGACAACAAGTTACTCAAGGACAAGTTGAACCGCTGCAAGTGTAAGCCACCTAGCTTATCTCTCACCAGACATGTCATAGTTACAGAGCCACTACCCTAGAGACTTGGTGAAGGCAACTCTATACTTGAACACAACATCACTGATCTCTCATTATATGTACTCTTCTCCTAGTTTTCTCTTTACGTCTTGGATCATGTCTGGTATGCTGGTAAATAGGTCTGACACATCATACGCCATTAGTTTTATAAAGATCACAAGTGGGAGATATAAAACATGTTTGTGAGTTTTAAAGTAAATTAAACTTTTAAGTTTGTTTAAATAAAATTAATTAAATTGTGCTGACAAATTCCATGTTCACCAATTCGCTACAGTTAATCCAAATTAAGTGTTGTCCTTTGGGTGTCAAATAAATAGGCAGTATCACAGCTTTAAATGTAATCATTTTGAGGTTGTTGCTATGGTTACCACAGTACAAGTGATGTCATTGGAGCATAAACTGACTGACAGCAATCGTGAACTTGACGATGCCCTAAATCGGCTGGGTGGCAAAGTAAGAGAGACAGACTCAAGCCATCAGTGCCAAAGTGAAACAACGGAATGGGAACAGCGAATTGTGAAACTCAAAAAGAGGCTTGACATGCTCAAGACAGAGGTTTGTGACATGGCTAAGTGAAAACTAGAAACTCAAAAATCTGGGTGGGAACTTACAAGTTAAGCATGTTATAAGGATTGGGCCCTCTATATGTCTTATAAATTTATGACTAAATTACAAAAGTGTAACCACTAATAAGTATTACATTTATTTTTGCCATTTGTGCTGTAAATTGCAATCATTGTTATGTACTGATATTGATTATAATGTGTTTTCTAGAATTATGATTTGTTAATTCATTTAAAGCTAATCTTAAAACACACTTAGCCAGGTGGTAGCCTTACTTCCAGTGTTAACAATGAACTCTGGATCAGGATCAGGTCCGCCAGCCTTTCCACTTTTCAGTCGTTTGAGTGCCGTTGTCATTTCTTCTTCAGTGAAGGCCCCCTGACTGATTCATGTCGGCACTTGCTGCTTTCTGTAATGCAGATACACCCATGTGCAGTTTTCTTGTGAAGTTGCGGTCCATGTTTGGTGATTTTCCATTCTGCATGAGTTGCGACGCGATGACATTAGTTGTCACTGAGCACTTAGTGTGAGATGGTGTTCTGCCAGTGAGGTGGTTGACTGTCTGCCATGCCCTTCGGCTTGAGTGGGTAAAGTCGATTGACTCCGCAGTCTCTGCCTGTTTTTCATCCAGGCACTGGCTGCCACATGTGTGTTTGTTCTTTAAGATGACGTGTGTTCATCATAAAGTTCTTGACATTCGTTATCCCAGCATGGGATATAATGCTTTCAGCAGCCTCAAGGGATGTTTCGCTTTGCTACATTTGTTAACATGTCACAATATGCTTTATAATGTATTATAGCAGTCCGGTGGTGGTAGGGACTTGATGCTCAAGTGTGTGTCTGCTGCAAATGTCTTCCATCGTGCCTTCTGAAAGACCCATCTCTTAGCAGGTTTGGTTTCGGTTGGCGCCACCAAGAGTGATCGAGAGATGAGTGACGGTCGATGCTGTGACCGTGGAAACTTTCCTAGGACACGTCTTTCTGGTAGCGGTTCTTCTCTGTTTTGACCAACGAAGGCAAGGACTAGATTCGATGTTGTGTTCCAGCATCGGGAATTAAAAGAGTCTGGTTCCTTCGGGTTGTGTAGTAAGGTCAGATCATTGGCAGATGCCCAGTCTGCCATACATTCACCGTCATTGTTGTTGTGTCCGTAACCCCATTCGACATGTTGAAATCACCTGCGTGTATACAGGGAGAGTTGACAGTAGGAAGAGTTGTTGCTTGCAATTTCATTGGTGGTGGTTTGTACACGTTGACAATGTTCATACTTTGTACTTTTATGACGTGCTATCCAGTCTCTGACTGAGGTGCTGACTGGGATACGTGTGACCACTCAGTGTCTGCATTTTCGAAGGTTGCAATGCTGTGGTGTTTACTAGCTGTGTAGGCTGCTAGTTCGAAGCCTGGTATGTTTAGTTTGTCTGTTGTTTCGCAATGTGTTTCCTGAAGCAGGATTGTGATCGCCTTGTTGTTGTAGACTAGGTGTTCAATATTGTTGAGCTTGGCATTGGTAAGGTCCTCAACATTTATCTGCAGGATGGTTACACCTTTGCCTTCAACGGATGTCTCCGGCCACCCTGAAGAGGGCGCAATGCTAGGCGCAGGTTCACCATCATCATGTTGGCGGTTTGGCTGTAGACTTGTTGATGTCTTCCTAACTTGAAGAGTTAGTACTGTCAAGGGAGACCACTTAAAGCATTATTCGAAACAGGATACCAAAGCTATGGAGACAAGTGGCTGTAGTGGCTATCACAAAGCCTAGCAAACCTGAGGATGATGCCAAGAGCTGTAGACCAATATCTCTGCTCTGTATCCCCTACAAGATCCTCGAAAGACTCATGTGTGGACACATTGAGCCAGTCATCGACCAGCAACTACCAAAAGAACAAGCTGGCTTCAGACGCGGAAGGTCAACAACAGATCAAGTGACTCTTCTAACACAAGACATAGATGACAGCTTCCAAGCCAACGAGAAAGCTGGTGCCATATTCATCGACTTGACAGCTGCTTATACCACTGTGGGACACCGAGGCCTGCAACTCCAGCTCCAGCAGACCCTACCAGGCAAACGAATGATTAGCTTCATCAAATGAATGGTTAGTGTACAACACCCTTTCAACAACTAGGCACATGAACTCATGAAATGTCTGGGCCCCAGTGAAACAACGGCACACTGGATATCAACCAAATGCAGAGAGGACTGGCCGTCCAAACCAACTTCCTTATCTGTGCACTGTGCTGGTTCCGACCCCCCGTGAAAGGCTTAGACAAAGCTGAACCGCCTGCGAACGGGAGTTGGACATTTCAATGCTAATATGCACAGTTGGGGACTTTGCGAAAATGCTACCTGTGAATGTGACGCGGCCCAACAAACAGCAGACCACATTATCAGCCACTGCACTCTCTATGGTGCTCCACACGGAGAGACTGACATCGCCGAGCTGGACCTGGCGACCCGGGAGTGGCTGCTCAACAACACTCTGCAAGTCTAGGCAGTAGACACTTGCGAGAAGAAGAAGAAATTAAAACACACTACTTTAAACTCACTTTTAGTCATCATGTCACATATAAGTCTTCTATTATTACAGTCTATTTTACTATTTTTAAATGAAAATTAATGTATTCTAATAAAATTTATTAATTGATACTTTCATGTTTATTGATTATCAAATTTGTATTATAATTCTTATTTGAGTGACCCTTTATATTTTATACAAATTCATATATATGTATGTGTGTGGGTGTATATATATATATAATTATATATATATACTGTATATAACACAGTTTCTCTAGTTAAGTGTACAAAGTCTTAGGTATTCGTATTTACTTTATTTGTGTTATTATTTTTTACATTTATAATTTAACATATTAATCAATTGTTGTAAACACTGCTGACCAGTCTTACTTTGGATTTTATTATTATTAATTCATGTGAGACGTGTTGTAGAACGTGAACTTGGAGAGGGAGCTGGCCTTGCAACAGAAGTGTGATGATGTAGGTCACGGTCCCCGCATCCTCTCGGGCTACCAGCATGAGGTGAATACACTCAAGGTAAGACACCAAACACCACCAACTTCACATACATAGATTTATGCTGTACAAAATAATTAAAATTTACATTTGATTACTTTTTTATTTTATGCTGGTTTAAAAACACTATTTTAGTGAAACTAAGATATTTCAAAATTTTAATTACCAAAACACTTAGTATGATAATGATCCAATAATTAATGTTTTAGAGTTAATGACCAGTGTATATATATATACAGTTGCGCCTCGTTATAACGCGGTAGTCGGGGTCCACGAAATGAATCCGCGTTATAAACGAGGCGCGTTATAAACGTGGCGCGTTCCCATATCTGCCGTCAGGGGCGCTACGACGACGACCGACACCGCTGCTGCACGAAGAATGCCATTGAAGCCAACCAAAGTGTGCACATCGCGCAGTCTTTATGCAGTTTATGAAGCTTATTAAACTGCCAGCCAATGTCAGTGTGTATTCTGTTTAAATGTTGTACACTGTTGGACACTGTTGAACTGAATAAAATTCATGAATTGTGTACCGTTTTTAAATAAACAACGGACCAACAAGCCACGGTCAACTGAACAATAATATGGTACCGCTGACGTAAGATCTAAAATAATGACCTGGCACTCAGCAGCCGAATACCCAAATTATTTGAGAAACGCTGTGTTAGAGTTGATTAAGGATTTAAAGCTATAAGTACGCTCACAATTGGCTTAACTTCGTCTTTCAATCAATATCAAAATACCAATTTAGAAAGCACTTTTACCGTGCCGAACAATATTACGATTCACCAATTCATATGCAGTTGACGAATTAATATTTTGGCGCACCAGTACAGGCAGTAGCTTTGCGTTCATCGCAGCGAAAAGCTAATATTTGTTACGCAATGTTAGCTTACTGATTTTGCCTTCTAAGCTGTATTAAAACGTTTTTAACCCATTCTTAAGCAAGGCGTATTTGTGAATTTCAATTGCACTTTACAAGCCGCCTGGCGCCGAAACCTGGCGATCCGCGGAAACCATGAGCATGACTAGCAGATTGGAAACGATTCGTTTGATGTCGGCGCAAAAACAAACAATAGTTTGTCATAGCATCCATTTCCCCCCTGGCGGCAGAAATTCGGGGTCCACAACCGACCGCGTTATAACCGAATCCGCGTTATAACGAGGCGCGACAGTATATATACACGGACCGACCTAGAGATACATGGACCAACCTTGAGATACACGGACCGACCTTGAGATAAACAGACTGACCTAGAGATACATGGACCAATATTTAGATACATGAACTAACCTGTAGATACCCAGACCAACCTAGAGATACAAAATCCTATCTATAGATACATGGATTTACCTGTAGATACACGGACCAATTTGCTTGTTGTCAGGATGACCTGAATCACATGAAGAAGCTATTGAAGGCGAGTGAGAGTGACTGCGAGAGATTGGGGCGAGAGAGGTCAGAGGTCGCGGCCCAAGTGGTGAAACTGAATGAGTCGAAGGCCTTTCTACAGCAACAACTGGACGACTGTGCCAACGGTTCTGTGGCCGAGAAACAGGTGAGTTGGTCATCTTGACCGTCAACTAGACTAATGGACATGTCTTATAGAGTCACTATAGTGATTCACTGTGATACTAGTTTTTGCAAGTCTTGAAATAATCAAAAGTGTGCCTTTTAGCGCGAGAACAGCTTGCGCGGAAGCATACACATACCAGGTTAGTTTCTAAATACCGATCCACTCGATCTGTTTCACTATGTTGTGTCAATGATAGTCATTAACTATTAGTTAATTTAGTTTCCAGGTGGCCCCCTCTAAATTCCATTCTACAATAATTGGAACAACTGAATAGTATGACACATATTCCCTAGAAAATAGGACAATTTTAGGTGTTTAAAAAAGTTGCCGCAACTATTACCATCTTGGATGACTGATAGTAGATTGTTTCAGGCAACTTGGTTCCTTATTGTCTTGCTTAACTGACTCTGCCGGGTGCGTGACTTCACTAGGAAGAGAGTCTCGTTTCAAAGACATATTTTAACTGCTCACTGCCATCAGATGCCATTACAGTTTTGGATTAATTCACAGGTCTACGTGTACAATAATTACTAATCTTTATATCTTCTATATGTTTTCGATAATGAAATTAACTTACAAAACAGTTATATACAAAATAAAAAGTAACACATCAACACATTTTCACTGTGCGATGCGCTAAGTAGAGACTTCGCAGATGATATGGTAGAAAAATTAACAATGACAAATTTTCATTTTGGTTTATTCTATTGTGTGATTTGTTTAAATATTAAATAAATGTTGATAATTTTCGAAAGCATAGTATTACATGATAACAGTTTATTTGCATTTAATTTTTGTGTTATAGTTGGCCTCCAAGCCAATCATGATCTCTGTTCGGTTTTGGGGTAAAGCGCCTACCGGACAACATTGCACAACCATTAATGTTCCAGACTGTAGTGAATGGAATGCTGCCACGTACCTCACGGCACCTGGATAGTCGAAGTTACGGTCCTTACTGAATCTGCTGCTGTAGTACAATATTACATTATTTAATATAATATCATTGCAATGTTATACAGTGTATAATGTTTTGTTTCATATCCAGCTCAATTCCCTCAAAGTGAGGCTCCAGATCACCGAAGACCGTTTGTTCCAAGAACGCGCAAACCGTGGTGGGAAGCTCTCGGAAGTGGAGGAGAAATTGCTTGCTGAAAACGCCAGACTGAAAGTAAGAGGCAAAACAAAGTACCACGGTCTTGGATTTTATAGTAAAATGCAATAAAGTCGCGCCTCGTTATAACGCGGTAGTCGGGGTCCACGAAATGAATCCGCGTTATAAACGAGGCGCGTTTTAAACGTGGCACGTTCCCATATCTGTCGTCAGGGGCGCTACGACGACGACCGACACCGCTGCTGCACGAAGAACGCCATCGAAGCCAACCAAAGTGTGCACGTCGCGCAGTCTATACGCAGTTTATGAAGCTTATTAAACTGCCAGCCAATGTCAATGTGTATTCTGTTTAAATGTCGTACACTTTTAAATAAACAACGGACCAACAAGCCACAGTCAACTGAACGATAATATGGTACCGCTGACGTAAGATCTAAAATAATGACCTGGCACTCAGCAGCCGAATACGCAAATGATTTGACAAATGCTGTGTTAGAGTTTATTAAGGATTTAAAGCTATAAGTACGCTCACAATTGGCTTAACTTCGTCTTTCAATCAATATCAAAATACCAATTTAGAAAGCACATTTACCGTGCCGAACAATATTACGATTCACCAATTCATATGCGGTTGACGAATTAATATTTTGGCGCACCAGTACAGGCAGTAGCTTTGCGTTCATCGCAGCGAAAAGCTAATATTTGTTACGCAATGTTAGCTTACTGATCTTGTCTACTAAGCTGTATTAAAACGTATTTAACCCATTCTTAAGCAAGGCGTATTTGTGAATTTCAATTGCACTTTACAAGCCGCCCGGCACCGAAACCAGGCGAACTGGCGATCCGCGGAAGCCATGAGCATGACTAGCAGATTGGAAATGATTCGTTTGATGTCGGCGCAAAACAAACAATACCTCGCTCCACATTTACTGTTCCTAAAGTTAAAACTGAACATAATTATAGTCAACGAAACTTTGATAGCATTGGCAGTGCAGAATAAACAACGGCAACGTAGTGATGCGCCTCGCACTTGATTCGTTGCAGTTGTACGTCAACGTTAAATTTGTTGTCCGCCAACTAGTCTTTCAATATACACATGCCGTGGACAAAGACGGGGATAACTTCACACAAAACAATTGACAGTTATTACCGTGTTAATATTGTTTATCATAGCGCCCGTGTTCCCCCTGGCGGCAGAAATTCGGGGTCCACGACCGACCACGTTATAACCGAATCCACGTTATAACGGGGCACGTTATAACGAGGCGCGACTGTATATTGAGAATAATTTTTAAGTGCGTAGAAATTTTGAATTAGGACACTCAAGCGCCAATTTGCATGCACGGCTGCCAATAACTTGCCAGTTGAAGAAAAGTAATGCCAATAGCACTCCAAGTTAATGATATTTAGTTGCTTTTTTGTTAAACTTCCTTATTTGGCTGTGTTATTTTCCACGGGTAATTAGTTAGAAATATTTCAAAATTTTGGCGTGGACACTAATGCAGAAGTATTATGCAAAAATAAACTGACCGCGAATATGTGGGATTATAACTGGACAACAACCAGGCTCCAATATCATAGAGCATTCATACCATATGAAGTAGCTCATTTAGCAAACACTTATGACCGTTTTATGGTGATTGTGTAACTGTAAATAGTTATAGAAAACAAATAGTTCCTAAGTGAATGTGTAAAAAAGTGTTCAATCATTTACACCGTAATTTTATTAAAACCTATCTCTTGGGATGTTTTTGTACTGCAATTTATCTGTTGGGATGATTAAGTGTATTGTAAGCTATGTAAAGTGTAAAGCACTTTGAACAATCCTGAGGGTTGGATACTGTGCTATATAAGAACTTACCTTTACTTTTTTATATATTCGGATGTTTACATACTGTAAGCTATCTGTTGGGATGTTTGTTTGTACTGTAAGCTATCTGTTGGGATGTTTGTGTGTGCTGTAAGCTATCTATTGGGATGTTTGTGTGTACTGTAAGCTATCTGTTGGGATGTTTGTGTGTACTGTAAGCTATCTGTTGGGATGTTTGTGTGTACTGTAAGCTATCTGTTGGGATGTTTGTGTGTACTGTAAGCTATCTATTGGGATGTTTGTGTGTACTGTAAGCTATCTGTTGGGATGTTTGTGTGTACTGTAAGCTATCTGTTGGGATGTTTGTGTGTACTGTAAGCTATCTGTTGGGATGTTTGTGTGTACTGTAAGCTATCTATTGGGATGTTTGTGTGTACTGTAAGCTATATGTTGGTATGTTTGTGTGTACTGTAAGCTATCTGTTGGGATGTTTGTGTGTACTGTAAGCTATCTGTTGGGATGTTTGTGTGTACTGTAAGCTATCTGTTGGGATGTTTGTGTGTACTGTAAGCTATCTGTTGGGATGTTTGTGTATACTGTAAGCTATCTGTTGGGATGTTTGTGCGTACTGTAAGCTATCTATTGGGATGTTTGTGTATACTGTAAGCTATCTATTGGGATGTTTGTGTGTACTGTAAGCTATCTATTGGGATGTTTGTGTGTACTGTAAGCTATTGGGATGTTTGTGTGTACTGTAAGCTTTCTATTGGGATGTTTGTGTGTACTGTAAGCTATCTGTTGGGATGTTTGTGTGTACTGTAAGTTATCTGTTGGGATGTTTGTGTGTACTGTAAGCTATCTGTTGGGATGTTTGTGTGTACTGTAAGCTATCTATTGGGATGTTTGTGTATACTGTAAGCTATCTGTTGGGATGTTTGTGTGTACTGTAAGCTATCTGTTGGTATGTTTGTGTGTACTGTAAGTTATCTATTGGGATGTTTGTGTATACTGTAAGCAATCTATTGGGATGTTTGTGTGTACTGTAAGCTATCTGTTGGGATGTTTGTGTGTACTGTAAGTTATCTATTGGGATGTTTGTGTATACTGTAAGCAATCTATTGGGATGTTTGTGTGTACTGTAAGCTATCTGTTGGGATGTTTGTGTGTACTGTAAGCTATCTATTGGGATGTTTGTGTGTACTGTAAGCTATCTGTTGGGATGTTTGTGTGTACTGTAAGCTATCTATTGGGATGTTTGTGTGTACTGTAAGCTATCTGTTGGGATGTTTGTGTGTACTGTAAGCTATCTGTTGGGATGTTTGTGTGTATTATAAGCTATCTATTGGGATGTTTGTGTGTACTGTAAGTTATCTATTGGGATGTTTGTGTGTACTGTAAGCTATCTGTTGGGATGTTTGTGTGTACTGTAAGCTATCTATTGGGATGTTTGTGTGTACTGTAAGCTATCTGTTGGGATGTTTGTGTGTACTGTAAGCTATCTATTGGGATGTTTGTGTGTACTGTAAGCTATCTGTTGGGATGTTTGTGTGTACTGTAAGCTATCTATTGGGATGTTTGTGTGTACTGTAAGCTATCTGTTGGGATGTTTGTGTGTACTGTAAGCTATCTGTTGGGATGTTTGTGTGTATTATAAGCTATCTATTGGGATGTTTGTGTGTACTGTAAGTTATCTATTGGGATGTTTGTGTGTACTGTAAGCTATCTGTTGGGATGTTTGTGTGTACTGTAAGCTATCTGTTGGGATGTTTGTGTGTATTATAAGCTATCTGTTGGGATGTTTGTGTGTACTGTAAGTTATCTATTGGGATGTTTGTGTGTACTGTAAGTTATCTATTGGGATGTTTGTGTGTACTGTAAGCTATCTATTGGGATGTTTGTGTGTATTATAAGCTATCTATTGGGATGTTTGTGCATAATGTAGACTATCTATAGGGATGTTTGTGTGTACTATGAGTGAATAATTTTTTATTTTTTACACAATTTAATACAATTCTGAATAGTTGTGAGTACATGCATGTAAAGCGCCTGAAAGCAATCTGGTTGATTGCGTGCTATATCAATAAATTGTATTATTATTACTGTATACTGTAAGCTCTCTGTTCGGCAGGTAATTGAGAAAGTTCTACGGCACCAGAAGGACCATCTGTGTGAGAAGATCGCCCGCTACACCAACATGCGAAAGAAGGCATGGCACATTGACACAGGCGACACCTGGCGGAAAAAGACATGTCAGGACAACCTGTATCTGGACAATGTTCGTATCGCGTTTGTCTCAGTTTCACAACCACCAACGTTGATAAGACATGACACATTATTTTTAGGTTGAAGTAGTTATTTTTTAATTTGGTAATCTGTAAAATATTTACAAAATTATCATTGAATATATATATATATGTATATATATATGTGTGTGTGTCTGTCTGTCTGTCTGTCCGTCCGTCCGTCTGTCTCTATTTGTCCGTCCGTCCGTCTGTCTGACAACAACCAATATATTTGTACAGAGTGAAGAGTGTGAGTGGAAAGCTGCACTGGATGAAGTGAAAGAGGAGAAGGAAGAATTGGACAGGGTGACCAAAGAGTAAGTCTGGGGGGGTGGGGCAGGGCTTGAGGGGTTGTGGTCTGGGGGTTCTGTTTCTACAAAAGGCACCAAATCTTTATATTAAAAGAACTCTAAACATTTATAAAAAGTATCACTTCCCCATTTTGATATAAATGTCAGACTTGAAATAAGTACACGTTTGTTGTACTTGAATAAAATTACAATTAAAAGTAACTTGAAAATGTATTCTAATTGAAGTCAAAATACCCTGAACAAAATTGGACTTGAAGTGAGGTTAATACCTTATTCATATATTGTACAAATACAGCCAGTAAAAATATC
Source organism: Escarpia spicata (assembly GCA_963995525.1). Taxonomy (NCBI): domain Eukaryota; kingdom Metazoa; phylum Annelida; class Polychaeta; order Sabellida; family Siboglinidae; genus Escarpia; species Escarpia spicata. The sequence continues at coordinate 30,332,387 of OZ023216.1, read as the reverse complement.
TTTATATAATAAATATCAGGTTGGAAATACAGCAGAGATATTAAGAAACATACTAGTCTGTCTGAAATTATATCATTTAAACTCAGACGCTCAATCTGCCAAGAATACATGAAACTTTAAATTACATCGACCTGTGAAACCTTTCTTTGTGCTTCTTGTTGTAAACATCAGATCACTCATATTCATGGGTCAATGCTAACCTGACTATACATACCCTTGACGTCAACACCCTGAACAACTTGCATGGGAAAAAAAAAAAAATGATATATGATGCTAATTAACTGAAAGAGCTGCTGATCTCATTGAATAGTGGTAATTTATTGTTGTTTTCACATCCTATATTTACAGACAAATTCACACACTTGTCCGTCAGAAGTTTGACACAGCGACCCAGATCAGGAATCTCGAGGACAAGAATGCAGCAATACAGGGGGAGAACGAAGCCCTGCAGACGATGCTAAACACCCTTGCTTCTAAGGCGTCCCCAAGTCCTAGTCAGAGGAAGGAATGCTTCTGCAATATTTGCGATGGTACTTTCTCAACATTTGTTTCAATCGATCCTCCCCCAGATGTTGTAAATAGTAGATAATAAATAAAATGGAATCTTCATGGTGTGACACATGTTATCTTAACATTACTGAGAGTATTGTTTGTTTTTGTTGTATAGTTACCATTGATGATCAGATAAGTGCTAAATTGTTTTTAAATTTCTAAAACATCCACATGTGTTGAGTGTCTCTGACAGGTTTTTCACTAAAGCAAATTCTCCTTTTAATTTCTACTATATTTCACGGTACACCCATACCTTGGCAGTTTTCTTGTTTAAAAAAAATAACTATTATTCATTTCAATCAACTTAAAAATCTGCATAATTGAACTTTCACATCTGACCTTTGACCTCCAGCACGAGCTGAATCGCTGACTGTACAGCTAAACAGTGCCCTCGACCAGCTGCGAGTGGCGACACGTCACCGAGAATTTGCCGAACGCGAGGTGTTGTCACTGAAGGAACGACTGAGGGCCAAAGAGAACTCACTGGACGAAATGATAGCGGACTTAAAAGACCTTCAACCTGATCCCAAGATTAAGGCAAAGTTGGCAGCTTGTGAAGAACAGGACAAGAAAGTGGCGCAATTAACTGAGGAGGTGGGTAATTTGAAACATGACAAAACAGAAGATAAAAATAGTTAAAGCTAGTAAGAAATAGTGATCTTTGTTACAGTGAAACTTTGGTTAAAACCACTGATACTATAATAATGTTTATTTAAAAAATATATTGATGCAGGTGAAGGATGTCAGTATGTAAGTCACCATATGTTGATGTAGGTGAATGTTGTCAACATGGAATTCACCATGTGTTGATGTAGGTGAAGAGTGTCAACATGGAAGTCACCATGTGTTGATGTAGGTGAAGAGTGTCAACATGGAAGTCACCATGTGTTGATGTAGGTGAAGAGTGTCAACATAGAAGTCACCATGTGTTGATGTAGGTGAAGAGTGTCAACGTGAAAGTCACCATGTGTTGATGTAGGTGAAGAGTGTCAACATGGAAGTCACCATGTGTTGATGTAGGTGAAGAGTGTCAACATGGAAGTCACCATGTGTTGATGCAGGTGAAGGGTGTCAACAGGGAAGTCATCATGTGTTGATGTAGGTGAAGAGTGTCAACATGGAAGTCACCATGTATTGATGTAGGTGAATGGTGTCAACATGGAACTCACCATGTGTTGATGCAGGTGAATGGTGTCAACATGGAACTCACTATATGTTAAACATGAATTCTTAAAATTCCCCTGAAATGTATGTCAAATTCCTTTGTAAAAAGGCATAATAAACTGCTGTGTCTTATGTTATTTGCAGGTGAAGGGTGTCAACATGGAAGTCACCATGTGGAAGAGAAAATGTGAAGAACTCACCCAGGCCCGTGCAACTGTCGAGTCTGACTTGAACGATTTGTACAAGAAAGTGATGGAGCAACAAGCTGCATCGCCACCAAAACCAGAACCACCGGCGCCACCTGTCATCGGGGAGCCTTCATTGGAGTCGGTGTCATCTACAGGAAAGACAGGGTGTTGGGGGAAATCTCGCACCCCCAAGAGCAGCGTACGTGTGCCGCCTTAGATCTCCATTTCTCCACTAGGTACTCTTCTGCATGACAAGCTACGGACAATGTCAACATTTCACATGTTTAAATACCAATGAGCAATATAATAAGACATTTGGGAAACATTTGTAGAATCTTGGTTGCACATTACACATGTAGCATTATGTAATACTAGACAATAAGTTGTGAAAATAAAATTCAAAATCTATTAATCATCCTAACGGGCCCACTAACATGCCTACAAAATGTCAGCCACATAGTAGATGCATATATGAAGAGACAGATGGGTGGATGGAGAGATGGATGGGCAGGCTGCGGGGCAGATAGACAGCTGGCCAGGACAGAGAGACAGACAGAGAGACAGCCAGGATTGACAGACAGACAGATGACAGGCAGACAGATGGACAGACAGACAGATGACAGGCAGACAGATGACAGGCAGACAGACAGATGATAGGCATACAGACGACAGACAGGCAGACAGATGACAGACAGAGAGACAGACGACAGGCAGACAGACGGACAGGCGGACAGGCGGACAGGCGGACAGGCAGACAGACAGACAGAACAGACAGAGATGTCCAATTTCTGTTTTATAATACAGACACTGCTGTTGAATTAAATTCCTGTCGTTTTATAAAAACGTGTGAACTTTTGACATAGTCCTTTAGTATTAAAACACCATACTATGGCTAGATTACTTGTTGATAGATGTTAAGATAGACTTGCACATCTGGTATAGACTTGCACATCTGGCATAGACTTGCACATCTGGCATAGACTTGCACATCTGGTATAGACTTGTACACCTGTTATAGACGTGCATATATGGTATAGACTTGCACATCTGGTATAGACTTGCACATTTGGTATAGACTTGCACATCTGGCATAGACTTGCACATCTGGTATAGACTTGCACATATGGCATAGACTTGCACATCTGGTATATACCTGCATATATGGTATAGACTTGCACATCTGGTATAGACTTGCACATTTGGTATAGACTTGCACATCTGCCATAGACTTGCACATCTGGTATAGACTTGCACATATGGCATAGACTTGCACATCTGGTATATACCTGCATATATGGTATAGACTTGCACATCTGGTATAGACTTGCACATTTGGTATAGACTTGCACATCTGGCATAGACTTGCACATCTGGTATAGACTTGTACACCTGTTATAGACCTGCATATATGGTATAGACTTGCACATTTGGTATAGACTTGCACATTTGGTATAGACTTGCACATCAGGTATAGACTTGCACATCTGGTATAGACTTGCACATATGGTATAGACATGCACATCTGGTATAGACTTGCACATATGGTATAGACATGCACATCTGGCATAGACTTGCACATCTGGCGTAGACTTGCACATCTGGTATAGACTTGCTCATCTGGTATAGACTTGCACATCTGGTATAGACTTGCACACCTGGCATAGACTTGTACATCTGGTATCATTGTCTTACATCCGTCTCTTTCATTGTCATTCCAGTGTCATTTGACAAATCCTTCCTCCCTTGTCCATGTGACATTTGTAGAGTGTACCAGTCATGTGGCCTGCCATAGCGAAGTTGGTTTTAAGTCGCAAAATTGTGAAATTGAGTTGTGTCCCATTCTAGATCGCACAGATCACGAGCTTTAAATTAATGAAAAACCTCATTTATTTAAATATCTTCAGTATTTTTTATGCATAATAATTGCTAAAATCGAAACAAACTTTAAAAAGTGATATTTTTATAAACGAGGTAAATGTGATTCATATTGTCTGTCGTTATGCAACACGTGACCGTTAATTAATGTATTTTATTTGTTTTGGGTTACTTTTTGAGGGAAATAAACTGAACATTGAAAGCTGAGATTATAAGGAATGCATTTTATACTGAAATCACAAAATTGCTGGGCCATGACCTAGACAGCTATGTTTGGCTGGTGTACAGTAGGCATGTGTGACTTAATACCTGGTTGATTGAGTCGTGACACATATGCATTGCATGGTAACAATCAATACCACCGACATCAGTACTTTAATTACCTCAACTGTCCATATATGTTCTTGGCTGTGTCCCATTTCCTGTACAGAGGTATTTGTTTCAAATGGAAAAGTTGTGATTAAGTACATATTTTCTTGTGTTTATTACACAAGTAAAGACCAAATGACAGACATAAATATCTGCCTTACCTCAAATTTGCTTGCTAGGCTAATCACTCGTGAAACTTAGTGGATTGCTTTTAATAGTCCATAGCCTGCAAGATGACAACAATTTATAAGCATACTATAAGCTAACTAACCAATGAAAAATTTTATATGCATAATTTACATCATGTTATTAAAAATGTCAAATAATTTATATATATATATATATACCCCATATACATGGTTGGTCTGTGTTATGTAGATTCACATCTGACCATTCAAAGCCTATTAAAGTAACTGATTATATTTTACAACAACATAATCTGACAGTTTCCTAGATTAACGAACCTGCAATGCTGTCTTTTTTCAGTTTTCCGACTCTCAGATGATTCATATGACTGTTTGTATTAGTGAGTTTGAGGCAGAACTGGAACAAGCGAGGAAAGCTCAAGAGGAACACCACCGTCTCAAAGACGACCTCACTCAACAGGTAGATATCAGACCTCACTCAGTCGGTAGATATCAGACTTCACTCAATCGGTAGATATCAGGTAGATATCAGACCTCCACAGCAGGTAGATATCAGACCTCACTCAAAATGTAGATATCAAACCTCGCTCAAAAGGTAGATATCAGACCTCGCTCAAAAGGTAGATATCAAACCTTACTCAAAAGATATATATCAGACCTCACTCAAAAGATATATATCAGACCTCACTCAAAAGGTATGTATCAGACCTCACTCAAAAGGTAGATATCAGACCTCACTCAAAAGGTAGATATTAGACCTCACTCAAAAGGTAGATATCAGACGTCACTCAAAAGGTAGATATCAGACATCGCTCAATCAGTAGATATCAGGTAGATATCAGACCTCCACAGCAAGTAGATATCAGACCTCCACAGCAGGTAGATATCAGTCCTCACTTAACAGCACTTATAACAACTAGATTTAAAATAACCACACTTATTGTGATCAGACTTATCGTGATCACACTTATCGTGATCACACTTATCACAACCACCACCACGTTTATCACTTCATCATTGACCACTAACATGTTTTCTCTGCCAACTCGCTACACTGACCAGAACCACAACTCAAACACCCATCCAGTCTGTGACAGTCTTCGTAATAGCTGTTGTTATTGTTTTCCTGTGTCATTGATTCGTCCACCGGCAGTGGTCAAGAGATACCTGTCGAGTGTCCACCTCTTGTCCACACCTGTCACGAGCTCACTCCTCCACACTCCTTCCTCCTTCACTCTGTCCATCCGACAACAGCTGTCTTCAAGTGGTTGTGTGTTGCTAGCGAGTGCCACAGCCCCCACAATGCACCTGTCACGCAGTGGCCAGTCAGACACAAGGTACACTCAGTAGGGATATGTTCAGTTCATAGATAAGTATGTAAGTGTTTATTTCTGACACCCCTCAATGGGGTGGCCTCTAGTGAATAGGTCTAACATTACAAACAGGTAAAGTTTGGTAGAATTAAGTTATTTAACATTTAAAGTTATACTGGTTGAAAATGACACAAAATAGTTAAAATTTGTAAACATATAGCAGGCTTTCAGTGGGTAAAAAATAAAAAGAACTTACATCTGTACATCTTGGCTGTACGTGGAAGCTGACGTTGACATCAATGAGATTTGAGGATAACGGGATTGGATATGATGATATGTTTGTTATATTTGGCTGAGGAAACATTCTGACTTGTGTAATGACCAAAGCGTGTGTTACCATTCAGTAACTGGCTTATTACTCTCTCAATGGGTAACATTTCAATTTACTGATTGCTTAAACTTTCATTTCTAAAACATTTCATTTCTGTTTCATTTAAGGTTTTTTGTATTGATTACTACTTACTAGCTGCTAGTACTCTCACACAGCCCACTCTAAAGGCTAAGTGTTGGACTGGTCCATGCTTTCAACCAACTAGTAATTTATATTTCTAACAATCTAGCTATAACTAGTGACATAATGATATTTACTATTACTAACAAAATACCTCAAGACATACACACAGAATAGCAGATGCATTAGAAATAAATATTGGAAAGAAATTGGCCAGTGTGAAAATTGCTTGCTGAACTATAGTCAGAAAGGTAAGTGAAAATATTTTGGTTAACTGACTGATATAATTGTATTGTCCGTCTTGTATTAAGACTGGCTGAGAATCATTGGCCATTTACGTACATCATTTGTCTTCATTATGTTCGATCTTCTGCTGCCTGAAATACTGTTGCTAATCCAAATTGTGATGTTATTAGAAGTCAGAACTCAGAATCAATTTATTTATTACTTGTTTAGACATACAATGTGTCGAATAATTTAAATAATAAATAAGGTTGGGGAGACTGCCATTAAGACATAATGTCGTTAGCATGGGAGCCACCCCAGAAATGTAAATAACAAAACAATTAACATCATGTGATCAGCATATTAAATGGTTTATTTTGATTGCTAATAATAATTCAACATACATACACATATATAAAAATTTATAGAGATATGCTTAAAGATTGTATATGTTTATATTTCTAGCATCGTAATTGTCTATATGTAGGCCTACTAGACATACATGATATCATGAAGAAACTATATTTAAAAATACATTTATAAGTACTCGTGTACTTGCTGATATAGATGTCTACATAAATACAGATATTGCAATACGTGTATTACCACACATATAAAGCATAGTCATAAAGCAACGAATTACATTAGTTATTAAGTTTGTCGCCCTTGTGTCCACCCAGTTCCTGACCAGCTTGTCTGTCTTCGCAGTATGGGCAACAAATCAATGTCAGTTTGCTTGTAAGCATGTTATCGAATGTGTCAGTTCTCTCAGTAAGTATTGTAGATGCCTCTTGTAGTAGCTCTTTGGTGCTTAACTTGTTATGTTCCGTACAGTTTCTTGAGCTGAGTTGTTTCCAATATGAATGGTGGTCTTGTTTACTAGAATAGGCTATAATAACCATATCATTTTAATTGGTATTTACGAATCAGCTACGATGAACTCACTAGATATATAGCACAAAATAAGTATTAATATATATATAAGCCATGTATATAAGGTACATCAGTCATATGGAAGACTTTAACCAAGTCCCAATGTGTACCTTACAGCATGCATCCATTGTAGGCTGTTTACAACAGTCTGTTCTGATTTATGTTTTGATACAAAAATATTACATCAGGCCTTGACATTAACCCTAGCCCACTGACCCAACACCTTTTTGAAGCTGTCAGATCCATTTGGGCCACAAGTTTTCATATTTTCCTGGCTCAGTGGGCCACCATTGCTTCAAATTGAGCCACACACTGCACGCAATAGTGAGCAAAGTGCATTTTTGTCATTTTTGAGTTAGATGCAGAAATAAATAGAGGTAAGAAATATCTTTCAGTTCAATAATGGTCTAACTCAAGATCTACTTCCATGTTTGCTCTATAGGGGGCAGTACAGTATTGCACTCATAATACGCCTTGTTTACTTGAGCAAGAATGGGCCAAGTGCATATTCCAAGACACCAGAAAGTTTTGCGACTGACAGAGGAGTCAGATAGGAAGTATTATCTATTTTAGACATCACTGAATTTATATGTTCACATTTCACTGAATATGTTTTAGAAAATAATTGTCCGATTTGATGGTTTTGGCGTGTAGATCACTATTGCACTGAATAATAGAAACTTGCATATTTTTCAGGCCCTTTTGCCTGGACCACTCTGGTCTAGGTCAAAATTTGTATTTTTTACAAAATGCCAAAATCTGAACAACACGATCATTTGGTTCAATATATATCTCCTGTGTTAGTAATCATAATACTGTTGTCAGTAACATATGATTTACCATGATTTTATTACAGCCTTTGAACGCTTCTCTGAAAAACATAAAAATGCACTTGGCCCACTATTACATTCAGTGACTCTATTATTCCTATCGCTTTTCCATAAAACCGACATCACAGTTGGCCTCTCGTCCAATGTCTGGTTGTCCAGTAAGTCCAAGGTGCAAAACTGTGTTGTTGTTGGCTATAACTAAAAGTTTGTTGAAAGAAATTTGTTGTTCTAAAGCGGAAAATTGGTTTATTGAAACAGAATTTCAGTGTTCAGCAATGGAATTTTGAAACATAAAACCAGTGGCCCCAAAATTGACAAGGTTAATTCCAACTTATATTAATATTTCAGGCCATTACAATTTAAATGTATTGGGCCACTACATAAAAGTTCCATATCATTGGTGCCAGATACCATTGGTACCAGTGTTTGTAGTTATATATTTACACACATATATATATTACAAAATCATGATGTTTACGGTTTTATGAGGGATTCAAACAACACAAGATTAGATTGAGGATAAGTTTTATACACAAGGATTAGCAGTGCATATGGTGATGTAGATGTTTAAGTAGGTTTGTGGGTGAGTTTTGTGTTGTGTGTTTTAGACGTACAGTTTGCAGAGCCAGTTAAGGGAAAGTCGGCGGGAAATCGACCGTCTCGCTGCTGCCTGCAATGACGCTCAGACAAAGAACAAGGCAGCCGCAGACAACCTGACAGCCACCAACACCGAAACCATGAACCTTGCAGCACAGGTGTGTGTGTGTGTGTGTGTGTGTGTGTGTGTGTGTGTGTGTGTGTGTGTGTGTGTGTGTGTGTGTGTGTGTGTGTGTGTGTGTGTGTGCTTGCATGTGTGTGAGTGTGCATGTGAGTGTGAGTGTGAATTTAATGCCCTTACATACTTGTGACAGTGTACACAAATTGTCAATTCATATTACAATTATGAATTGACCATATTTCCATTACCTTTGTATTGGCCTTCAAGTAGCCATATTGGCTTGTGTTTTGAGCCAATATGGCTACCCATAGGCCATTAGGAAGGCAATACGAATATGACTAATCAATAACATATAGTATATATAATAAAACAAGGAACAGTATCCTGTCATAGCCAGACAAGCAGATGTCCTTAAACATACAGTAGTAGGCAGAGCGTCGTCTCGAGAGACGATGCTGTTGTGCCCTGTTGTCAGTTTCTGGAGATATGGCAACGTCCTCTATGGCTGTGCTGTCCGATTCGGGAGTGACAGTCCCTGCCGCAGCCAGAGCAGATGAAGCCGTTTGTTGTTTGTGCCACCTCCTATTCTCTCTCTTTCCGTCAGTCCGTCCAATGCCTGTGTATACAGTCTGACGCCAAGCATTTATGTAGTTAAAAATCATTAAAATTATCAAAGCATGGGTGTGTCTCAACTGTAAGATATGTTAAATATATAAAATGTTGTTGCTTGCAGCTGAAGCAGGTAGCTGTAGACTTGGACTTGGAGAAGAGTGTGACAACGAAACTAAAGGCAGACATAGATCAGAGAGACCGACTACTGAGTGGCAGCATCGCAGACGCAGTCGTTGACGGACAACTCAAGTCAGTGCTACTAGAGGACAGTACTGTAGAGAATGACCGAGATGTCTTTGCGATGACCGACTATAAAGTCAGAAAAGTGGAATTTGAGAAGGGTCAGTTGGCGTTTGAGGTAGAGGTGAGTATCTTTGGTTGTAGGAAAAAAGATACAGGAAAGAAAGGAACGGACAAAAACCATTAGTTTATTTTGTTTATGATTTCTGTTTTAGAGATCATCAAAGTACTTTTGTATTATATAATATTATTATAAATATATTTATTGAAAAAGATGTTGAAGTTAATTCAGTTAATTGTGTTATTTTATTGTTTAAATTAATGTTTTGATGCAGAATGTGCTACCTTCTTTTTGTTACTTTTTTCTTGTTACTGTGTTTTTAGCCTGCAGTCAGTGGGAGAGTGGACAGTACAAAGGGTTGTTATATCTGACATTTAAAGATAACTAACTTCTAATAATGTTATATATTATCTAAGGATTACTGTATGAAAAAGACCATTTTAAACGTGTTCTTTGTAAATGGGTAAACTTTCTCTCCACTAAGAAACCTTTCTGTATTTTCTAAGTAGAACATCTAACCATTGTTTATATTTTTGTGTCAATGCCAATTAAATCTCACTATTACTCACCAATACTGATGAGGAAAAGATTACTGTTGTTTGATATTGTTGCAGTTTTTGAGGGGCAAGATCAATGCCTTGGTGGAAGAGAATGCCCTCGTGTTGCAATGGAAGGCACACAGGGAACAAGAAATACTCGAGTTGAGTGCCCAAGTTTCCCAGCTGACCTCTGACCGAATCGAGGCCCAGAACAACCTTTTGGTGAGTGTCGTCTGAACATGCCTATTGGTCTTGCGTTAAATCTTCCCATACACAGTATTATGTAGGGTTTAAAATTTATGTACAAATTTACGTGTGTAAATTCTTTAAATTTGTTATAATTTTTTTCAGGAAAGGTATAATTTTTTGTATAATTAAAATAGTGTAGCTACAGAAATGGTGCACCTTAGGAACAATCTTCCATTATATAGGCCTTATCCATGACTCTCTTGAACTATGTCGACTCAGAGAGCATATGCAAATAATTTATAGAACTGATTTACTGTCCCTATTACACATCACGACTAACATCGTTTATTTTGTATTGGTTTTTAAATTATTTATTTTATGTTATTACTTGATTGATTTTAAAGCCATAAATAGTTTAACTTTAGCTAATTATGTCTATGCAGTATTTAGTCAATATTTTGTTTTACATAAGTTATTTATTTACAAATGTATATATTTAAATTCTGTATTATAATTTTCTTATTGTTCTTTTTAGATAATTATTATATTATGGAGATTTTGTTTTACCAACGTTGTATTATAAGTGCGTCTGAACAGGTTTTATCTCGATATACAAATAAAAATTATTATCATTGCATATTATTGCTATAAAAACTTTTATTGTTAAGAAATTACATGACTTGAATGACAAGAAATGTTGATTGGTGGTGCGTGACAGGTGTGTTCGGTGGAGCATGAAACTCTTACAGAGAGCCTCAAGAAGGCACAAGCAGACCTTGCTAAGCAGATGGCCACTGCAGCAGACTCTATCTCCAAGCTTCAGGGTCAAACAGAGGCTGTGACTTCTAACCTGGAGAATCGCTACAAATATCTCCACTCGGAGGGTTCAAATGTAAGTTTACGAATTGATTTTGTGTTTTGCGATTCCATCAAGGAACCCTTTACAGTTGGATAAATTACATTTTATGAGTCATATATTTTGTCCCTCCTTAAACTGATAAAATTTATGTCTTTGAGCAGCTGTTTGCAACTAGTAACATTATTTTATTTTCATCTAAAGGATATGGTCATCTGCAGATAATCTGAGTGGGATTCTTTATGTATTGGTGAAAATGTTTAATGTAGATGAGGACAATTATTAGGCCTAGATATTCTGCACACTTTTTACTTGCGTAATCTAGTCTGCACCAAATTTCAATGAAAACAAAAAAATTATAAGTTTGTGCTTTAAACTACAACTGTTAGACATCATTACAGCAGATTTATGCCATTGTTCTTCCATTCAGCATTCCTCCAAACAATTGCATTGTTCCTGTTGCCATGGCAATCATGGTGGTGACGCTTTGCAAGAGCATGCAGCCACAGTTAGAACGGTTGCTAGGCATGCTGCATTGTTCAGTCTTAATGGCGTTTTCAAAGTAACAGTTTGGAGAGACGTAAGATAATGGTGAGTTGTCAAGTTAAACAAACTTACTATGAATAAACGGCTATCGCAGAATCCACCCAACAACCAAGTGTGCAATCTAGCAGTCCCTGAGATACAACAACCAATGGAGAGCGAACCAGCCACACGCATCCAGCCACGGGTAATGACATGCCTTCTTAACCGTAATCTTGTGTATTAATATGTAAATTCCCAACACGGATAACATGTGGATGAAGAGAGGCAGTGCGCTCAAGGTAGTGCCTCTAGCCTGCTGCTAAATGCTGCACTGGAACATGCAAGAATAATACCAGATAAATTATCCCGTTCTTGCATAATTTGAAATATAACAGATGTAGACATAGTAATTTTATAACATCTAGGTCTACTTAGTTTATGATTAAAAATAACATCACCGTCTTGACCTGTCAGTGACCATGTTTATGTGTTTTTCTTAACTTTTTCTACACTAAAGTCAGAAAATTGTACTTATATTTCATCATAATTTATTTAATAAAATACTGTTAAACCCAACATATGCTGCTGATCTTGAAATTGTGCCCATTTAAAAAAAATTATTCAGTAACATTTTATAAGAATATTGTGATTTTGTCCATCTATCTGCACATCTCTGAATTGCTTTGAGGCTGTTAACTTTCTTTAGGAATGGGTGACGCATATTCCATACTAGCCCTGATCAGTGAAATATATGCAATTGTTCTACATTCTTCCCTAGTTATGAGCATTTCTGTTTAAATATATACATATAATGTAAACTTATTAAAAGTTGTTTTAATTGTTGTATAAGCACCTAAAAGAGTTAATGCAAATTAAGCTTTTGCAACTACAGTAATAAAATACAATGAATTGTTATCTAGAAAGTATACGCAATATGGTGGCAGCCTTGTTATCATATTTGGCGTTTATAAAGTGCAGATTCAATACTGAAAATTTGTTTTCTTGCATGGTTTTGCTTCTGTAAAAGTGGGTTCATGTATATATGTTTATATATATGTATGTATGTATATATATATATATATATATATATATATATATATATATATATATAATATGTAATGCAGTGCACCTGTAATGGGAGTTATGTGGTATGTATTAATATGCCAACTCAGGACCACTGTACACTTTAACAGTATCTTCTTGCCCAAATTTATGTTCACTTGCTTCCTTGAACCACTGGCATCTTACCTACCAATTGATGATGTATTAAAAAATAGTTATTTTTAGAACGTTCTTACATGTTTGTGATATGCTATGCTTCTCTAGAGGGCTATTCTCCTACCTGAGTTAATTGCATGGTGATCAATACTCCAGATGGTGTCACTTAACCAATTTAGTATCAACAAACTTAAACGGTGATAACGGCTGCCCTTGATGTCATTGCTCCATGGTTTGGTTTAAGCTAGTTTCTTTATTACTTTGCTAAATTCTTTGCCATGAAAACATTTGGCTTTACAGGTACAGATTGGTTGATAACTGGTGAGGCTACAAGTGATTGATTACTATTGTCTGTTGATATCACAGATGACAGCTGAACTGGATTCTATCAGAGTGTTGCTTGAAGCCCGTGAACGTGAAGCAGAACTTCTTCGGGGTACCATCAAGTAAGAGAAATGACACAAGCCAATTTTCCAATAAGGTTTAATTTTATAGAAAGTAAAGTAAAAAAAGTAAAGGTAAGTTCTTGTATAGCACAGTATCGAGTCCTCAGGACTGCTCAAAGGACTTTACACTTTACTCCCTGGCAGACATGTTCAGTTGAACACCATCTTGACTTCTCTGAGACATAGTTTTCAGATGGAAGTAGGGCATAATTCTGCATTATGAACATAATAGAATGTGACTATTTACAGTTGTGACGATAAAGAGAGAAAAGAGGTGGTTTATGTGAACAAGTACAGTGACATGGAGATGTGACGTCTAAATATGGACATAAAGGCTGCCTCTACAGAATATTCATACAAATGACACTAACCCATGGAATTACTGAATGATTGAATCAGTTCAGTTGACAGAAGTTAAACTGCTGCATGGAATGACTTACCAATTGATTCAATTCAGTTGACAAAACTGACACATAGAATGATTGAATCAGTTCAGTTGACAAAACTGACACATGGAATGACTGAATTATTGAATCAGTTAAGTTAACAGAAATTAAACTGCTGCATGAAATGACTTACCAATTGAATCAGTTCAGTTGACAAAACTGACACATGGAATGACTTTAATCACTTCGTTGACAGAAGTGACACTGACACATGGAATAACTGATTTATTGAATCAGTTAAGTTGACAGGACTGACACATATAATGACTGAATGAACCATTTCGGTTTATAGAAGTAACATATGGAATGATTTAATCATTTCAATCACCAGAACTGACACATGAAATGACTGAATGATTGAATCTTTAAGTTAACAAACTTGACATATGGAATGACTGATCGATTGAATCAGTTCAGTTGACTAAAGGTGTACTGATACATGGAATGACTTAACATCAGTTCAGTCAACAGACATGACATATTGAATAACTGAATGATTGAATCAGTTCAGTTGACAGTAGTATGACTGAATGGTTGTATGGTTTCAGTCGTCAGAAGCGAGATGTTGAGGCCCTCAATCACATGGTGGATGTGTTGAAGGATGAGAACACAAACAGCAAGAGAGAACTGCTGAAGGCTGGCAGAGAACTCAATGAGAGGGTAACGTCTCTCTCTCCATCTCCATCTCTCTCTCCGTCTCTCCCCCTCTGTGTCTCCCCCACTGTCTCTCTCCCTCTGTCTCTCCCCCTCTGTCTCTCCCCCTCAGTCTCTCCCCCCACTGTCTCCCACCTCTGTCTCTCCCCCTCTGTCTCTCCCCCTCTGTCTCTCCCCCTCTGTCTCCCACCTCTGTCTCTCCCCCTCTGTCTCTCCCCCTCTGTCTCTCCCCTCTGTCTTGCCCCCCTGTCTCTCCCCTCTCTGTATCTCCCCCTCTGTCTCTCCCCCTCTGTCTCTCCCCCTCTGTCTCTCCCCCTCTGTCTCTCCCCCTATGTCTCCCACCTATGTCTCTCCCCCTCTGTCTCTCCCCCTCTGTCTCTCTCCCTCTGTCTCTCCCCCTCTGTCTCTTCCCTCTGTCTTCCCCCCCCCAGTCTCTCCCCCTCTCTGTCTCTCCCCTCTCTGTCTCCCCTCTCTGTCTCCCCCTGTGTCTCTCCCCCTCTCTGTCTCCCCCTATATCTCTCCCCCTATCTGTCACCCCCATCTCTCTCTCGCACCCTCTTTCTCTCCCCCCCCCCTCTCTCTCACAGACCATTTCTATTCAGGAATATATCATAGTCATGAGCCAATCCTTTTGGTGGTCAACCATATTATTTTCTACTACAATTTTTCATCATCTCAAAGTGATTCCTCATGTAAGAAACATCAGAAATGAAATGGAAATAAACATGCAGTAAACTATGCAGTTGGTAACATAATGAAAATGCTAACTACAGAATAATTTTGGTGGTTATCTGTAAACATGGTAGTTATTTAAAATTTTATTTATTCAATTTTTAGAACACTAAAAATTAATACTGATTTCTTACGGAAAGATTTTATATTAAAAAGGAACACATTTAACGTTATCGTTTGCTTTTCCAAATGGAATGGGCATTATATTTGTATATATTTCCAAATAGATGTGCAGTGTGCAAATGCAAAGATTGGGTGCGTGTCTATTAATTTGTTATTAGACGTGAGCAACATAAGCTGTGACGGGTGCGCAGATGCACAAATGCATGTGTAAAAAGACAGATTCAGTACATCTACCAAACCCCTAGGGGTTTCCAGAGGATCTCCTTAGTTGCACCAGTTGCCTTCTGAAAGTCTCATACTGTGACGTATATTATATGTGTGACCAAAGTAAATGATGTTCTATAAATAGTATACTAACTGTGCTACGACAGACGCGGGAAGCGAACTCGACCAATGACAATGTGCGCTATGCAGAGCAACAGAAGGCAGTTCTACAGAAGGAGATCGCAGCTAAAGAACAGGCACTTGGCCAAGCTCGGGACGACCTCAACCGCAAGGCAATAGCCTCCGCAAACCTCATCAAGAAGGTACAACTGCTTGTGCAGTGTTCTGTGTGAGGCACACAATACACACTGCACAACATTGGTAATATGCTAATGCCACGTTGGATCCACACTGTTGCTCTATGCACCCCTCTAATGTGGGGGGAGGCTACCCTAGAGATGCATTATTGGTCCTAGAGATACCCTACTTGTCCTAGAAATGTTCTAATGATCCTAGAGATGTTCTGGTCCTAGAGATGCCCTACTGGTCACAGAGATGTCCCACTGGTCATAGAGATGACCTACTCTTCCTATAGATGCCCTACTGGTTTTGAGATGTTCTACTGGTTTTAGATATGTTCTACTGGTCCTAGAGATGCCCTACTTGTCCTAGATATGTCCTACTGGTCCTAGACAACTGGTCCAAGAGATGCCTTACTAGTCCTAGAGATGTTCTACTGGTCCACCTGATTCCAATCCCACAAGTGTATAGCAAGATAACGATGGATACAGATATAATGATTACTGTCAGTGAGATGTTCCTGCAGGGTCAACTGAGTGCCACCCATGTACCATATTCGTTCTATCAAGGGTACAAGCCCTAATTAGCATACACCCTCTTTAGCAGTATCTGACATGGTACAGCAATCTCCTGTTGAACTTTGACTGCTGTATCCATCGTTGTAATTAAGTTTTTTACCAATGTGATACTAGATTCAAATCTCGGTAATAAAACATATTTACTATTGAAAGGTCCACCTAAATTACCAGACTTTCAGTGTACTGATATCCTGTTGCTCATAAATGTGAATGCAAAAATCGCTGAGCAATCACATCTGCTGAAATTGTTTTATCCAAGAACGCGAGGAGCCAAAGAAAGTATGTGTACACCTATATATATATATACGCTTATTGGAACGGAAAATGTGACAAAGTTTCATGTCGCAAATATTTGTTAAGCAATATACTGTATACTCAATAGATGGAATATGACATGTCACATTCTTGTAGCTGGACGAGACGGAGGGAAAGCTTCATCAGGTCGAGACAATCTTCCATCAGAAGGACACGCAGTTTGTTGCCGTAGAGACGGAACTACATCACGTCAACAAACACCTCATGTTAGTGGAGCAAGAACGCTCTGAGATGAAACTGGAGCTGATGAGACTCCATGATGAAATGAAGCATACCACCAGTCAGAGCATGAAGATGGAACAGAGACTGAACACAGAAAAGAGCCTGGTTGGTCTTCTTTTTTATAAACCTCCCTTCTTCATTAGTAGAGCAGATTAGACGAAGTATAGTTCAAATAGTGTTAGAAACATGAAACTTGGTATGCATATTCCCACTGGGACATTCTTCAAATTCAGTTAATGCGCCAATTGAAAATTCAAGATGGCGGCCATTTAAAAAAATGATGACTGGATTTGAAGAATATCCCAATGGGAATATCCATGCCAAGTTTCATGGTTGTATCACTATTTGAACAATTTACCTCAAAATGAGCCCTAACTGCTCTACTACAGGTTGTCAATCTCTTCTTATGTTTTCAGTTATCTTTTTGTGTGTGTGTTGGATCTTCTTCAAGTGGGCTGTCCATTTTCTTTTATGCCATTGTTTGTTCTGATGTCTTTGTGAATGCAGTCAATGTTTTACTGTACTGCCTTTCACACTGTGCCAGTGTGCATCAAGCCAGTCTCTATTTCGAATCACGTGCTGACTCCAGTTCTCGGTTGTTCACGGGAGCATACATTTTTACTATTGACCAGTGAGAGGGATCATTAATTACTGGTTACAGTGCAGCGTTAAGACATTCTATATTGCCTTTATGCCAGCCTGGTTCAGAAACACCAGAAACAAGGTGGATTTTAAAATGATCACACTTAAAATGGATCGATCTTCTTAAACACATCAAAATACATCGATGATTGTCACTGCCAAACTTTCCTCACCTCTCTGAATTTCTTGATTCAATAATAAAACAATACTAATTCACTTTATTTATGATAACTTAATGTAATGCAGCTCAACTTACAACGTTAACTAACAAAACCGTATTGCAAAAGAACCAGTCATTTTGCGCATTCGTTTAAAATTATTTGAATCTGTTTCCATGGCAACACCAGTTGATGGAGGAGAAGGCGACTCGAAACCAGGCGAAGGACGAGACGATGCAACTGAGCTTTAAGTTGGAGGTGCTTAAGAAGGAATATGATACACTCGTCAGTAACCTCGATACAGAGCGCAGTCACATCCACGCAGCCAAGGTGAGTGCACAACAAGGAATATGATACACTCGTCAGTAACCTCGATACAGAGCGCAGTCACATCCACGCAGCCAAGGTGAGTGCACAACAAGGAATATGATACACTCGTCTGTAACCTCGATACAGAGCGCAGTCACATCCACGCAGCCAAGGTGAGTGCACAACAAGGAATATGATACACTCGTCAGTAACCTCGATACAGAGCGCAGTCACATCCACACAGCCAAGGTGAGTGCACAACAAGGAATATGATACACTCGTCAGTAACCTCGATACAGAGCGCAGTCACATCCACGCAGCCAAGGTGAGTGCACAACAAGGAATATCGTACAAATATACACAAACAAGGTAATTTATATCTTGAATATATTCATATAACCACATGTCTCTTTAGGTACTTTGTACACATTGTGTATTATTTGTGAGACAATTGCCCATGCAATTGAAACTAATTAGTAATACATTAAATTAACAAACTAAATTAATTTTATATCTGACATATATAAAGCAAACAAATTGTTGTTATGATGAAAAAATGTGACCTGCCACTGCAAGTCTCATGATTGTGAAATGGAGTTTATACCTTTTTCGGTTCCACAAATCATAAGCTTTAAAATGATACGTCACTTGTTGAAATATCTTCAGTAGTTTCTTATTTATTGCTAAGACTGAGGCAAACTTTAAAAACGCAACATTTTGAGAAGCAAAGTCATTTTATTTCATGCTGCCTATTGTTTTTTTTAATAATATGGGTTTGTAAATGCTTGTATTTTATTACTTTTTGATGGCTTGTTGAAAAATATAAACTGGAAATTTAACTTGAAGAAAAACTTGAAAATGGTATTAGAAGTTATGCATTTCTTTCAGAATCACAAAATGTCTGAAGCCTGATATAGACAGCTATTTTTGTCCCGTGTACAGAAAAGGCCTGTGCAACTTAATAGTTCGCTGTGGAGGACTACAAATAAATGAAGTTGTTGTGAACACTGCAGGATCAGCGCCAGAGATTGGAGGAATCACTGCACACACATACAGAGAAGATACACTCTCTGGAGACAGAGAAGCATGACCTTGCTGCACAGCTGAGTGAGATGAAGAGCATCGTAGACCAGCTGAAGACAGATAAACAAACTCTCTACCAAGGTGGCTACTCTCTCACTCACAATGGAATTATTAATGTTCTCCTCTTGTTTCCCTGTCCGTCAGGAGTGAGTCTGGGGTCGATTCTGATCCTCGATTTCTGTTTTCTTTTTTCGTTTCTACTGATTTTGCACTGCTGTGTCTGCCAACCATCTCCATTCCATTCTCTCTTTCACTCTCAATCTCCATTCCTCTCCCAGTCCTTCCAAGTTACAGTTGTATAAATTATGATTGAATTGGTCGTAGAGTCATGGTAAGTGCCATGTCAGTAATAATAAGTTGATGTTGGCAAGTTATTTTGTACATTTTTAGATAGTTTCTTTACATCTATACTAAAAATTGATTTTTCCAATGCCAGTTGTTATTTCTGGTAATTCATTGATTACATTTAAGAACAGTCTTCTAACGTGTATGAGAGTACACTCATCAAGCATGGTGGTTGATTTGTAAAAAACATTGTTATACAGACCACCGCCACCACCTGTGTTCCATCATGTTGAAGTGGATCACATTATGGACCACCGCCACCACCTGTGTTCCATCATGTTGAAGTGGATCACATTATGGACAACTGCCACCACCTGTGTTCCACCATGTTGAAGTGGATCACATTATGGACCACCGCCACCACCTCTGTTCCATCATGTTGAAGTGGATCACATTATGGACCACCGCCACCACCTGTGTTCCACCATGTTGAAGTGGATCACATTATGGACCACCGCCACCACCTGTGTTCCATCATGTTGAAGTGGATCACATTATGGACCACTGCCACCACCTATGTTCCACCATGTTGAAGTGGATCACATTATGGACCAATGCCACCACCTGTGTTCCATCATGTTGAAGTGGATCACATTATGGACCACCGCCACCACCTGTGTTCCACCACGTTGAAGTGGATCACATTATGGACCCCCGCCACCTCCTGTGTTCCACCATGTTGAAGTGGATCACATTATGGACCACCGCCACCTCCTGTGTTCCATCATGTTGAAGTGGATCACATTATGGACCACCGCCACCACCTGTGTTCCACCACATTGAAGTGGATCACATTATGGACCACCGCCACCTCCTGTGTTCCTCCATGTTGAAGTGGATCACATTATGGACCACTGCCACCACCTGTGTTCCATCATGTTGAAGTGGATCACATTATGGACCACCGCCACCACCTGTGTTCCATCATGTTGAAGTGGATCACATTATGAACCACTGCCACCACCTGTGTTCCTCCATGTTGAAGTGGATCACATTATGGACCACTGCCACCACCTGTGTTCCTCCATGTTGAAGTGGATCACATTATGGACCACCGCCACCACCTGTGTTCCACGATGTTGAAGTGGATCACATTATGGACCACCGCCACCACCTGTGTTCCACGATGTTGAAGTGGATCACATTATGGACCACCGCCACCACCTGTGTTCCACCATGTTGAAGTGGATCACATTATGGACCACCGCCACCACCTGTGTTCCACCACATTGAAGTGGATCACGTTATGGACCACCGCCACCACCTGTGTTCCACCACGTTGAAGTGGATCACGTTATTGACCACTGCCACCACCTGTGTTCCACCATGTTGAAGTGGATCACATTATGGACCACCGCCACCACCTGTGTTCCATCATGTTGAAGTGGATCACATTATGGACCACCGCCACCACCTGTGTTCCACCACGTTGAAGTGGATCACGTTATGGACCACCGCCACCACCTGTGTTCCACCACGTTGAAGTGGATCACATTATTGACCACTGCCACCACCTGTGTTCCACCATGTTGAAGTGGATCACATTATGGACCACCGCCACCACCTGTGTTCCACCATGTTGAAGTGGACCACATTATGGACCACCGCCACCACCTGTGTTCCATCATGTTGAAATGTATCACATTATGGACCACCGCCACCTCCTGTGTTCCACCAAGTTGAAGTGGATCACATTATGGACCACCGCCGCCACCTGTGTTCCACCATGTTGAAGTGGATCACATTATGGACCACCGCCGCCACCTGTGTTCCATCATGTTGAAGTGGATCACATTATGGACCACCGCCACCTCCTGTGTTCCATCATGTTGAAGTGGATCACATTATGGACCACCGCCACCACCTGTGTTCCACCATGTTGAAGTGGATCATTTTATGGACCACCGCCACCACCTGTGTTCCACCATGTTGAAGTGGATCACATTGTGGACCACCGCCACCACCTGTGTTCCACCATGTTGAAGTGGATCACATTATGGACCACCGCCACCTCCTGTGTTCCATCATGTTGAAGTGGATCACATTATGGACCACCGCCACCACCTGTGTTCCACCATGTTGAAGTGGATCACATTATGGACCACCGCCACCACCTGTGTTCCACCATGTTGAAGTGGATCACATTATGGACCACCGCCACCACCTGTGTTCCACCATGTTGAAGTGGATCACATTATGGACCACCGCCACCACCAGTGTTCCACCATGTTGAAGTGGATCACATTATGTACCACCGCCACCACCTGTGTTCCTCCATGTTGAAGTGGATCACATTATGGACCACCGCCACCACCAGTGTTCCACCATGTTGAAGTGGATCACATTATGTACCACCGCCACCACCTGTGTTCCTCCATGTTGAAGTGGATCACATTATGGACCACCGCCACCACCTGTGTTCCTGCATGTTGAAGTGGATCACATTATGGACCACCCCCACCACCTGTGTTACATCATGTTGAAGTGGATCACATTATGGACCACCGCCACCACCTGTGTTCCATCACGTTGAAGTGGATCACATTATGGACCACCGCCACCACCTGTGTTCCACCATGTTGAAGTGGATCATTTTATGGACCACCGCCACCACCTGTGTTCCACCATGTTGAAGTGGATCACATTGTGGACCACCGCCACCACCTGTGTTCCACCATGTTGAAGTGGATCACATTATGGACCACCGCCACCTCCTGTGTTCCATCATGTTGAAGTGGATCACATTATGGACCACCGCCACCACCAGTGTTCCACCATGTTGAAGTGGATCACATTATGTACCACCGCCACCACCTGTGTTCCTCCATGTTGAAGTGGATCACATTATGGACCACCGCCACCACCTGTGTTCCTGCATGTTGAAGTGGATCACATTATGGACCACCCCCACCACCTGTGTTACATCATGTTGAAGTGGATCACATTATGGACCACCGCCACCACCTGTGTTCCATCACGTTGAAGTGGATCACATTATGGACCACCGCCACCACCTGTGTTCCACCATGTTGAAGTGGATCACATTATGGACCACCGCCACCACCTGTGTTCCATCATGTTGAAGTGGATCACATTATGGACCACTGCTACCACCTGTGTTCCATCATGTTGAAGTGGATCACATTATGTACCACCGCCACCACCTGTGTTCCTCCATGTTGAAGTGGATCACATTATGGACCACCGCCACCACCTGTGTTCCTGCATGTTGAAGTGGATCACATTATGGACCACCCCCACCACCTGTGTTACATCATGTTGAAGTGGATCACATTATGGACCACCGCCACCACCTGTGTTCCATCACGTTGAAGTGGATCACATTATGGACCACCGCCACCACCTGTGTTCCACCATGTTGAAGTGGATCACATTATGGACCACCGCCACCACCTGTGTTCCATCATGTTGAAGTGGATCACATTATGGACCACTGCTACCACCTGTGTTCCATCATGTTGAAGTGGATCACATTATGGACCACCGGCACCACCTGTGTTCCTTCATGTTGAAGTGGATCACATTATGGACCACCGCCACCACCTGTGTTCCTTCATGTTGAAGTGGATCACATTATGGACCACCGCCACCACCTGTGTTCCTTCATGTTGAAGTGGATCACATTATGGACCACCACCACCACCTGTGTTCCTCCGTGTTGAAGTGGATCACATTATGGACCACCACCACGACCAGTGTTCCATCATGTTGAAGTGAATCACATTATGGATCACCACCACCACCTGTGCTCCTCCATGTTGAAGTGGATCACATTATGGACCACCGGTACCACCTGTGTTCCATCATGTTGAAGTGGATCACATTATGGACCACCACCACCACCTGTGTTCCTCCATGTTGAAGTGGATCACATTATGGACCACCACCACCACCACCTGTGTT
Source organism: Escarpia spicata (assembly GCA_963995525.1). Classification (NCBI taxonomy): domain Eukaryota; kingdom Metazoa; phylum Annelida; class Polychaeta; order Sabellida; family Siboglinidae; genus Escarpia; species Escarpia spicata. The sequence goes on along the minus strand of OZ023216.1, from coordinate 30,308,842 downwards.
CCATCATGTTGAAGTGGATCACATTATGGACCACCACCACCACCTGTGTTCCTCCGTATTGAAGTGGATCACATTATGGACCACCACCACCACCTGTATTCCTCCATGTTGAAGTGGATCTCATTATGGACCACCGCCACCACCTGTGTTCCATCATGTTGAAGTGGATCACATTATGGACCAACACCACCACCTGTGTTCCTCCATGTTGAAGTGGATCACATTATGGGATTCCTGACAAGTCAAAAGCTTCATAATCTGCTTAACATCTATGTATTCTTCTCCGGATGAAATCTTGTTCAATCTGATAGATTTGTTGACAGAATGATTTTGTTATTACCGTAATGATTTTGGACCCCCTAAAAATAAACACGTGAGAATCAAATTACTTTTAGGTGTCATTGCGGTACTTGTGAGTTGTGTTTGAATGTGTTTATTCAAGTAAAGACTGAACTAGATTGTCAGAGGCTGCTTTGTCAGTGGTGTCTTATGGTCTCTTCAGATGTGCAGGAACTGTGTCGGAAGTTGTCTGAGAAGGATAACCTGATTGCATCAGTCCAGGAGTCGACTAGCAACAAGATGGAGACGATGCAGAGGGAATACATTATGGAGAAGAACATGTTGATCCAGACAAATAAACAGCTGGAGGAGAACTTCCGGGCAGCCAAGTAAATGATCCAGACAATTTTCCTATGTGAATTAAGTAACAAGGCAGTGGTGCCCCCTAGCGGACTAGGCCTATATATTACCCTGGCGGACTGTGTATGTAACCGAGTTACTCGCAGGCGTGCAAGGATAAGGACAAAGGGGAATCTTCCATTATTCATTGTTCACCGTTCACCAGTTGTTCTGCATGTGGTTTTGGTTTGCCAGTTGATTTGCATTTCTTTGCGAATTGATAATGATTTATTTAATTTAAAAATGTAAAAACCTTTAAGTTATTATATAGCGCAGTATCCAGTCCTTGTGAATGCTCAAAGCACTTTACTCCCTGGCAGACTTATTCAATCGAACACCATCTTCACTTCTCTGGGAAGCATTTAGCCATGCTGCAATTAATGCACAAAGACTATTCATACACAAATATATCCACCACTGTCTTTAGCTAGTTTAGTTTTAGATTGCAGAGAGTAGATGCATTATTTGAGTTTGTTCTGATAGGTCCGATACAGAGAAGTTGAACTTGAGAGTGAGAGAGCGAGATAAACAGATGGAGAGTTTCAATCGCGTCAAGGTTGAGTTCGAGGCAGCAACAAGGTGAGAGAGTGAAACAGACACACTACATACCTTGTGTGTGCAGGCATACAAATACACGCACTACATACCTTGTGGGTGCACAAATCCACATTGACACACTATATACTTTGTATTTTAGAAACATATATACAGTGCAACATGCTTATAATGAACTACTTTGTGGGTAGCTAACGAGTTCGTTATATCCGTGAATTGGTTATATGCGTGTACCTGTTTACCCGCTAGGTGGCAGTGTTGTATGTGACAGTTTTTAAACTATTCGCCAGGTGTCTGTCAAACGCAGACATTTTGTTGTGTAATATTTATTTAGATGACACAAAACAGTTACAAATGTTACTATTAAGTGTAGTCGTAGTATAAGATCGCAGTCCCCGTCTGTGAAAAAGTAACGAAATACAGTATGATGTAGACACATGGCGAGCACATCGCATCTAAGCACACTAAAACCCGAACTGTGGCAGGATGGAGCCACGGTAACTACTACTTCTTGTACAACACACACAGAATGACACCAGTTAATCTGCTTTGAAGAAGTCCTCCATTGTCGTTTGTTGGCTATAGGGCACCAGACAACAGGAAATCCTCAAGCCAGTCGCAGTGCGCTGCAGCATCATTTGACTGCGTAGCCCTGTTGCGGATGAACTGCGGTATACTGCTCAGTTAACAATCCCTTTGGCTTTGATGATTTCCCTCATTAACCTAACACACACAGAATGACGCCAGTTAATCTGCTTTGAAGAAGTTCTCCATTGAAGTTTGTTTAGGGCATCAGACAAAAGGAAATCCACAAGCCAGTTGTATTGCGCTGCAGCGTCGTCTGACTGCATCGCGCTGTTATGAATGATTTCCCTCATTGACCTAATTACTTTGTTACTGGTGCTCTGCGCGGCCACGGCATGGCTTCCAGGTCACGGTATTTGCTAACAACCGGGCGATTTTCAGTTGGACAGAAATTCGTTCGAGAAAATGTCTTCGTAATAACCGTGAATTCGTTATACCCGTGTTCATAATATGCGTGAACGCTTATAATGGAAAAGATAGGGAAAAAATCTGTACGTAAGAAATTGTTTCGTTATATCCATCAATTCGTTGTATCCGTGTTCGTTATAATCGTGTTGCACTGTACCTAGATGAACTATGTACACACCTTGTCTGTGCACTGTGCACACTTAGACACACTATGTGCCTTGTGTGTGCGCAACTGCGCATATACACATAGATTTATGCACACTCAAACAACGTAAGTGTGCACAGGTACATGAAAACATGCACATACAAACACACACACACGCACGCACGCACGCACGCACGCACGCACGCACCCACGCACGCACGCACACACGAACACACGCGCACACACATACACACACAATTATTCTCTTGTGGCTAATCAATTGTTGTAACTATAACAATATATCAAGATGTTAGTGCTAAAATTAGTGCTAGCTAGGAATGATAACTCGTTAACATTGGAACAAATTATGGAAGTTACGTTTACCAGCTGACTTTATGCTTATTTGCATCTGCTAGAACCAAAGTTCAGATGCAAGATCCATGGAAATATATGAAGTTAATTACATTTGTTCCAAACGTTACCAGTGAATGTTCTAGCTTCATTACAACCTCACAACCATGGCAGTCTGTTTTGATAGTTGCTGTTGTTATGCACAAATTCAGGCCACGCCTGATTTGTACGAGATCACGTATGTGTTTGTCGTCACCGAGATGTGAGAGTCCACATCACATTTTGTAGCTTGAAATGGCAAAACAAATTCTCAATTTGCATGTTTATCACACATTCACCAATTTAATTACATTTCCGCTGCATGTAAAGCTCCAAAAGATTCGAGATATTCTGGGTCGTCTTCAGGTACGTGATGCCTACGGGGCAATTCTCAATGGATATTCTGTATATGTTTGCTTTTTAAATATCTTCTCTGTTCCATGCTTGTAGGAATTTGTTGCAAGTTTTCTTAGTTCATTCTTGTACAAATAGATGGCACTCGCAGTGTTTTTCCTTGCACAAATATAACTAAAAGGTTATGTCACTGAATACAATATTTGCCTGCATGCATTGTATCAATTCAAGTTGCTGTGTGTATAAATTCATGATTGACTGTTTAACTGAAACCAAACAGAAAAAGATTGTCCACAGATAGTTTGGAAATTAGCAATATAACTACATTTCTATGCAATGTGCCAGATCGAGGCCCAGACCTATATTTACATTTTCATAATTTACAAAATCCGAATCATAGTCATTGAGAAATACAAAGTCTTCTCAGTAACCATTCCATAAAATGGTACATTTCTGAAGATTGGGTAGATAGTATTACCAGATAATGAAATCTGTTTCAATTTTGAAATGATTCCATTAGAGTTGAGAGACAGTTCGCTAGCAGATGGATGTTGGATCTTGGGGTAGTGGCTGCACTGCAAGTCCTACTGACAGGTCATTAGAAACTGTTACAGGAAGAGCAAGTAATCACAGTCAATCTTGTTTGCACATTTTCCCAGACAGGTATAGTCCCAGGTAGATAGGCGGAAACGTAGAGTTCCAAGTAGGTAGAGGCAGGTATTGTCCCAGATAGGAAGAGGAAAGTAAATACCAAGTAGGGAGAGTCAAGTAGGTTCCAGGTAGGAAGAGACAAGTAAGTCCCAGGTAGGAAGAGACATGTAGGTCCCAGGTAGGAAGACACGTATGATTCTAGGTAGGAAGACACAAGTAGGTCTCGGGTAGGAAGACACAAGTAGATCTCAGATAGGAAGAGGCAAGTAGGTCCCTGGTAGGACGACACAAATAGGTCCCAGGTAGGAAGACACGTGTGATCCTAGGTAGGAAAAAGGCAATTAGGGTACCGGGTAGCAAGAGATCCTTCATTCTGGAGCAGTGTGTGTGAATTGTGATGTGGATCCAGGACAAAGCAGGAGCTGGAGACACGAGTGGCCGACCAGGAGAAGGAACTAACAGAGGCTCGCAACACCATCAGCAACCTGCGCTGTGAGAAGAACCGCCTCGCACAGCACCACCAGAAGATACAGGTATGTTTTCTTATTAATACATGTAAATTAATATATATATGCATATAACTGGCATAATGTTTTATTCTTGACCATGCATGCAAGTGTAGCAGTTAATAGCAGAGCGTACACATAGACAGATTTTTAGAATATAATTCTTAGTGTAATGTATGTACCCCTGCAAGCTGTGTGAAGTCACCTTACCTTTTTAGGTGTCTGGAGTATTGTTGATGACATGTGACCTCTCACAGGAATGTGGGTTTTAAGTCACAAAATGGTGAAATGGACTTTTGTAACTTTTTAGATTCCACAGATCATCAGCTTAAAAATTACACCTCATTTGTTGAAATATATTGAATAGTTTCAGATTTCTTCCTAAAATCGAAGCAAACTTTAGAAAACCAACTTTTTAATAAATTAAATCATTAATTGTAACTCGCACAGTCTATTATTTTTAATTGATGCATGTATCTTATTAGTTTTGGATTATTTGTCGAAAAAATAACCTCCAAATTGAAAGGTGAGATTATAATGTACAAATTTCTGTCAAAATCACAACATTTATTGCACATGACCTGGACGGCTATTTTGGGCTCATACAGATTTGGCCTGTGCCACTTAATATCTGGTTCACTTCGGCGGGTGACACTTGTGGTAAATTATATTTCAGACAAGTTTTTTCAAATTTACGTTTCCGTGTCTCTCCGCTAGGATGCACTGGAGAAGATCCGCCAGACATCGGGGCAGCTCAAGGACCAGCTGTCCGACCAGAGGGAGAAGTTCACTGGCGAGATTCATGCCATGCAGGCGAATTTTGTCGAGGAAAAACACCGGTGGGAGACGGACCGCAATGAGCTGCAAGACCAGCTCAGTAGGGTGAGCCACTGCAGGAGGTCATATGGTCAGTAGGTCATGGGGTCAGCAGGTCACAGGGGCAGGAGGTCATGGGGTCACATGGTCAGGAGGTCATTGGGTAGGAAGTAACAGGGTCAGGAGTTCACAGGGCAGGAGGTCATGGAGACAGGAGGTCTTGGGGGCAAGAGGTCACAAAGTCAACACTTCATCAGAGCCAGTAGAACATAAGGCAATTTCTTTTCTCAATTCTACTTGATGGTTCCGTTATGTCACAGTTTGCCTATGTCACAATAAATATTATGGGTGTGACCATCATCAAGCTTTGCGTTTGCAGTGATGTTTGTAATGGTAATACAGGTGAGTTATACCATTGCTGCCTGACATGTCAGATATCAAACAGTCCTGTATACAGTTGTTTTTAAAAACTGCCTTATGTTTTTGTCATAAATAAAAATGTTGGCGTCAGAATGTTAACAAAATATATGGTAGAATGTACAAACACTCCATGTGTTTGGGATCCATTTTTGATGGCTTGACGGAGCTTTTGCTAGGCAACAGGTCATGTGATCAATAGGTCAATTGTACAGTGATTATACGTCTTTGTTTTTGTTGCGCTGCTGAGCTGCTGCTACAATTTGTCCAGTTCTGTACAAAGGTAGAGGAAGCTAGTAGAGGCCACGACCACTCATGTTACCATGATTACATTCAAGGGGCGTAGTCTGTTCGTCTACCCAGAATTAGCGGGAGTAGTCTGCTGTGTTGACCGTGGGAAAGTGAGCATCAATCAACACCAAAGGGTACAGCAGTTAACTCAGCCCAACTTGGCCATATTGCCAATAAAGCTTGTTTTGAAACTGGATGTTTTGTTTACTATTTGAACATGCTGCAGGGTCGTGTCTTCAAATTGCCACCATTGTTACGGGCTTAAATTACTAAACACACTTTTACTTCAATGTAGTTAATATAATCTTAAGAACATTATATTAATTAATACAAGAAAAACTGGGAACAGACTATGTCCTATTAATAGCTAAACATCAAGTAATACATTAATTAGGAGCAAATTTAGCCATTTATATCATGTCTGGCTGCTGTACGTGGCTGGCCACTGGCAGGGGGGGGGGGGGGGGCACTTTAAGTGGACTACTGTATCTTCATTAATTTTTGGATAATCTGTCTAAACCACCATTATATGTTGGTTACCCTGACAGGCGGTGACAGAACTAAAGAAGACGGAAGTGTCTCTGATCGCGATGACAGAGACCCGTGACAGTCTCGTGGGCAGCAATCAGGTGTTTGAAAGGACGACTGACTCGCTCAAGGTTCAGCTCTACGATGAGGTGACTACGCGCAAACTGGCAGAGCAACGGATGGAGGCCTTGATCTCTGACATAGAGCAACTCAAGACTGCCAAGGTAGCATGGCGGCCATCTTGGTCTTCTTAATCTACTTCATTGATGTTTATTCTAAACTGGATCAACATCGTAAAACTAGATCGACACACTAAATTAGCATTGTCTAAGCTAAATCAGTATTGTTTAAACAAAATCAATATCTCCCAACTAGATTATGTTTGACATAGAGCAACTGGAGACTAACAAGGTATCATGGCAGCCATGTTTTGTATTATCTACATCAATATTGTGTGGACATAATGTCTCCAATAATAATATGCTAAAATGTGATACTTTGATGACTATCATGTAGTTTGTGAGTTCATTGTGGTCAAAGACAATAAATAAATAAGTCAATCAAATAAACAAACAAAATCGCATTGCCATATTGCAAGTGAGAGTTGTATTGTGTACGGTAAGAGACAGATGACCACTAGTGGGGGTTGTGTGGTGTGTGCAGTGTCACTAGTGAGCTTTGTGTGGTGTGTGCAGTGTCACTAGTAAGAGTGGAGTGGTGTGTGCAGTGCCACTAGTGAGTGTGGTGGTGTGTGTGTGCCGTGTCACTAATGAGAATGGTGTTGTGTGTCCCCGTGTCACTAGTGGGCGTTATGTGGTGTGTGCTGTGTCTCTAGCGAGAGTGGCGTGGTGTGTGCAGTGTCATTAGTGAGTGGTGTGTGCTGTGTCACTAGTGAGAGTGGTGTGTTGTGTGCCGTGTCACTAGTGAGAGTACCGAGTGACATCCTAGTACCGAGTGACATCCTAGTACCGAGTGACTGTCCAGTACCGAGTGACAGTCCAGTACCGAGTGACTGTCCAGTACCGAGTGACTGTCCAGTACCGAGTTACTGTCCAGTACCGAGTGACTGTCCAGTACCGAGTGACAGTCCAGTACCGAGTGACTGTCCAGTACCGAGTGACTGTCCAGTACCGAGTGACATCCTAGTACCGAGTGACATCCTAGTACCGAGTGACTGTCCAGTACCGAGTGACATCCTAGTACCGAGTGACATCCTAGTACCGAGTGACATCCTAGTACCGAGTGACTGTCCAGTACCGAGTGACTGTCCAGTACTGAGTGACAGTCTAGTACCGAGTGACTGTCCAGTACCGAGTGACTGTCACCGAGTGACTGTCCAGTACCGAGTGACATCCTAGTATCGAGTGACATCCTAGTACCGAGTGACTGTCCAGTACCGAGTGACTGTCCAGTACCGAGTGACTCCAGTACCGAGTGACATCCTAGTACCGAGTGACTGTCCAGTACCGAGTGACATCCTAGTACCGAGTGACATCCTAGTACCGAGTGACTGTCCAGTACCGAGTGACTGTCCAGTACCGAGTGACAGTCTAGTACCGAGTGACTGTCCAGTACCGAGTGACATCCTAGTACCGAGTGACTGTCCAGTACCGAGTGACTCCAGTACCAAGTGACTGTCCAGTACCGAGTGACATCCTAGTACCGAGTGACATCCTAGTACCGAGTGACTGTCCAGTACCGAGTGACTGTCCAGTACCGAGTGACTCCAGTACCGAGTGACTGTCCAGTACCGAGTGACTGTCCAGTACCGAGTGACTCCAGTACCGAGTGACTGTCCAGTACCGAGTGACTGTCCAGTATTGAGTGACTGTCCAGTATTGAGTGTAATATTAATTTAGTAGTCTCATTGTGTTGATATTTATGTACAAACAGTCTCTGAACATTAAGAGACAGATGACCACTAGTGAGAGTGGTGTGGTGTGTGCAGTGTCACTAGTGAGCTTTGTGTGGTGTGTGCAGTGTCACTAGTAAGAGTGGAGTGGTGTGTGCAGTGCCACTAGTGAGTGTGGTGGTGTGTGTGTGCCGTGTCACTAATGAGAATGGTGTTGTGTGTCCCCGTGTCACTAGTGGGCGTTATGTGGTGTGTGCTGTGTCTCTAGCGAGAGTGGCGTGGTGTGTGCAGTGTCATTAGTGAGAGTGGTGTGTGCTGTGTCACTAATGAGAGTGGTGTGTTGTGTGCCATGTCACTAGTGAGAGTCGTGTTGTGTGTGCCATGTCACTAGTGAGAGTCATGTAGTGTGTGCCGTGTCTCTAGTGAGAGTGGTATGTGCCGTGTCTAGTGAGAGTGGTGTGTGCCCTGTCACTAGTGAGAATGGTGTTGTGTGTGCCGTGTCACTAGTGGGCGTTGTGTGGTGTGTGCTATGTGCCATGTCTCTAGTGAGAGTGGTGTGTACCGTGTCCCTATTGAGAGTGGTGTGGTGTGTTCCATGTCACTAGTAAGAAAGGTGTTGTGCATGCCGTGTCACTAGTGGGTGTTGTGTGCTGTGTGCCATGTCTTTAGTGAGAGTGGTGCGGTGTGTGCAGTGTCACTAGTGAGCTGTGTTGCAGTCTGAGGCAGATGACCACATGGCAGAGGTCCAAAAGACGGTCGCCAGTCTGCAGATCCAGCTCAAGACTGAGCGAGACAAGTTCGTCAAGATCAAGACTGACCTGCACTCGACCAAGAACTCGTCTCATTCACATGAGGCACAGGTCCACCTACTCACCATACAGGTCAACGACCTACAGGTAGGTGGTGCTCTCGTCATAGGTAGTGCTCTTATCATGTGGTACCAGGTGACACTAGTATTGAGTGACATTCTAGTACCAAGTGACATCCTACTACCGAGTGACTGTCTAGTACCGAGTGACATCTAGCACCGAGTGACCGTCCAGTACCAACTGACCGTCCAGTACCGAGTGACCGTCCAGTACGGAGTGACCGTCCAGTACCGAGTGACTGTCCAGTACCGAGTGACAGTCCAGTACCGAGTGACCATCCAGTACCGAGTTACATCCTAGTACCGAGTGACCGTCCAGTACCGAGTGACCGTCCAGTACCGAGTGACATCCTAGTACCGAGTGACTGTCCAGTACCGCGTGACTGTCCAGTACCGAGTGACTGTCCAGTACCGAGTGACTGTCCAGTACCGAGTGACAGTCCAGTACCGAGTGACTGTCCAGTACCGAGTGACTGTCCAGTACCGAGTGACTGTCCAGTACCGAGTGACTGTCCAGTACCGAGTGACAGTCCAGTACCGAGTGACTGTCCAGTACCGAGTGACGGTCCAGTACCGAGTGACATCCTAGTACCGAGTGACATCCTAGTACCGAGTGACTGTCCAGTACCGAGTGACTGTCCAGTACCGAGTGATAGTCCAATACCGAGTGACTGTCCAGTACCGAGTGACTGTCCAGTACCGAGTGACTGTCCAGTACCGAGTGACTGTCCAGTACCGAGTGACTGTCCAGTACCGAGTGACAGTCCAGTACCGAGTGACTGTCCAGTACCGAGTGACTGTCCAGTACCGAGAGACATCCTAGTACCGAGTGACATCCTAGTACCGAGTGACTGTCAAGTACCGAGTGACATCCTAGTACCGAGTGACATCCTAGTACCGAGTGACTGTCCAGTACCGAGTGACTGTCCAGTACCGAGTGACAGTCTAGTACCGAGTGACTGTCCAGTACCGAATGACTGTCCAGTACCGAGTGACTGTCCAGTACCAAGTGACATCCTAGTACCGAGTGACTGTCCAGAACCGAGTGACTCCAGTACAGAGTGACATCCTAGTACCGAGTGACATCCTAGTACCGAGTGACTGTCCTGTACCGAGTGACATCCTAGTACCGAGTGACATCCTAGTACCGAGTGACTGTCCAGTACCGAGTGACTGTCTAGTACCGAGTGACTGTCCAATACCGAGTGACTGTCCAATACCGAGTGACATCCTAGTACCGAGTGACATCCTAGTACCGAGTGACTGTCCAGTACCGAGTGACTGTCCAGTACCGAGTGACTGTCCAGTACCGAGTGACTGTCCAGTACCGAGTGACATCCTAGTACCGAGTGACATCCTAGTACCGAGTGACTGTCCAGTACCGAGTGACTGTCCAGTACCGAGTGACTCCAGTACCGAGTGACTGTCCAGTACCGAGTGACTCCAGTACCGAGTGACTGTCCAGTACCGAGTGACTGTCCAGTATTGAGTGTAATATTAATTTAGTAGTCTCATTGTGTTGCTACAAAGGTACATTGAGTGCTCCAGCTCACGCAGCTGTATGGATGAGTACCTTGCTATAGACAGTGGTGATATTTATGTACAAACAGTCTCTGAACATTTATTGTAGTGTAGCTTCCCAGAGAAGTCGTGATGGTGTTTGATTAAACAGGTCTTTTTGCTGAGGGCGTGAACTCTAATATATGAGGATATTATTTTATTATTTACTTATTAATATTCTATTGTCTATTTATTTATTTATGTCTATTTTATTCTAATTGTCGACAATGTCATATTGTATGTATGCTTTTGTATACACTTTGATTGTTTTAGCTTTAGTTTGTTTTGTTCATTTTTGTTTAATTAAATTTTGTTACTCATATTTTAATTAATCATTATATATGTCTTATCATTTCATTGTCAACACCTTGAACAGAGTTGTGCACTGGATATGAGTGTAAAAATAAAGTACATTATTATTAATATTTTTAACTCAGTCATCATGTAAGTTTTGTCTTGTGTGCGACAGAACGAGCTCGTTATGGTGAAGAACGAGAAGGAAACGATACAGACTTCACTTTCCACACACAACAGTCGCCTTGCACTTGAACTTGAGCAGGTTCAAGAGATCATGCAGAAGGAAGTAGGTCGCCTCCAGGTGGAGCTGCAGCAGTTGACGACCGACCTTGAGAGGTCAAGGGAGCAGCAGTCGTTGAGGAGACAGGAAGTGCTTCAGTTACAGCAGGAGCTATTGGAAGAACAGGCTCATGCGTCCGATCTTCGCACCCAGCTCTCTCACGCTCACAACTCTCTCACACTGGAGGTGGGAACGCGAGAAAAACTTGATCAAAGGTATGTGGCCTGGCAGACATGTTATTTGGTGGATTTTAGTTGTATAGGAATTAAAATAATTGTAGGGGTATCGAGGAATGACCCTATTAGAACGTTTCAACAAAATAGATTTATTCACTCCAACCGCAACTGTAGGGAAATCAAGGAATCACCAAATTAGAACATTTAAACAAAATAAAGTTATTCACTCCAAACCCCTGTCCGATAATGGTCAGCTGCTACTGAGGGTAGATACAGCCCCAGTTAACAGTATGTTTGATTGTAGTCCCAAATAAGGAGCAGTGGTGAACTGTACCCTGCAAGCATAATAACTGCATTATTACTCATAAAACAATAGTTTTAGCCTTTACAAAACATCCATATGCTTCAAAGTGTCGCTCTCTGAACATGAATATAAACAAAATGTCCTCTAGCGATCATACCAAGTGTTGTTACCATGTCAAAACACAATTCTAAAAATAAAGCCGACCAGCGTCAAATTACGATTCCGCTAGTTAATATAGAAACATTCCCATATCTAACCTTCAGCTCGTAAACCTATAGTGATATGTAGGGTATAGACGATGTGTAACGCAACTCCATAATATAACTTACTGTATGCATACAATCAAATCTCATACAGCATGATTATATACAGTACAGACTCGTCGCAAACTTATTTACGACCCATCATAAACAAAGCAGGGCGATAATGTAATACAATGTAAACACAGTGAAAGTTGATTCGTGCGACCTGTAACTTCCACACCTGACTAGATATAACATTATACAGTTATGACGAATACTTCAGGTGAAACTGTCAGAGTTTCCTCCCATCTAAAGACGATTTCTTAATTAGCAGAAATACCAATCAGGCCGTCACTTGAACATCCTACACTCGTAGCCATTTTCCAGTATGTAAACGAGGAAATGAATGCTTAGTTAGTTAGCGTTTATACAAAAATGTTATGTAACGCTGACTTTTTGGCAGTGATGTTGCAGTTCCAGGCTGTAAAGCAGTCATAAGAAATCTTGTTTATAAATCATGACGCATTTAGATAAGTCAGAAACCTCCCTGGTAGTTGCAGTCCCAGGTACTGACATCAGGTGGCGATCCAGGATAAGGCGACACTGGGTTAAGTCTCTATACGTACATAATGACCTGGTGCAACTGCAGTGGTACTGGATTGTTATATAATGTGCTTTCTACTATTAATATCATCTTGTTAGCTGTTACATATATATGACTATATAGACCGATACATGTATCATTATTTGTATGTGTGTCTGAGATAAAGAATTGACTACCGGTGTGTTTGATGTTTGTCCACCGCCAGGATTGTGGAACTGGAGATGTTGCTGACAAAACTAAAGATGAGATACAAGGAAGATGATCTGAGTGGCCTGGAAGCTACCAAGTAGGTTGTTTCAGGATACTTGAGTTGGATGTTGCTGTTTCTGTTCCACGAGGGTTGCAGACCTGTCAAGTCCTGTGAAACAAAACAGTAGACACGGCAGACAAAAACCATAATCTTTATATGTAAGTGCCCATTGACGCACGTCATAAAAAACAAGTTTGTAAGTACAGGTGTGTAAGACATTTATTTGTGAAGTGTGTTGTAATCGACCGTGATGCGGTTCACCAGTGTCACCATCTGATCAGTGACAGTTAACTGGTAGCAATGACCGTCAACGTTCATCTTGCACTGTAAGAGTGATGTCAGTGTGTTGGCTTTGAGGCTCTGACAACACTCGGTGTGCACCTTCTGCACAACAGAAAAGGAATGTTCGCAATCTGCGTTTTTGCGTGGAAGGTCAAAACTGCGACCGTCACCTGCGTGAGTGAGGGAAATATCGGCTCACCCATCACCATCTTCACTTTCATGACATCACAGTGCGCCATGCAACCTCTGAGCTGCTCTTGGGTGCGACGGTACTTATGTCGAATCCGGACCCACCTCACTTTCATCATTTTAACTTGAGTTTTGCCTAACTAATATACATCACTGTGTTAGTTCCATCATTCAACATCATCCAAAGCATATTTATATTACGAAAACATTGTGTAAATGTTTGCGCCTGCACGTAACATGAAAATGCATTGGTGAGTGCTCGTTCCGGGGATCTGCAGGAATTCTACAGAAATGCTACCAGGCCATGAAACGAGCATGAACCATAAGGGAGTTTGATGAGTGTGTCAGTCGGCGAATTTACCGACAAATAAAATGAATGCGATAAATTCATTAAAAAAAGTAAAAAAACAAGCATAAAACCGTACGGTTTTCCTACTACGCCCGTAGTTTTCATTTTATCTATAAAACCATAGTGAACACGGCTAAACCGACTAGGACTTGACCGGTATGTGGTTGGGTCATCCTGAGGCTTTTATTCTTTACTTCAGACAACATTTTTTACTTCACACAAACATCATGTCACACATTCAGTTGAGAACAGATGTAAACTAAAGACAAACATACTGTATAGTAGTTTGACTAATCTACTACACGTTTGGTCAAGTTGTGTCGAATATGATGACATATATTAGTTGAATTTATAATAATGATATGAGTTAGTAATCGATGTACGCATGCAATGCACACGTAGGTGATCCACCACAGCGAAGTGGGTGTCTAGTTGCAAACTTGGGAAATAGAGTTCTACGTTTTTGATTCCACAGATCATAAGCCATAAAATGGTACATCATTTGTTGAAATATCTTCAGTTGTTTTTTATATTTATTTAACAAATTTAAGCAAACTTTAATAAAAAGAGACATTTTGAGAAACAAGGTCGTTTTGACCCGCACTGTCCACTGTTTTTTAATCTGTGAGTTCGTAAATGCAGGTATTTTATTAGTTTTTGATTATTTGTTGAGGAAAATAAACGGACATTGAAAAACGACATAACAAAGTATGCAATTCTTAATTATGTACCATGTGTATTGATACTACCTTCATGATATCCCTGCATGACCTTTGACCCTTGACCTGACCTTGTGTTTGATGTAGGACGGAGATGAACAAGATGATGTCGGACATGAGACGTCGCCTACAGGAACAGATGGAGAGTCAGAACAACAAAACAACGCCTCAGATCGAAGCTCTCCTCAAAGAAGTGGCCAAACTAGAGAAGTACAAGATGAAGGTGAGGCGACCTAGATAGAGGACACACACGTGTGTCTGAACGACACAGTTGGACATCCCTCAAAGTGTAACCATTTATTTGGTGCACCTAATTCAGGATTGCATTTTGACGTCACGAATACATTATAAACACGTGGTGACTTGTTTATATGGCAGAATTCTTAGAACGCAGGCTCAGGTGCTCCACGCAGAGAACTTTTACATTTTCGTGCTCGTATCAAATTTAAATCACAATGCAGTCAACTTGTAGTGCCGTTGGATGCATCAGTCGTTGGTAAAAGGTGTGTACCACTTCTACTCATTGCTTAAATGATGCACCATCAATGTAGCATATTTGTTTGAAAACATTTGCCGTTACTTCATCTCTTCCTGTCCAACAAAACATTTCTAAACTACCACAAAACTACAACCACATAATATAACAACTGCCGGATTAATGTGCTTCTTATCTGCTGTACGCGAATGTGTGCAACTACAACCAACTTAGTTTGTTGCGAAACATAGCAACCCCGTATACCATAGTTTCACTATGTACTGGCTGATGGATTCATGCACACAATGTAATCTGGATAATGTGGTAGTTGCCCTGACTTCCAGATAATGTCACAAATTATTCAGTTTTGTTCACCAGGTAGTGCCACCAGTCTACTGCTCCCCTGCAAGATGTTCATTATATGCACCATTGCACAAGGGAAATGTAGAGTTTATGTCAATGTGTTGACATTTACACAGTAAATGTAAAAAATTCAATTAAATACCAGATGTATTGGCATCAGAAAGTGGTGAATATTGGGGGACTGAGGCTCTCCAAAAACCTATTGCACATACCCCTGTTGAAGCTCTCCAAAACACCACCTTGAGGTTCACCAAAAGTCTCTAATTGCATGCTCCTCTTGAAGCTCATCAAAAACCACACCCTGAGAATGTTAAAAAAAACCTAGATTTGCACCCCGTTGAGGCTCACCAAAAACCGACCTTGAGGCTCTAAATATTGGTGGGCTAATCCTAACCAGCACCCCACCTAAAATATATGGGGCTAAGCTAAGCGGTTCAATGCCCATGGAATGTGTAGTCACCTGAACACGCGGGAGTATATGCAGAGGTGGAAAGATTCATTTGTTTTATGTTGTAACAATCTATGGATTGTTATAACAGTGAGCATTTGAAAACTACTAATAATATGACTGCATTTAAGCATAAATGCAAGAACATTTTATTTAAGAAATATCTCGTTATGGAAATCTAAATAAAATCATCAACAATTATAATCCTGCCATTGTGGTCACTCTACCGTATGTGTTAACATGTGCACTTGTCATATACTTTAAACTTGGAACTTGAATATCTTCCATTACATGATAGCAATTATGATTGCTAGGGTAGAGGAATAGCAAGTTCAGTAAACGTAACTCTAAATGTCTAAATATACATGTCAGGGGTAAAATGACAATGACTTCCTGTTTACCCCCTTCAGACATTGTACATGTTCATTCACACTTGTAGCATAGTTAAACTTGTTTGTCTTGTATACATTGTTGTTGGCAATATTTTGGATAAACATTCATTCATTCATAGTATACTTGCAGCATAAAATGGAATTATAAAAATGTTAATAAAAGACAATGGAACAAACTCATAAAATTGCATAAAATTAAAAACCAGTAAATATTCTACACATGTAACAATTGGCCGACATCGCTCGTTTCGCAATTTGATTGATTTATAAACTGCCTGTAGGTGGCAGCACTGGATAGTTCATTGAGCCAGGAAAGGTCACTGCATTCGATCACAAAGGCACACCTGGCCTCGATCGACCAAGATAACTACCGTCTACGCCAGCAGGTGATGCAATCACGTAAGCGACTCGCCATCGGTCCCGGGCCAACCTCAGACAGGTAGGTTTCTGTTTCTGCGTCTGGCACAACATCCTAAAGGATGGCTTCAGCCAGTAATGTTTGGCTAGCTTCGGGCATATCCCTTTTATGGTTTTGGTAGAACATGTCACTTCATTAAGGGGCAGGGGCTTTCGTTCCACTGTCTGCACGTGTGGGACCAAAAGAGTCTGCGTATACAGTTGTTCTGGAGAATGGCTCCGTGAATTTGTGTTTGTTTCCTCTGGTGCTGTGTGAGTGCTGCTTTGTTGGTAGGTTGATGTCGATATCTAAATCAGTTTTCCCATTGATTCCGTCTGTGTTGGAGTGATGGCCATTGAAGATTTTCAGTCATTTTTGTTACACTTTCTTGCCAGATGTAGCAGCATGTTACATATCTGGCAGCTCTTCTATGGACAGCCTCTAGGTGCTGGATCAGATGTTTGATGGTAGGATCCCATATTGTGTGAGAGTATTCAACTAGAGGTCAGACCAGGCTAGTGTAGGTTAACTCTGATTGCACGGTTGGTGATGCACAGGTTTCCCCGCAGGAATCTAAGGACACTGTTTGCTTTGCTTGTGATCGATCCTGTTTACATGTCAGTTCCATCTTAGCGCATCAGGCCTAGGTATGTGGTTTCAGTTGCCTGTTGTAGTGTGCGTCCTTGTAGGTGGTAGTTATTGTGGATGATGGTCTCTTTCTGGTGATTGTGATAGTTACACATTTAGTTGCATTGAACTCCATCCTCCATGTGGATTCCCAGTGAGAGAGGCTGCTGAGGTCTTTGTCTAGTTGAGTGCCATCGTCTGACTTTATAATGGGTCTGTATATGGTGGTCATCAGCACACCATCGGATGTGGGTGTCTTGGGAGATCACATCAGGAAGGTCGTTGATAAAGATGAGGAACAAACTTGGCACAAGAATTGACCCTTGTGGGACTCCAGATGTAACAGGACAGGCTGTCGAGATTGACCCATTGAGCACAACTCTGAGTTCTTCCCTCCAGGAAACCTTGGATCCATTGTAGGGTTTGGCCTTGGTCACCAGACATGCGTAGTTTCAAAGCCAGTAAGCTGTGCTCAACCTTAGCAAAATCTAAAATGATGACATCCGTTTCGTTGTTGTTGATCAAGTCAGTCGTGAAACCTAACAGTTGAGTGTCACATGATCTTGATTTCTGGAAGCCATGCTGGGCAGTATGTAGGATGTTATGTTCTTTCCAGTGTGGCATCAGGTTCGACACAATTATGTGTTCCATCAGTTTGCATGTTGTGGAGGTAAGACAGATTGGTCTGTAGTTTGCTGGCTCTGCTCTGGAACCCTTCTTCATGAAGACTGGGGTTATGTTGGCAGTCTTACAGTCTTGTGGGAGCACACCCTCATTCATGGATAGTTGGAATATCCTTGTGAGGATAGGTGCTATGACTTCGGCCATGTTTTTTAGAATATGGTTGTTGATTCCATCTGGGCCGGGGGCTTTCTTAAGGATGAGTTTGTTGAGTAGTGGCCTACAGGGTGACCACTCCACACACCACTACGGGAAGCTGACCGAGTGAACTGTTGATGGGATGCAAACTACGAACGCTGTTGGATGCGGTACATCCTAGCATCAGCAGTAAAGTTTATCAACGTCAAGAGAAAATTACAAGAATTTTATAAGTTGCAACTGGCCTAGCAGCTGAGCTACTATTATGGTTGAAAACTATTGTACCATGTTTTATATTATTTGTCACTCAGGGTGTGCCTTACACATTATTGGTGATCAAAGTTGCATTCTGAAATAATGATGTGCACCATTGTGGTTGACTTGGGGGCTAAATCGATGTGTACCTTATTATATAAATATAAAACAAAAGTATTGAATAGTTATACCTGTAATGGGTAAATATTTTATGGTAAAAGAATAACTGGAATTAAGGGTTTATTACTTTCAATTACATTTTCTTTCTTTTTAGGTTTGGCCTTTAATTTTTATAATTGTTATGTCCGATGTACCCTAGATTTTGTCATGTGAGCAAAAATTGTGTACAGCTTTATACAGTACTACATACGTTTGTGTAACAGGGCAAGTAACATATTACACTTCTTCTTGTCCTTTTTCGACAATTGGTCATTTCTATAATGAAATAATCGCTATTATTATTATGTTTATTATTGTTGTTGAAATAAAGATTCATTCATTCATTACAGGATGTCTTGCACAGTATTCTGTGTTTCTCTCTCTATTGTTTTTTAAAATTATTTTAGCCTAGACTCACAACAGTAAAGCACAAGTTTGAGTTTTTTTCCCACTTGTTGTTGCAGACCAAAGAGTCGTATTGAGGAGATAAACGAACTGATTGCACGCTCGCAGACTAGAGCCCATCAGCTGTTTGCATCTGGCATCTATGGAGATGGACCCAAGGCTAAACTGCAGCCTTCCGAAATGTACACGAGTGGAAACTTTGCAGATGTTGACACAAGTTCCTAGTTGTCCCCTGGTGGAGGGAATGTGAACAATATGTGACATTTCTGGAGAGATCCAACCACAGGTCTACGTAGTAAACTACTTCTCTTACCAGACAGCATGATGTTTGTGTG
The DNA here is from genome assembly GCA_963995525.1 of Escarpia spicata. Taxonomy (NCBI): domain Eukaryota; kingdom Metazoa; phylum Annelida; class Polychaeta; order Sabellida; family Siboglinidae; genus Escarpia; species Escarpia spicata. The sequence continues at coordinate 30,289,871 of OZ023216.1, read as the reverse complement.
TCATCGCATATGCCACCAGCTCTTCAACACTGTTCACACAGTCATGTAACTAAAGCTGCATTAAACCAGTTTTCCATCACAACAGAATTTTTGTTTTATCAAAATCTTCAGATGATGTTTTACTTGATACTGCATTAAATCTGTTTTCCATCACATTTCTTCTTATCAAAATATTCAGATGACATTTATACTGGAAGAGAGCAATTATGAGTAGACGATACAGTAGCTCTCTATACAAGGTAACCTTTCATTGAAGCTTGGATTCAACTAAGGAGGTGGTTTACCGGTGATATTCATCGATAGAACATTTGTGAGAGTGTATTTATTGTCTATACCAACTGTAAAACAAATTAAAAAACTTATTGAGTAACAAATTGACACGAATAAAGCCTTTACTGTGTCTGAGCAGGTTACCAAGGGTCTCGAGTGATTCTCCAAACTTTCTTTTGTTGTCCCATTTGCCCACATCAGATGCACATGTTACAAATCATTTATACCAAACATAGCATGAATTTGAAACACATTTGGTATAATATGACATGACATTTCAAATCCAACAAAATGTTGGCCAAAGTTGTTTGTCTCATAAGCATCTGGTGTGGAAAAGTCGTATTCTATTTCATGCCTCAAAAAATCACTTCGTGAAAATCATTGCCGGTTTATATTCATTCCATGCCAAAGCCTACGAATTACACTTTCACAGACAAATTTTAATCGGTACGCCCATGCAAATAATACAATCTATCCGATTATGTACCTCATTAGTAACACCGGTATGAAGTAAATTAGTGTAAAATCCTTCAAACTTTGTCAAATTCATACAATCTTCCCTACTCTGTGTCCTTCATCTTTGCTATTAATTTGCCAGGGATGTCCTCTTTCTGTGTCGATAAACCAATAAATAGCATCAATTTGGTGATTCCTCCATGTTCAGCAAGCAAGTTTAATGTTCTCGTTTATTTACGTTATGCCTATTTATTTTTTAATTTGTCACAAATTAACCATTAGAAGTCATAGATCACCAACCAAGTGCTGCAACCAGAATTTGGATCGCAGCCAAAAAAGGTGACGAATCACAAAAAAGCCTTAAGTGCATTTTGAACGTGACTTATTATACAGTATTATGTTAGTCAAATGGCATGCAAGATCATCAGTTCAAAACACGTTGTAAGAACGACTCAAAAATATTTTTGCTATCCACCAGTTGTACCAATCTTGTGAGATCCTATGAAAATATCCTAGTTTGTAGGTGACCTCCTACTGAGTATGTGCTACCAACCAGTGGCCATAGCTAATGACATGGATTCATGTGAGGGTCTTGGGGGGTTTTTTGCTGTCATTCTGACACTAAGGTATGCACCATGCACAGAGTATGGTTGTAGTCAACGGTAGATCGTGTCCAATAGTAGTCTGTGGTTGGCAGGACTCGATACTTTTCAGAGCGTAGTAGCTAGAACATCGGACTCAATCGAGAGAACCAGGGTTCGAATCCTGTCCTGCCGTGTCAAATCTTGGGCAAGTTTGTTCACTCAATGTTGATTCAGTTCACCAGCTGTACGAGTACCTAGCTATAGAGTGTGGTGGACATTTTCGCACATTAATTACAGCGTGGCTAAATGTTTCCCAGAGAAGTCGAGATGGTGTTTGATTGAACAGGTCTGCCGGGGAGTAAAGTGCCTTGAGCAGTCCTAATGACTGGATTCTGCCCTGTATAAGAACCACCTTTACCGTTTTTTTCACAGTATTTCTGTTTCCAGTTACATGATCCCAATTTTTAGGGTTGATAAGACAGGTTCTTTCTTTTATGTTTTTCCAAAGGGGTAATATTTTAGGGTAGCTTGGCATTTTAATAATGTGTTTGTAATGTGTTTACGAAAACATCCCCATAATTTCTTCAGACCAATAAGAGAAAACACACTTCCTGTATTTTAATAGAAGAGATCGAGTCAAGCCTGCACACTCGTTTCCATGTGCTTGGCTTTATTCAGAGTCGTAGATAAAGGATGTATTTCCGGTCAGTTACAATAAGGGTCAGCCGAGAAACACAAGTATAGTCGAACCCTCGTTTACAGTCGTACCGGTAATACAGCCACCTTGCAATTAAGGTCACTGGGATAGTCAAAAATCATTCAACAGCAAAGTGATTTTCACTTTGTCTTCACCCCTGGCAGACTTGTTCATTCCATCACTCATTTGATTTCCCTCGGGTGAAGTTCGATTCAGTCATACTGCAATTACTGTGCAAAGACTCTTCACAAACATCCAGCAAGTAGTCAGGTATACAGCTTGCTGACCCAACACAATGTAGAATTAAGAGATGTGTTCAAGTTTCACAACATCACGTTTGATCACTAATCTTCTTGGTGGAAAGTCCAATATACTAACCACTGAATGTCACCTCTAGAAACATGTATATACATGTCAAATCAGAATATAAGAGGGGTGGTCTACACACTAATGAAATGACGAATGTTGACAAGCCAATGTTACCATGACGACATAATGACCTGCTATTACAGCTTCCTGTGGGAATCTTGTTTGGCAGCAATATTGTTTATTAAAAGTAATGTGGAAAAAAAATTATACACTGGGTAGAGCACATTTATTATGGCAGTCAAAGATATTTGCACAACACGTGTAAGCTTCATACATTAAAGACTGCAACGATTAAAACAATACGCAACATACTAGAGATGGCGACAAATAAATAACATTCAGTGCACACATCTCGCATTCATACACGTATTTACATAGAAGAGTCGACACCTGTTTCTATAATATATTAGTAGCATCTTATGCACGACGTTTGTACGAATTAAATAAAGTAACATATCATTGACTCTTGCAATGGTGCAGCCAACATTTAGCCCTCATACATACATACTAGCAAGCAAACATTAACGAAATACCAGTATTTTAAATGTTAACAGCCAACGACGTAACCACAACATAATGCAGAACTGACATATGTCCCTGTCACAATGACGTCGGTCCTACAAAGTCGTAATGAGCATTTGTAAATTAATTAATTGCTGGAGGATATACTTAATAACCATTTCGACAAAATGGAATATAGCCAAATACAACTTACGGTAACGAATCCGATTAAAACTAGATAATCAGAAAATTCGTAATGACCAGCCCGATATGATTAATAAAGTGAACACCTACTAAAGTGTTGATTATTCCTTGCCCAGAGCTAAGACATGCACCTAAAAAGCCTATCTCTGGCCATCTATGCCTTGTGGACATTTTGTTAACAAAACTGTCGCAAAGGCACCCGATGCCTCAAAGGCAACTAGAGAGTATGTTCTACCAGACAAGCACGAAAATGAAGTGACTTGTTTATAGCTACTTGTAGGAACGTAAATATCCTGGCACACAGTTCAAAATTAACATCAATGTCTAAATTACTTTTGGCAGTTTGTATACACGCACCTGTTCTCGTCTCTAGAGACAAAGAAATACAATAATTATCATCAGAATCTACGTTTATTAGACCTTTATGAGTTGATGTTCTCATTGAACACTGACATACTTGACTAGTTATTGACATGAATGCAGTCAGTGATGACGTAGGCCAACAAACCCTTGCAAACATCGCAAGTGACAACATCACCTTGTGAGTCACTCCACCCACCTCTTGTAGTATTACCCAGGATGCAGTGCAAGTGTCCATGCACGACTTAACTACCCGAGAAAAAGTCCCTAAATCAGAGGGCGCAGTTAATCCACCAATCAGAATAACTCATTTTCCACACATTTGGATGCAGTCAAATCTGCATTTGAAAGTGGACGTTGACACATGTGTGCTTCAAATATTCAGATTTAACGAGACGCTTGGCAGCTCCTGTCAAAGGGACTTCAGACACGGCCTCGTATTAATGCCATTGAATTACGGCGAATCCACTAGCGTGAATGCATGAGTGATAATGAAGACATGCAGGTGGTGTCATCTACTGGTGAGACTATATATAATGCGGAGTGTCTTGTCCAGTGAGCAGGCGGAAGATAGACGTTGGCATCGTCTTCATGTGGATCTGAAGCATGCAAGATCACAGACGTTTAGAATGAGTTTATAATACATCTTGTATTTAATAACGACACACTATAGTTGGCTGGTTCCTGAAACCAGATAGTTTAATTACCACCAAGCAATCATAAACTTCTGTTGTATTATAAAATCGGTGTGAATAATATAAGTCCAGATTTAGAATCAAATATTCTTTTGAGGATCAAATAAAATGTTGCACTTAGAAAAATTTATAATACAAATATGCTCTTTTAAAATTTCAAATGCAAATTGAAACACGCTAACAGGCAAATACACACCACTAAAAGGTCACATACACAAAGTTATTCTATTCTTTTAACATTTTATATTAGTGAAGTATTACTGATGAACTAGACGGTGAAAATGTGGGTACAACATTTATTTAAGATCCTAAGTTGTACATGTACAATCAAGTCACATACACAAAATACAGGTCATCATATTTGGCTCATATTTCACAAAATACCAAGTATATACATCAACTACAAGGACAAAATGGAAAAAACAAATACACAAAATCAGTGTGTATAAAAACAAAAATGCATTTAACCCAATCTCTGAATATAATATTAGTATTTGACAAGGCACTAATGTCTGATGTAAGTGGTGAGGGACAGGACATTACCCAGCTACTGATTACACAAGACTTCTTACAGGAAGTGCTTTCAATACAACTGAAACGATTACACACAAGTGAAAGTGACATGCTTGACGCCAATAGACTGACCCCTGTGGCCTGCAATTAACCGACATCATCACTGCAAGGGCCCATATAAATGTTTAATGCTGTTGACACCAAGATGCCACACTGACGCATCTGGCCCTGGCAGCAACTTGTCAAATGACATCAATGTTGATTTGCTTGTGTGGTGTGCTGTTATTGAATTGACTAGTGCACATTAGTCTTCACACCCACTGATGGAGTGGTCTGTGGTGTCACTTTAAGACGCATTACTTCAATTACATGCATTATCCTGAGACTATTATGTCATCGTAAGATAACCAGTAACTTCTTGAACATCTCAGAAGAACGCTTTACACCCAAAACGTAGTTGCACTAGGTTTCCTTTGTCCACTTGACACTTCTACTTTTTGCTTCTGCTACCTTTTAAATCTTCTTTGCAACATCTAAAATTAGCTCCATCTTTCCGAAGGTGGCCCTGTGCAACCTCAAAATTCATATACATAGGAAGTAACATTAGCAGTGAAAATAACTCATGCGTAGAATAAGTATCCTGAAATAATTTCCACACGGTGTATTTAATAAATAGTTGATTATGTCAAGTAAAACTAGATTGGGTGAAATTTCTGGTTTGGTCTTGATTAATTAAAAAATTCTAGACTACAATGACCGAATTTACCACAATGACCTAGCGAGTAATGACTGACCTCTCCCACAGATGTCGCTAGCATCGTTACGATCTTCTCGTGTGGGACAGCAACAACACTTTGTGCATTGATCTCAATGATCCTGTGGCCAACTCGTACACCGCCCCTCTCTGCGATCCCCCCTCGCAGCAAACTACAGATCTACAACACATGATCCATAGCATTGATACTGCTTTATATAAGACTAATACATAATAGATATAAAACAAATGTAAATATAAGAATAAATAAATTAAGATAAAAGTGCTGTGTAAGCATCTGTAGATTAACTTGGTTAAAATAGATCATTTATCATGTTAAAATAAGTACTTAAAATGTTCTGTAAAAATACAAGATAGATACAAAAATTTAATAATATAGAGTAGCCTGTTTATGTGGTATTTCAAACAGTGTACACAGTAATAAAAAAGTGTGTCTTTAAAGCTGCCTTAAAAGATTGATGAGCAGTTTTAGAAATATCAGTAGCCAGCAGAGCATTCCATATTGTAGCAACAGCCTGAACGAATGCGCAGTAGCCGACTTTAGTTCGTGAACTCACCACTCCATTCTGGACACTAAAGCCAAGCTGGTACTTGACGTCCGGCCGCTTGATGAGGACCTCGACCACTGGTGGACAGGATACAGTGGTCAGCTTCACCACCGTCTGGTTGCGGGCAGTCTGCAACGGTGAAGTCACATAAGCAAAACTGGTCAATTCAGTTCCGTAGCAGTAACATATAGGAATTTAGTCCCGCTAACAGTGATCATGATTACCTCACTCGGGTCACTTGTGTCCAGTCCTGAGGGTGGCTTTAGTGGGGAGGTTCCACTGTGTTCCACTCTATGCCACTGTGTGCCACTGTATGCCACTGTGTAGCACCGTGGTGCAGTGGCTAGAGCTTCGGACTCTCAAGCGAGAGAGCCCGGGTTCGAATCCTGTCCAGCGGTGTCGAACCTTGGACAAGTTCGTTCACTATACGTTGTTCCAGTTCACTCAGCTGTATGAATGAGTACCTGGCTATAGACAGTGGTGGATATTTGTGTACGAATAGTCTTCGCGCATTAATTGCAGCACAGCTGAATGTTTCCCAGAGAAGTCGAGATGGTGTTCGATTGAACAGGTCTGCCAGGGAGTAAAGTGTAAAGCGCTTTGAGTAGTCCTGATGACTGGATACTGCGCTATGTAAGAACTTACCTTTACTTTACCTATACTGTGTGCCACTCTGTGTCACTGTGTGCCAGTGTGTGCCACTGTTGCCAAGATTGCAAATCATTTGCCAATGGAAATGTCTGCTGAAGAGCACTGCTAGACTGCTGCTAGACACCTACCATTTCTCCCTTCTCTCCCCTTGTCTACCCTACCCTCCTTCCTCCATCCCCCATCCCCTCCTCTTGTCTCCTTCCTTCCCCTCCCCTACCCTCTCCTCGCCACCCCTCCCATCCTCTCCCTGCCCTCACCTTCATGTAGGTCTGACAGCTGGAGAGAGGCAGCCCGACAAGACTGATGCCGTTCACTGACATGATCTGGTCCCCAATGTTGAGCTGTCCACACCTGGCGGCCGCACCCTGAGGACACATGTTGGCCAGGACAACAGTCGGCACCATGCTGCCCCAGCCGGACTCCACTATCACGATACCCAGCGGCTCACCCTTCAACTTGGGAACAATCACCTGCAAGACAACACAATGCATCAGATGTCTCTTGTCAAACAACGACATGGATAAGAACACTGGCACTTTTCGCCTGACCTGACCTGACCCGACCCGACCCGACCCGACCAGACCAGACCCAACCAGACCAGACCAGACTAGACCACATCAGACTGGCACCGACTGCAATCGATGTGTGGAAAGTTTTAAAGTTTATGTGATTATGGCGTCACGCTAGCTTTGAGTATGGCTCAGTCAGTGTCGGTCAGTGTAGAGGGAGTCTGGTAGGTCTGGTGTGATCTGGTGTGATCTGGTGTAGTCTGGTCTGGTCTGGTCTGGTCTGGTCTAGTCAGGCGAAAAGTGCAAAATTGTGAAATAGAGTTTTGTACCTTATTGGATTCCACAGTTCAAACATTTTTAGTACTTTTTTATTTATTGTAAAACTGAAGCAAACTTAAAAAAGCAGCATTTTTTTAAATGAGGTTACTTTGGACTCATTGTCCATTGTGCTCTAATCTGTGGGTTCGTAAATGCATGGATTTTAATAGTTTGGGATTATTTTTCAAAGAAAAAAAACTAGACATTAAAAGATGAGATTCTGCCAAAATCACAACATTGATGGGACATGACCTAGACAGCTATTGTTGGCTCATGTGCAGAATAGGCCTGTTCTGTGTGATTTAATACCTAGTTCACTGTGGCAGGTCACATATAACATGTGATTTTAATATGTACTCTGTATATTTAATGACACAAGACACAAACAGGTGATGAACAAGAGACAAACCACACTGTCTCAATCAATACCTAGACAAGGACACGAGACACAGACAGGTGGTGAACAAGAGACAAACCACACTGTCTCAATCAATACCTAGACAAGGACACGAGACACAGACAGGTGGTGAACAAGAGGCAAACCACACTGTCTCAATCAATACCTAGACAAGGACACGAGACACAGACAGGTGGTGAACAAGAGGCAAACCACACTGTCTCAATCAATACCTAGACAAGGACACGAGACACAGACAGGTGGTGAACAAGAGGCAAACCACACTGTCTCAATCAATACCTAGACAAGGACACGAGACACAGACAGGTGGTGAACAAGAGGCAAACCACACTGTCTCAATCAATACCTAGACAAGGACACGAGACACAGACAGGTGGTGAACAAGAGACAAACCACACTGTATCAATCAATACCTAGACAAGGACACGAGACACAGACAGGTGGTGAACAAGAGACAAACCACACTGTCTCAATCAATACCTAGACAAGGACACGAGACACAGACAGGTGGTGAACAAGAGGCAAACCACACTGTCTCAATCAATACCTAGACAAGGACACGAGACACAGACAGGTGGTGAACAAGAGACAAACCACACTGTATCAATCAATACCTAGACAAGGTCACGAGACACAGACAGGTGGTGAACAAGAGGCAAACCACACTGTCTCAATCAATACCTAGACAAGGACACGAGACACAGACAGGTGGTGAACAAGAGACAAACCACACTGTATCAATCAATACCTAGACAAGGTCACGAGACACAGACAGGTGGTGAACAAGAGGCAAACCACACTGTCTCAATCAATACCTAGACAAGGACACGAGACACAGACAGGTGGTGAACAAGAGGCAAACCACACTGTCTCAATCAATACCTAGACAAGGACACGAGACACAGACAGGTGGTGAACAAGAGACAAACCACACTGTATCAATCAATACCTAGACAAGGTCACGAGACACAGACAGGTGGTGAACAAGAGGCAAACCACACTGTCTCAATCAATACCTAGACAAGGACACGAGACACAGACAGGTGGTGAACAAGAGACAAACCACACTGTATCAATCAATACCTAGACAAGGTCACGAGACACAGACAGGTGGTGAACAAGAGGCAAACCACACTGTCTCAATCAATACCTAGACAAGGACACGAGACACAGACAGGTGGTGAACAAGAGACAAACCACACTGTATCAATCAATACCTAGACAAGGTCACGAGACACAGACAGGTGGTGAACAAGAGGCAAACCACACTGTCTCAATCAATACCTAGACAAGGACACGAGACACAGACAGGTGGTGAACAAGAGACAAACCACACTGTATCAATCAATACCTAGACAAGGTCACGAGACACAGACAGGTGGTGAACAAGAGGCAAACCACACTGTCTCAATCAATACCTAGACAAGGACACGAGACACAGACAGGTGGTGAACAAGAGACAAACCACACTGTATCAATCAATACCTAGACAAGGTCACGAGACACAGACAGGTGGTGAACAAGAGGCAAACCACACTGTCTCAATCAATACCTAGACAAGGACACGAGACACAGACAGGTGGTGAACAAGAGACAAACCACACTGTATCAATCAATACCTAGACAAGGTCACGAGACACAGACAGGTGGTGAACAAGAGGCAAACCACACTGTCTCAATCAATACCTAGACAAGGACACGAGACACAGACAGGTGGTGAACAAGAGACAAACCACACTGTATCAATCAATACCTAGACAAGGTCACGAGACACAGACAGGTGGTGAACAAGAGGCAAACCACACTGTCTCAATCAATACCTAGACAAGGACACGAGACACAGACAGGTGGTGAACAAGAGACAAACCACACTGTATCAATCAATACCTAGACATGGACACGAGACACAGACAGGTGGTGAACAAGAGACAAACCACACTGTATCAATCAATACCTAGACAAGGACACGAGACACAGGCAGGTGGTGAACAAGAGACAAACCACACTGTCTCAATCAATACCTAGACAAGGACACGAGACACAGACAGGTGGTGAACAAGAGACAAACCACACTGTATCAATCAATACCTAGACAAGGTCACGAGACACAGACAGGTGGTGAACAAGAGGCAAACCACACTGTCTCAATCAATACCTAGACAAGGACACGAGACACAGACAGGTGGTGAACAAGAGACAAACCACACTGTATCAATCAATACCTAGACAAGGTCACGAGACACAGACAGGTGGTGAACAAGAGGCAAACCACACTGTCTCAATCAATACCTAGACAAGGACACGAGACACAGACAGGTGGTGAACAAGAGGCAAACCACACTGTCTCAATCAATACCTAGACAAGGACACGAGACACAGACAGGTGGTGAACAAGAGACAAACCACACTGTATCAATCAATACCTAGACATGGACACGAGACACAGACAGGTGGTGAACAAGAGACAAACCACACTGTATCAATCAATACCTAGACAAGGACACGAGACACAGGCAGGTGGTGAACAAGAGACAAACCACACTGTCTCAATCAATACCTAGACAAGGACACAAGATTTAACAAGATTTAACAAGATTGCCACCCAGAGAATTAACTCTAGGTGGCAGGTGGACAAGGAAGCCCTTTGGCTTATCGAGAGTCCGACCCTTTTATCTATGTGTATCCCACCCGTCTGAGGTATGTGTCGATTTTATTTTTAAACATATTCACGCTACTAGCACCCACACAATCAGCAGGTAATCTGTTCCATTCATTTACAATCCTTTGTGAAAATGAAAACTTTCTTATATCCAATCTACTCTGCTCCTTTGCTAATGCAAGTTCATGTCCTCTAGTCCTTCTATCTTTCTTAACTGAGAAAAACATATTTCTATCAATATTTTCATAATCCTTCAATATTTTAAACACTTCTATCTGATCTCCTCTCAATCTCCTGGTCTCTAGTGTTGTTAAACCACATTTTTTTAGGCGTATTTCGTAACTAAGATCCCTCAGATTTGGTATCATTTTAGTTGCTCTCCTCTGTACTCTTTCTAGCATATCAATATGGCCTCCACGCTTGAATACAATATTCTAAATGAGGCCTAACTATTGTTTTGTACAGCGGTATTATTAGCTCTTTTTCCTTATACGTTATGTTTCGCCTAATTAATCCAAGGATTTGATTTCCCTTTGAAGCTGCAATTCCGCTCTGCTCTGAAATCTTCATATCAGCACTAATGGTTAACCCTAAGTCCTTTTCTTTTACAGTAATACTTAGTACAGTACCCCCCATTGTATATTCTACTTCTTCGTTCCCATGTCCTGTGTGGAGCCATTTACATTTCCCAAAATTGAACAGCATTTGCCACTTTTCAGACCATTTGATCAACCTGTCAAGATCATCTTGTAAATGCTGTCTATCTCCATCACTTTTAATCCTTCTAAACACTTTTGTATCATCCGCAAATTTCAACACCTTGCTTGTTATTTCATCATCCAAATCGTTGATATATATTAAGAAAAATATAGGACCTAATACTGATCCCTGTGGTACCCCACTCAATACCGATTTCCAGTTTGAAGCCTCCCCATCAACTACTACACGTTGTCTTCTGTCAATCAGCCATTCTTCTATCCAGTTTATTATACCATTTCCTATGCCATGGGCCTTTAGTTTAAGCAGTAATCTTTGATGTGGTACTTTGTCAAAAGCTTTTTGAAAATCTAAGTAGACGATATCTACTGATGATCCCTCATCTACCCACTTAGTGATGTCTTCCAAAAAACATAACATATTTGTTAAGCATGACCTCGCTTAAAAAAACCATGTTGAGATGGCTTTATCAAGTTTTGTTTAACAAGAAAATCCACCATGTGATCTTTAATTAGTCTTTCTAATAATTTACAAATCACTGATGTTAAACTCACTGGTCTATAGTTCTCTGACTTGTTTCTCGAACCTTTTTTGAATAACGGTATAATGTTTGCTTCTTTCCATTCTAAAGGAACCACTCCCTCTTCTAATGACAAGTTGAAAACTGTTGCAAGTGGTATGCTAATTTGTTCTACAATTTCCAATAGTAGTTTGGGTGGAATACCATCCACTCCAGGTGATTTATTATCCTTCATAGCCCTTATTTTCTTAGCTACCATTTCCGGGGTTACAATTAATTGTCCTAAATAGTCTGAATCTGCCCCCTTGAACTTAGCCTCTGGTATTGGCAGTGAACTAATATCTTCCCTGGTAAACACTGAACTAAAGTACTCATTCAGGTCTTCTGCCATTAAGAATCCCTCTGATATTATATTTCCAGCACTATCTTCTAGAGGACCGACCTTATCTTGAACTTTCTGTTTGCTTCAAACATACGCATAAAAACTATTGCTGTCATGTTTTATATTACTAGCTAATTGTTGTTCATAGCTTCTCTCAAGACACAGACAGGTGGTGAACAAGAGACAAACCACACTGTCTCAATCAATACCTAGACAAGGACACGAGACACAGGCAGGTGGTGAACAAGAGACAAACCACACTGTATCAATCAATACCTAGACAAGGACATGAGACATAGACAGGTGGTAAACAAGCGGCAAACCACACTAAATCAATACACATTAATTAGGTCCTATTGACCAAAGATGCCAAACACCTGCTATTGACAGAGAATTTGTGAGGCAGCCCAAAAAGTCCACCCAACCACTCTCCTTATGTTGAATTCTACACAATGTCATAAAGAATTGTTTTATTGTTCCCCTTCTTTGTGTTCTTTCTGCTCACTCCACAGCTGCACTGACAATGGGTTACAAAGACAACACAACAACAAAGACATACAACAGCGACACATGGTGGCTGACTGAGAGAGAGAGGGGGAGAGGGAGGGAGAGGGAGAGAGAGAGAGGAGAGGGGGGAGAGGGAGGCAGAGGAGAGAGAGCAGGGAGAGGGAGAGGGCAAGAGAATAAGAGAGGGGGGAGAGAGGGAAGATATAGAGGGAGAGAGGGGAAGAGAGGGAAGGAGAGAGGGGAAGAGAGAGGGGGAAGAGAGAAGGGAAAAGAGACAGGAAGAGAGAGGGGGAAGAGAGAGGGGAAGAGAGACGGAAAGAGAGAGAGGGAAGAGAGAGGGGAGGAGAGAGGGGAAGAGAGAGGGGGAAGAGAGAAGGGAAGAAAGAGGGGGACGAGAGAGGGGGAATTGAGGGGGGAAGAGAGAGGGGGAAGAGAGAAGGGAAGAGAGACAGGAAGAGAGAGGGTGAAGAGAGAAGAGAAGAGAGACAGGAAGAGGGAGGGGGAAGAGAGAAGGGAAGAGAGACAGGAAGAGAGAGGGGAAGAGAGACGGGAAGAGAGAGGGGGAAGAGAGAGGGGAAGAGAGAGGGGAAGAGAGAGGGGGAAGAGAGAGGGGGAAGAGAGAGGGGAAGAGAGACGGGAAGAGAGAAGGGAAGAGAGACGGGAAGAGAGAGGGGGAAGAGAGAGGGGAAGAGAGAGGGGGAAGAGAGAGGGGGAAGAGAGAGGGGAAGAGAGACGGAAAGAGAGAGGGGGGAGACGGAGGGGAAGAGAAAGAGGGGAAGAGAGAGTGGAGAGAGAGAGAGAGAGAGCGAGAGCGAGAGCGAGAGAGAGAGAGAGAGAGAGAGAGAGAGAGAGAGGAAGAGGAAGAGGAGGAGGGTGGGGAGAGAGGAGACGGAGGGGGGAAGAGGGAGAGAAAGAGGGGGAGAGCGACCGACCGACCGACCGACCGACCGACCGACCGACATACAGACAGACAGACAGACAGACAGACAGACAGCAAGACAGACAGAGACTGACCTCCTTCTGCATGTCCTTGTTAGAGAAGAGGTAGAGTTCCTCTCCGTAGATCTCCTGTTGGTTGAGCACCTCCTGGTAGTCTATCTCCTTGATGAGGGAAGGGTCATCGATGCCATTTGCCTTGAGGAACTCCATGTAGGCTACCTGGAAGGCCTGGCCGATGGACTGGGCTATCAGCTGGGCCTGCAAACACACACACACGACCCTGGCAGGCCCATCACACACATAATTACAAGCAACAGTATGTAGTCCATGGTCATCACCATCTACATAATCTCACATCATCCACAGACTGTAAACATGTTTGTGGATGACCAGGGGCCGGTTTTATGAAGCGGTTTCATAACATACACAGAGAATATTACACAGGTAATATTTGTGCCAAATTCCTTTGGGCCAGGTGTAACATAATTGAGATATACTGTTGCTTGATTAATGCATAATGAGCAACATAGTAATTTTGAAAAATGGGCCAAGTGGCTCTGAAGTCCTTTGGACTAATACGTCTATACGTGACCCCAGCTGACCAAATGAGTGATAAGTCGGAAAAATTGTAACATTGTTTTCTTACATCCTTGTAAAGGTTTGGTAGGGTGCTTTATACGGTTTCAAAAATTATGACGGCTACAAAAACTGGCGAAGTTATGGAGCATTGAACATAGAAGAGGTAAAAAAGTGAAAATTAAGAAAACGGCTGTTGAAGTTTTACATTATATATGCAAATGGACTGCATGGAAATATTACATGCACAACATTCAAATGTGGCACACAATCTGTAATATGTATGTTATGTTGCAATGATACACTGGAAGTACAAATGTGCTGCTACAAAGACTTATCAAGTTATGCCAGATTATGTATTTATGTGTAAAACTAAGAGGACAGATTATTTGAGAGCAAAAGGTAGACTCACTGTTTGACACAGTTTAAAACCTACATGCAACTGTCCAGTTTAACAGGGGTCTAGTGGCTTAATGCTGTCTGTTGACACAAGCTACTGCAAGTGACCAATTACAGATTAGTCACAGTTTCCATCAAACAATAGCAGGCAGAGAATCTTAGCTCCACAGCTGGGTGTAATACACAACCAGAGCCACCACTGATTCATGGTCAAGTAGATTAGCTCAATGCACCAACTAAGACAATACACAACACTGTGAGTGACAGTGTCCAGAATGAGGCCTAAACAGTGTCCTCATTGCTGAATAGATCAATTAAACCTGCCAAGTGGGTGACATTCTGCACAAGTGTTCATTAATCCTTAGTGATTGTTCAGAACACCAGACTGACCACATACCTAAACAAAGCGAATGTAATAGGTGAAGAACAGGCAGTGTTCAGATAGGGGTATTGGTTGAATTGTATTTGTCTCGACGCAAAAGGCTTTATTGTGCCATCATCGATTATAAGAAAGCATTTTATTTAGTAGACCGGTCCTCCCTGTGGTCTAAGATAATTTCATGCGGTATTAACGGTAATATGTTGAAAGTTGTATACAACATGTACAAAAATGCTAAATCATGTATAAATCAGGGCCAGGCTGTGTCAGCCTTCTTCTCGTGTAATGTATAGGTATGGCAAGGAGAAAACTTGTGTCCTTTGTTATTTGCTATTTACCTGAATCATTTTGAACACTGTTAGTCACAATTATAACAGACTTGACATGGCAGCTGGTGAAATTTACAACAACCTTGGTGATGATGATGTAGAAAATGTATGTTCTACTATATGCTGATGACAATGGAATGATTCAATCAAATACAGATTTCTTGCATGTGTATAGCGGAACTATGTCAACTCTTCTAATGGTTGACATTTGGTTGTTTCAGTGTGTCAACTATATTGTGAATCTGTAATTATTAGTCTATATTGATACAATTAATTTACAGAGTACCATGTCTACACAAGGCGTGGCAAGTGTAAACAGAACAGTAGAATGCATTTGATATCAATAAAGTGTAGGATATTTCACTCTATAGTTGTTCAGAATATTAATTTTCTATGTTTGTCACCTACAGGTGACAGAATATTAATTGTCTATGTTTGTCACCTACTGGTTTCTACAGACAATACATCTTTAACCAACAGACACCACAGTCACACCATTTTATAATAATTAAATGAACATCAAAATAAACACAACTTGCAATTATAGAAAATCAATAGTTTTGAAGATACAGTTTAAAAGTTTTAGGCAACTGTTCAGTCTAACAGGGGTCAAGTGTGTCTACTCTGACTGGACCCTGTGACCAATTAAAGATTAGTCAAGGTCTCAATGGAACACCAGCACTAAGCTGCAGAGTTTAGCCATGCTGCTGGCTTTCTGGCACATTAAACACAATCTACTGTTGGGGGTGGTCTCAAGGGCCCTTCTCAAAACCACATCACTAGATAATGTAAAACTTTTGCACTTTGGGGGCCCCTTAGAATGATTCAATCAAATACAGATTTCTTGTATATAGTAGCAGCACTTTAAGATACATCTATACAAAATAAAATAAAAGTTGCTGAACAGTTTTTGAAAAAATAGGCAAAATATAAATTTTTTACCAGTTTTGGGGAGGCCCTAGGGAGCCCTTAAAATGATTCAATCAAATACAGATTTCTCGTGCATACTGGCAGTGCCCTAAGATGTCTATGCAAAATTATAGAAAAAGTTGCAGCTAACGGCGGACGGCGGACACAGAGTGATGGCAATAGTCCCTTGGACCTTCGGCCAAAGGACTAAAAAGTAACTATCACTAGTTTGAAGCCACTGATAATGGTACCCCTCTGAATAATAATTATTACAGGTAGCTACTGCTAAACGAGTTGGCCAAAACAAGACGCTGGCAGGTCATTGCCTATTGAGGGGGAGTTGGTTGTTTTAACGCACACATTACACAATTCTTCAGTACCATTGTTCAGATATGTTATACTAAACGTCGTTAGGTATCATTATATATCGGTACATTAACACATAGAGTATATGAATAACATATTTTTCTAATCTCACATGCCGGCTATGGATCCTGCTGGCACTTTGCAACAGTGTCACGATCAGGCTCTGGTCTATCGACTTGCAAAGTTTGGCGGCCCCTCAGATCGAAATGTATTTTAATAATTTTTCCACGCTTCACGATTAAGAATTAAATGACAGATCCAACTGTAGAAGTCTCCAGGTGATCAGACATTTGAAGATATGAACAAAACAAGGACTACTTGGCGATATATGTATAGTCGAGGTGCCTCCTCAGATCAAAACGTATTTAATTAATTTTGCACAATCACAAATTTAACGGTAGAAATCTCCCGACGATCGGACTGTAACTTTTGAACACAATAAGGACTGCTTGATGATATGTACAGTCAAGGCACTGTGTGAAAGTCCGTCACTCTGATCTGTCCACTTTCGAAGGTCGGCGCTTCCTCAAATCAACGTATTTTAATATTTGTTGGCAAACACGATTAAGAATTTAACGGCGATCGGGATAGGTGTCAAGATATGGGCGCCTGAACAATCGAACTGAGCGCATGGCGTTATGTCTGCAAGCGCTCCGATTTCGACTTTGTATCCCATTCCCAATCGCGGGACGCGCTCTGTTGGATTGTTGAAAATTGAACCGCGTACGTGGCGCAATTAGGATATGGATGTGTTTCAAGATCGGGGCGCTTGCAGACACTCAAATTAATATTCATCATATAACTGTCTGTAGCCACAATTAGGGTTACAATCCAAATATATCAGGGCGTCATATAAAAAAGGCAGGGCGTTTTTTTCCTTTTCTGGGTACCTGTCACTGAAGAAGGGCAGGGCATAACGCCCTGGAAACTCGACCTATGCAGAACACTGAATACCCTATATGGGAGTCACTAACACATCACTTAGAGCTGGGTGCATTGAGCAGATGTGTGGGTCACTAACACATCACTTAGAGCTGGATGTATTGAGCAGTACCCTATGTGTGAGTTATTAACATATCACCTAGAGCTGAGTGTTGCAGCAGTATCCCATGTGTGAATCACTAACACACCATTTACAGCTGAGTGTTACAACAGTACCCTGTGTGTGGGTCACTAACACATCATTTAGAGACGAGTGTTTTGCAGCAATACCTTGTGTATGGGTCACTAACACATCACTTAGAGCCGAGTGTTTTGCAGCAGTACCTTGTGTACGGGTCACTAACACATCACTTAGAGCTGAGTGTTTTGCAGCAATACCTTGTGTACGGGTCACTAACACATCACTTAGAGCCGAGTGTTTTGCAGCAATACCTTGTGTACGGGTCACTAACACATCACTTAGAGCCGAGTGTTTTGCAGCAATACCTTGTGTATGGGTCACTAATATATCACTTAGAGCCGAGTGTTTTGCAGCAATACCTTGTGTATGGGTCACTAACACATCACTTAGAGCCGAGTGTTTTGCAGCAGTACCTTGTGTATGGGTCACTAACACATCACTTAGAGCCGAGTGTTTTGCAGCAGTACCTTGTGTACGGGTCACTAACACATCACATAGAGCCGAGTGTTTTGCAGCAATACCTTGTGTATGGGTCACTAACACATCACTTAGAGCCGAGTGTTTTGCAGCAATACCTTGTGTATGGGTCACTAATATATCACTTAGAGCCGAGTGTTTTGCAGCAATACCTTGTGTATGGGTCACTAACACATCACTTAGAGCCGAGTGTTTTGCAGCAGTACCTTGTGTATGGGTCACTAACACATCACTTAGAGCCGAGTGTTTTGCAGCAATACCTTGTGTATGGGTCACTAACACATCACTTAGGGCTGTGTGTTTTGCAGCAGTACCTTGTGTACGGGTCACTAACACATCACTTAGAGCCGAGTGTTTTGCAGCAATACCTTGTGTACGGGTCACTAACACATCACTTAGAGCCGAGTGTTTTGCAGCAATACCTTGTGTATGGGTCACTAATATATCACTTAGAGCCGAGTGTTTTGCAGCAATACCTTGTGTATGGGTCACTAACACATCACTTAGAGCCGAGTGTTTTGCAGCAGTACCTTGTGTATGGGTCACTAACACATCACTTAGAGCCGAGTGTTTTGCAGCAGTACCTTGTGTACGGGTCACTAACACATCACTTAGAGCCGAGTGTTTTGCAGCAATACCTTGTGTATGGGTCACTAACACATCACTTAGAGCAGAGTGTTTTGCAGCAATACCTTGTGTATGGGTCACTAATATATCACTTAGAGCCGAGTGTTTTGCAGCAATACCTTGTGTATGGGTCACTAACACATCACTTAGAGCCGAGTGTTTTGCAGCAGTACCTTGTGTATGGGTCACTAACACATCACTTAGAGCCGAGTGTTTTGCAGCAATACCTTGTGTATGGGTCACTAACACATCACTTAGGGCTGTGTGTTTTGCAGCAGTACCTTGTGTATGGGTCACTAACACATCACTTAGAGCCGAGTGTTTTGCAGCAGTACCTTGTGTACGGGTCACTAACACATGCTCACAGTACTATAAGTTACAGTGACAGAGTGTTACCAGATATAATCCAGCAATCTATCATGCATGTGGAACTATTCCCAATATACCATTAAATCACTCCAAGCAACAAATGCACTATATCTGCATACAGTATGACTGCAACAGGCAATTGGGGAGAACACTGGCACAAAAACATATAAATCAATGTCAAACCGTGAGTGAATGTGCAAACACTTTCAAAGTTGGACTGTCTGCCTCAAATCTTTGGCATTCAATGGCCACTGTCTGAAGACTTCCAAGGAGCAGAAATGATTGATATATTACATACATACACTAACTATGGATCATTGTAAATGCATCTCCTCTGAGGTAGCGATGTTCACTCACCTCTTTCTAGGTTAATTTGCTTCCTTGGACCATTGGCCTCTCGTCTACCAATGTATTTAAGAAAGACAATGATCTAGTTATTCAGAGTTATCTATTTATGTTTTTGATATGCTGCTTGTCTAAAGGGTATTTCTCCTGCTTGAGAGAATTGGGTAGTGAACCATTCCCCTTAAGAGGGCACCGCCGTGGGAAACAACCCAAACCTTGTGATGGTAATAACTGACGCCCTTGGTCTGTTGTGTGATGGTAATAACTGATGCCCTTGGTCTGGTGTGTGATGGTAATAACTGACGCTCTTGGTTTGTTGTGTATGTCAATAACTGATGACCTTGGTCTGTTGTGTATGTCAATAACTGATGACCTTGGTCTGTTGTGTATGGCAATAACTGATGACCTTGGTCTGTTGTGTATGTCAATAACTGATGACCTTGGTCTGTTGTGTATGGCAATAACTGATGACCTTGGTCTGTTGTGTATGGCAATAACTGATGACCTTGGTCTGTTGTGTATGGCAATAACTGATGACCTTGGTCTGTTGTGTATGGCAATAACTGATGACCTTGGTATGTTGTGTATGGCAATAACTGATGACCTTGGTCTGTTGTGTATGGCAATAACTGATGACCTTGGTCTGTTGTGTATGGCAATAACTGATGACCTTGGTCTGTTGTGTATGGCAATAACTGATGACCTTGGTCTGTTGTGTATAGCAATAACTGATGACCTTGGTCTGTTGTGTATGGCAATAACTGATGACCTTGGTCTGTTGTGTATGGCAATAACTGATGACCTTGGTCTGTTGTGTATAGCAATAACTGATGACCTTGGTATGTTGTGTATGGCAATAACTGATGACCTTGGTCTGTTGTGTATGGCAATAACTGATGACCTTGGTCTGTTGTGTATGGCAATAACTGATGACCTTGGTCTGTTGTGTATGGCAATAACTGATGACCTTGGTCTGTTGTGTATGGCAATAACTGATGACCTTGGTCTGTTGTGTATGTCAATAACTGATGACCTTGGTCTGTTGTGTATAGCAATAACTGATGACCTTGGTCTGTTGTGTATGGCAATAACTGATGACCTTGGTCTGTTGTGTATGGCAATAACTGATGACCTTGGTCTGTTGTGTATAGCAATAACTGATGACCTTGGTCTGTTGTGTATGGCAATAACTGATGACCTTGGTCTGTTGTGTATGGCAATAACTGATGACCTTGGTCTGTTGTGTATGGTAATAACTGACGCTCTTGGTCTGTTGTGTGATGGCAATAACTGACGCTCTTGGTCTGTTGTGTATGGCAATAACTGATGACCTTGGTCTGTTGTGTATAGCAATAACTGATGACCTTGGTCTGTTGTGTATGGCAATAACTGATGACCTTGGTCTGTTGTGTATGGCAATAACTGACGCCCTTGGTCTGTTGTGTGATGGTAATAACTGACGCTCTTGGTCTGTTGTGTGATGGCAATAACTGACGCTCTTGGTCTGTTGTGTGATGGAATAACTCATGCCCTTGGTCTGTTGTGTGATGGTAATAACTGACGCTCTTGGTCTGTTGTGTATGTCAATAACTGATGCCCTTGGTCTGTTGTGTGATGGAATAACTCATGCCCTTGGTCTGTTGTGTGATGGTAATAACTGACGCTCTTGGTCTGTTGTGTATGTCAATAACTCATGCCCTTGGTCTGTTGTGTGATGGTAATAGCTCATGCCCTTTGTCTGTTGCGCTGTGGATGGGTGTCAGCTAGTAGTACATTTAATACAAATACTAACATCGCAAGATGCACTAGTAATCCATTATTCCTGATAAGTTCCTGCTGCTTTTGCAACAGTATATGCCTCCTAATCCAGGAAGGTAGAGCAGTCTCCACTAACTGAACACTTCAATTCCTCTACCCATGTCACAGGTCAGAAACGACATACAAGTGAAGATGGCAGCACATGTCTTCAGTGACCACCGCCCAATCAAACGGATGCACTGATCCATTCCTTAAGGCCCATTATGTAATCTGAGAGGAGATCCAACTATTGACAGGGATTGACTGCTGTCTAAATGGGACACACTTACATGGTCCATTGGCCTCGCAGGCATCCCACTGCACACACAGCTAATACTGCATAAGTCCATCCGTAATTGCACCATGCACAATCAATGTCATACTAATGGCACTGCCTTCATTAGTGCAGTGATGCACCCCTTGTTTGTCTCTTGTGTGTGTGTGTGTGTGTGATTGTGTGTTTATGTGTGTGTGTGTGTGTGTGTGTGTGTGTGTGTGTGTGTTTGTGTGTGTGTGTGTGTGTGTGTGTGTGTGTGTGTGTGTGTGTGTGTGTGTGTGTGTGTGTTTGTGTTTGTGTGTGTGTGTGTGTGTGTGTGTGTGTGTGTGTGTGTGTGTGTGTGTGTGTGTGTGCGTGTGTGCCTGTGCGTGTGCCTGTGCGTGTGTGCATGACTGCATGTGTGTTTGTACGAGTGAACTTGTCTGTGTATGCATGTAAGTGCATGCATGGGCATGTATGTATCCAACAAGTAAAGGAAGACAGCCAGTGCAGACATCTCCTGTTCACCACAGATTATGTGTATGTACTCTAAACCAGACCGATGGGTCCATTTTGTGCATCCACGCGATACTTGTACAAATTCAAATTACTTTGCCTCCCTGCAGGTTCCGTCTGGCTGACTGCAGACGTATTTTGTTTATACAGTACACAGCTAAAAAAATACTTATTTGATGATCTACTGGTACATTGGTAGATGCAGACATGACCACAGTTCTGGTAAATGAAAAGTGGAATAAAAGACACATTAATATCGACTTTGCAAACTATCAATTGGCACAAATGTATAATCAATAGAGTTGTATGATTTACGAATTTTTTCAACCACCAAGCTTGACCTGACATCCTCAGCCTGGCAAGCAGAAATAACGATCGATATCTCCAATAGATGTATTATCTACAAAACTGTCTATTGTACAGAGGTATTACCAACTTAATCCGAAACTATAGCTACCTTTTGTGAGAATTCAAGAAATCAATTTGTCCAAAATGGCAAATCTACCCTAATCCTTTGGCGGTCGAGTACTTGAATAATGACGTTTGTGCATGACAGACTGCCTAACAATTTTTGTTCGTTGCACCCTTGGCCTTATGTTCCTGACAACACAGACTATATTTTTCACATCCTTGGACCATTGGCCTCGTATCAACCAACTGACGATGTAGTAAAGAAAACACAATATGTATCTAGAGTTAACTACTTACATGTTTTTGATATACTATGCTTTTCAAGAGAGTCTTTCTCCTATCTGAGTGAACTGAATGGTGCCAGAGGGCACCACTGTGGAAACAAGTTTAAGAAAATAGAAATGCTGGTGATAATTTTCCCTAGGTGTGTTACTGAATGGCTATAAACTAGTTATTATTAATTTGTGTAATTATTAGCTGGTCTGCCTACGTCCTGGTTTGTCTAAGATTTGAAGTTCTATTAAAGTTTGACACAATTTGGATGCCACTGACGATCGACATTAGTTTACAGATTCAAGACACCAAAATCAGTGTTGCTTAGAGAAACTTTTAGATCTATCTGAATATAGGACAGACTGTTGTGATAGCAACATACCAGGGGCCGGTTTCATGAAGCGGCTAAGAATGTTCTTAACACCAAGATGATTGTCTTAGTAAATGATGTAATCTTTTTAATATAGGCATACATAGGAGTTTATGCAAAACACGTTACGCTAAGTAACTGCATAACTTTAAGTACACTTCATAAAACCAGCCCCAGCTTTGATGACTGACTATGGCAATGTCTATTGACTCGGCAGTATTACCTCATAGAAACTAATAAAGAAACGATAAGTCACAATATACAAGCGATAATGTCATCATAAAGTCCACTGAAGTTATTACTGCCACTGTGAGCAATATTCAGTGAGACATTTCATGCACTTCATCATTATTTTATTTGCAAAATAGCGTTTCTTATGGAAATGACATTCTCTGCTTTCTTGGGAAGCTGAGTAAAGATTCACCAATCGAAGCATGCACTGATCCTCTCCTACAGCATGCTACACAGTCTATCCATTTAATTTAATTTGCATTTAATTTTACCGTAGACTAATATGAAAGCCAATTGCCTGGCCAGCATTTAATGCCAATCCACTGAACTTGCCAAAAACATCACTGTTATTTATTGGCATTCCATCATAGTCTTTCCAACAGTTAATTTAGGTTGCTAGAAAACTTCACACAAAGTTTCTATGGGTTAGCGGAACTTGGCACTGCCAGGTGTGAGAGCTATGTACTGGAATCATATATGCACTAGAATGTGACATGATGTATACATAATTTACCTGAGCCGAGATCTCGAGGACGCGGGCTAAAGTCTGGGGTGAGGGTAGGGGTGACATGTAGTCACCCACAGCAATCATGTACATGCCTGGGTCAGACTCCATGGTTCACCCAGTCACTTAGGACAAGTAGACATTGCTTGCATGATGACACATTGCTTGCGTGATGACAAGTAGACCCATCACTTGCATGATGACACAGTCACTTAGGACAAGTAGACATTGCTTGCATGATGACACATTGCTTGCGTGATGACAAGTAGACCCATCACTTGCATGATGACACAGTCACTTAGGACAAGTAGACATTGCTTGCATGATGACACATTGCTTGCGTGATGACAAGTAGACCCATCACTTGCATGATGACACAGTCACTTAGGACAAGTAGACATCACTTGCACAATGACGCAGTCACCAAATGACGTCACTCATGTCATGTACAGGTGGCTTGCACCAACACATTATAAACCGTACACTCTTCACCTGCGTTAATGCACTGCTAGTAAGTGCATATTACTTCCACATTCCACAATGTAACTTGCATTCAATGGACACCACTTGCAGAATGTCACTTGTAATATGTAGATGTCACTTTTGCAACGTCACTTGCATTATGCTTATATCACTTCCATAATGTCACATGCTTTAAGTTTGTACTATTTCCACAATGTCACTTGCTTTAAGTTTGCATCATTTCCACAATGTCACTTGTACTAAACAGATGTCACTTCCAGTCTCACTTCCATAGGTGATAACAACACACACCATCCTTGTCCAACTGTCCCAGGCAGTAGGTGAAGCAGTCTGTCCCACCACCAGTGCTGGGTGCGAGCATGCAGACAGCCTACTGCTGTGGGTCCACGTGGTAGCTCCACTGCCAGCTTTATCAGATGAATGCTCGGATTCATGTGATCTTATCCACAGCCAGCACTGCCATAATCAATGTCAGTAGTTCGCGCAATCTGTTTATGAGGACTACACCCACTGTGAAAGTGCATGACGGAGGTACGTTTGTCGTCCCGTCTAGCAAGGAGCTGCCGAGATTACGTCTCACAGGCAGTGTATCAGGCCAATGGCGCAGATACAAGATTAGCCGAAACACAAAACTGTCAGTGTCAACTTGAATCACGGCAAAAAACGTCCATGTGGACTGTGCTGCCTCGCAGGCACATGTCACTGTCATTACACACAACTGTTGGCAGAGAGAGCTGTGGACAGTGTTACC
Organism: Escarpia spicata; assembly: GCA_963995525.1. Lineage (NCBI taxonomy): Eukaryota > Metazoa > Annelida > Polychaeta > Sabellida > Siboglinidae > Escarpia > Escarpia spicata. The sequence continues at coordinate 30,264,787 of OZ023216.1, read as the reverse complement.
TCATGTCACTTATGTATGTGGCTTGAGTACTGTCAAGCTTCGTTTTCAGTTGTCATCTAGAATTAATTAGTCCTGAAAACTGTCAATACTACGACATGTCAGCGGAACACTGTGTCACATAAATAATGTCCCCACTTATACGGTGACGGCCTTTTTGCATTTTTTAAACCCACCTTAAATATAACAACAGACTCTTGTATAATGATGGATTTTGATCTCATTACCTTAGGTCCCCAGGACACTTTCTCTGTCTACTTTCATGACTATTACCCCATCACAGGGATACACTTTCTCTGTCTACTTTTACGAATATTACCCCATCACAGGGGTACACTTTCTCTGTCTACTTTCACGACTATTACCCCATCACAGGGGTACACTTTCTCTGTCTACTTTCACAACTATTACCCCATCACAGGGGTACACTTTCTCTGTCTACTTTTACGAATATTACCCCATCACAGGGGTACACTTTCTCTGTCTACTTTCACGACTATTACCCCATCACAGGGGTACATTTTCTCTGTCTACTTTCACAACTATTACCCCATCACAGGGGTACATTTTCTCTGTCTACTTTCACAACTATTACCCCATCACAGGAGTACACTTTCTCTGTCTACTTTCACAACTATTACCCCATCACAGGGGTACATTTTCTCTGTCTACTTTCACAACTATTACCCCATCACAGGAGTACACTTTCTCTGTCTACTTTCACAACTATTACCCCATCACAGGGGTACATTTTCTCTGTCTACTTTCACAACTATTACCCCATCACAGGAGTACACTTTCTCTGTCTACTTTCACAACTATTACCCCATCACAGGGGTACATTTTCTCTGTCTACTTTCACAACTATTACCCCATCACAGGAGTACACTTTCTCTGTCTACTTTCACAACTATTACCCCATCACAGGAGTACACTTTCTCTGTCTACTTTCAGGACTATTACCCCATCACAGGGGTACTTTTTCTCTGTCTACTTTCACAACTATTACCCCATCACAGGAGTACACTTTCTCTGTCTACTTTCATCGCCATTACCCCATCACAGGGGTAATTTTCTCTGTCTACTTTCACTGTTATTACCCCATCATAGGGATACACTTTCTCTGTCTACTTTCACGACCATTACCCCATCACAGGGGTACACTTTCTCTGTCTACTTTCAAGACTATTACCCCATCACAGGGGTACACTTTCTCTGTCTACTTTCACAACCATTACCCCATCACAGGGGTACACTTTCTCTGTCTATTTTCATGACCATTACCCCATCACAGGGGTACACTTTCTCTGTCTACTTTCACCACTATTACCCCATCACAGGGGTACACTTTCTCTGTCTACTTTCACAACTATTACCCCATCACAGGAGTACACTTTCTCTGTCTACTTTCAGGACTATTACCCCATCACAGGGGTACATTTTCTCTGTCTACTTTCACAACTATTACCCCATCACAGGAGTACACTTTCTCTGTCTACTTTCATCGCCATTACCCCATCACAGGGGTAATTTTCTCTGTCTACTTTCACTGTTATTACCCCATCACAGGGATACACTTTCTCTGTCTACTTTCACGACCATTACCCCATCACAGGGGTACACTTTCTCTGTCTACTTTCAAGACTATTACCCCATCACAGGGGTACACTTTCTCTGTCTATTTTCATGACCATTACCCCATCACAGGGGTACACTTTCTCTGTCTACTTTCACCACTATTACCCCATCACAGGGGTACATTTTCTCTGTCTACAATCACCACTATTACCCCATCTCAGGGGTACACTTTCTCTGTCTACTTTCACCACTATTACCCCATCCCAGAGGTGTACTTTCTCTGTCTACTATCACCACTATTACCCCATCCCAGGTGTACTTTCTCTGTCTACTTTCACCACTATTACCCCATCCCAGAGGTGTACTTTCTCTGTCTACTATCACCACTATTACCCCATCACAGGGGTCCACTTTCTCTGTGTACTTTCACCACTATTACCCCATCACAGGGGTACACTTTCTCTGTCTACTTTCACCACTATTACCCCATCCCAGGTGTACTTTCTCTGTCTACTTTCACCACTATTACCCCATCCCAGAGGTGTACTTTCTCTGTCTACTATCACCACTATTACCCCATCTCAAGGGTACACTTTCTATCTATTTTCACAACTATTACCCCATCAGAGAGGTGTACTTTCTCTGTCTACTATCACCACTATTACCCCATCATAGAGGTGTACTTTCTCTGTCTACTATCACCACTATTACCCCATCACAGGGGTACACTTTCTCTGTCTACTTTCACAACTATTACCCCATCCCAGAGGTGTACTTTCTCTGTCTACTTTCACAACTATTACCCCATCACAGGGGTACAATTTCTCTGTCTACTTTCACCACTATTACCCTATTCCAGAGGTGTACTTTCTCTGTCTACTATCACCACTATTACCCAATCACAGGGGTACACTTTCTCTGTCTACTTTCACCACTATTACCCCATCCCAGAGGTGTACTTTCTCTGTCTACTTTCATCACTATTACCCCATCCCAGAGGTGTACTTTCTCTGTCTACTATCACCACTATTACCCCATCTCAGGGGTGTACTTTCTCTGTCTACTATAACCACTATTACCCCATTTCAGGGGTATACTTTCTCTGTCTACTTTCACAACTATTACCCCATCCCATGTGTACTTTCTCTGTCTACTTTCACCACTATTACCCCATCCTAGAGGTGTACTTTCTCTGACTACTTTCACAACTATTACCCCATCTCAGGGGTACACTTTCTCTGCCTACTTTCACCACAATTACCCCATCACTGTCAGTGCTGTCTACTATGAACACCCACATAACTGAGACGATTGTCCAATCAAGTGGACTGTGCCGTCCTCCCTTCCTGTAGGGTTTAACAAGGCACATCTGATTGCCATCCGAACCAGAACAAATCCTACACGACAAGTGGCCAAGGAGTCATTCGTCTATTTAGGACCAAGTCAGGTATGTACTATAACTCACCCGTCTGAGAGATGTAAATATTTTATTCCCTATTACAATTTACGATGGGAAATTGTCAATACTTAAAAGGCGATTAGCAAAATGGAGCAAAGATCACAGTTCTACATAATGCAATAATTTTGGAAAAAAACGGTCACGATGTCCAATAACGCATGTTTATTTGAAAGAAAACCTCTTGGATGTAAAACCATATCACGATTTTCAACTGCTCTGGGAAGTATTCAACAATGCTGCCATCAATGCATAAAATAATTCTGTCACAACTGAACTACTGTGTAAAGGGACCCCTTCATGTTCCTTTGTAATCAGATATTCCTTTGTAATCTAGGTACTTCTCTATACTTTTTTAATACCTGTACACCTCAGTGATCTGAGGCGAAGTACACTAACCAAACAAACGCAGCTGGACCTGGCTGACTGAGGATGACCGGCAACAATCTAGTGTTCTGCCACAATATTCCTAGCTACTGGAACCAACACAAAGAAACAACAGTGAGATCAATAGTTCTACACAAAGCCTACAAGAAATGACGTCATCAAAACAAATACACGATACAGACATGTGGGAAAAGGTTGACAGATACGAACTCTGCATACAAACATTATGTAGCAAACACTATGAAAACCTGAAGAAAAAATCTCCAGTGAATCCACTTTACTGAGATTCTGAATGTCAGTATGGTGGACAGACGGGTTCTACTTAGTCCGGCCACTTCTGGATATTAGGGGCTTAGCCAGAGACCTATCTTCAAGACTGGCACATAACTGGCCAAGACTAGTAGTTACAACTGAGACATGTAGAACTGATGGGACTAGCTGGCCACTAGATTAGCTAATAGTTCCAAGTCTAGGTGTCCATATTAATGACTATTATTGATTGGCACAACTGGTAATAAAACACATCAATTGGATCAGTATTAATTAAATAAATGACACAAATGACACTGGTTTGTCATTGAGAAAACTAAACTGGCCAATGATGGCTGTGATTGATGTGAATGGCTTCCACACAAGCTGTTCGTGGGCTAAAAGGCTCACTTTTGATGAATTCAAGACTAGCAAAACTTATTTCTAGCTAACGGCCTGTTGGACAACATGTTGCAGATGACGTGTACACTGTAACAGACATACGACCTTCTAACTACATCAACTATGTTTAAGCAAGTGTAGAGAGATCATTGTTAGAAAGTTATGCTAAGCAGATGTACCACTGACATGTTATCAGAGTAGCATAATAAGTTAATTCATACCACTTATTTGATAGTCTAATAGATGTAAATAAACCTGATATATTTAGCTGCTTTTATTTTAGTGGAGACCTTATGAAGGGAAACGATCTAGAGGAAGACCGGCGAGACGGTGGAGAGATGAACTAGACGAGTACTGGAAGGACATCATGTGGCAGAGGATAGCACAAGACAGGCAGATCATGAAATGACATGCTGAGGCCTTCGCCCAACCACAAGACACTATGGCTGCACAATGGTGATGATGATGACTTTAGGAGACAAGTGAGAAACACAATTTTACTAAGATGCTCACTTCTAAGCTTTACCTATATCAAACTTAAGTATTAGCCTATTGTTGATTTTTTTAAATACACTTCTACTAAGATAAGCATAGGAATAAAATTATTCAAACTAGATTTGTAAGATTACATCCCGATAACTCCTGACCTTTGACCTACATATTGTTCAACTAAGAGACTACAATCAACGAGGAATGGCAATGTCACATTATGACAAATGTGACATTTCAAATTGTCACATTTGTCTAAATATGACTGAAGATGAAAGAAGTATAGCATTCATATTTATTGAGGACATTATGATTCATTTTATGGCAGAAGAACACAAATACATTATTTGAGTTTGCTAAATTAATTGACAACAATATTCAAAAGCAACATCAAAGGTTAAAATCTGGGTGGTTCCTATGAGAGCAACCAAATGTGGTATTTGTAGAGGTTTCCCTTCCCAAACATCAACTTATAATTGTAGTCTGACAGGGCATAACGCATTGTTATCATTATTATTTGTCATTGATTGTGTTGTCATATTTTGGTTTGTTCATATTATTTCTCACGGACTATTTATAAGCTGGAATGTCAGGATCTGCTCGGTGTTGCTAATATGCTACGGGTAGACAGAAATCTGACAAGTGTAATCCATACAATGGTGCTCAATGCAAGAAGACTAGTGTTAAGTGCTAGAGAATGGAAATAAATTAGCACTGGTCATACAGCATTGATAAACAACCAATATGATGGATGTAGGGGTGTGATTTATGAAGCTTGCCTGGTCACATCTTAATACATGCCGGCAGAAATAATGGCCGCCGCTTTTGATAGATTTTTATTCATGCCAAGACTAAATTGTGTGGAAATGTTAATACCATAGCTCCATGGACACTTCGGGATTAATATCCTCCATTTTTGATTGATTTCTTATTAATAACCCGCTTCAAGTAAACGTTTACTTTAAATGACACAACCAATGCAACTCTTATGCAGAAAATGTCCAGCAGTTCATGTTGGTAGACTAAATTTTTTGCAATGCACTGTGGGTACTCGGGTGTTTCACAAAGGGAGATGTATAATGGAACAAGAGGAGAGGAGAGATGCAGGCAGTAGTGATTCAATGAAGCGACCTGACTGGAAACAAACTAAGGAAAGGTTAGGGGCACATAACAAAGATTAGTATGCAAACACGGTTTATTCACTAACCAGATTCCATTTGATGCATGGACTGCATCCCTGATGAGATATATATTGATTTTTAGTGAAGCTTAAAAGGACTGCACTTTTGTAAGGAACAGAAAAAAACACCGCCTTTAGCACAGAGTAGCGATGTGAAAAAATGCCACACAAAAATGATAGGGCTCATTGAAAGAGAGGAAAGGAGACATAAATGATGGTTCTTGATTGCAGAACTAGACCAACGAAGACCAACAATGAATCATCCTTTATGTCCTTCTAAGAACCAAGATGGAACAAAACAATTACAGAATTATTCTCTCTTCAAAAATGTACTTCCCCTCACAGAGACAGTACTATACAATAGGGTGTCTCTTAAACCAGACAACAGGGCATCTCTTAAAAACACCCAGGATATTTCTTGAACAAAGTATGGCATATTTGGAACAAAACAACTGAGCATATTTTGAATAAGACAACATAGTATCTGTTGAACAAAACAACAAGGTATCTCTTGAACAAAAACAGTTTAGTAATCTCCTAAAATAGAATAATCCAAGTTTATCTGATAATTTTACAAACAACAAGGTGTTTGTTTTGTCATTTTGTCAGAGGTATCAATGAAGCAGTACAAAAACACACATATGTTTGTTTGCTAATCTTTTAAACAATAATCTGGCAGTGTTCGGTATTCATTAAAAAAAAACATGGAAATTACTGATAATTTTCTTGACAAACAATAACGTGAATGTGTTTGATAATTGTTACTGACACACAGAAAATGTGGGTGTCTTTGGTATCATCACAGAACAAAAATAACCGGGAAATGTTTTGTGCTAATGAATGAAAGCAACACAGGTCTTTGGTAATTTCCTTGAACAAAAATAACTTGAAATTGTTTCTTAAAAACAGGATGTGATCAATGGGAAAGAGCTCTACTTCTGTGTGGCAGAGCAAAAACAGAAATGACAGTCACACGAGAGGTCGGCTCCGAATGTGCAGATTCGATGATGAGAACGTCTGAGTGGGATGGAATAACGACGAAGTAGTTGGCCAATCATAGCATGGCCAGCTGCACATGTCAGGGCAATGACTCACACACATGCAACATGAAGAGTTTGCTCCACGCTGAGACACGAGAAATGAATGAGGAAGTCGTTCAAGCGATGGATGTATCAAAGCAAATAATCACTGACTAGATACCTGTGGTAATAACGCATGCAGTGAGAGGGTTGTGGGTGAGGAGCAATGAAAGGCAAATGGGGCATTCCTAATCAAACACTAGACACATCGTTGTTAACTTGTGGAGTAACTGTCATGGGGGTCTGTCAGACAGATCGTTGTTAACTTGTGGAGTGACTGTCATGGGGGGGTCTGTCAGACAGATCGTTGTTAACTTGTGGAGTGACTGTCATGGGGGGTCTGTCAGACAGATCGTTGTTAACTTGTGGAGTGACTGTCAGGGGGGTCTGTCAGACAGATCGTTGTTAACTTGTGGAGTGACTGTCATGGGGGGGTCTGTCAGACAGATCGTTGTTAACTTGTGGAGTGACTGTCATGGGGGGGTCTGTCAGACAGATCGTTGTTAACTTGTGGAGTGACTGTCATGGGGGGTCTGTCAGACAGATCGTTGTTAACTTGTGGAGTGACTGTCATGGGGGTCTGTCAGACAGATCGTTGTTAACTTGTGGAGTGACTGTCATGGGGGGTCTGTCAGACAGATCGTTGTTAACTTGTGGAGTGACTGTCATGGGGGGTCTGTCAGACAGATCGTTGTTAACTTGTGGAGTGACTGTCATGGGGGGTCTGTCAGACAGATCTTTGTTAACTTGTGGAGTGACTGTCATGGGGGGTCTGTCAGACAGATCGTTGTTAACTTGTGGAGTGACTGTCATGGGGGGGTCTGTCAGACAGATCGTTGTTAACTTGTGGAGTGACTGTCATGGGGGGTCTGTCAGACAGATCGTTGGTAACTTGTGGAGAGACTGTCATGGGGGGGTCTGTCAGACAGATCGTTGTTAACTTGTGGAGTGACTGTCATGGGGGGTCTGTCAGACAGATCGTTGTTAACTTGTGGAGTGACTGTCATGGGGGTCTGTCAGACAGATCGTTGTTAACTTGTGGAGTGACTGTCATGGGGGGTCTGTCAGACAGATCGTTGTTAACTTGTGGAGTGACTGTCATGGGGGTCTGTCAGACAGATCGTTGTTAACTTGTGGAGTGACTGTCATGGGGGGTCTGTCAGACAGATCTTTGTTAACTTGTGGAGTGACTGTCATGGGGGGTCTGTCAGACAGATCGTTGTTAACCTGTGGAGTGACTGTCATGGGGGGGTCTGTCAGACAGATCGTTGTTAACTTGTGGAGTGACTGTCATGGGGGGTCTGTCAGACAGATCGTTGGTAACTTGTGGAGAGACTGTCATGGGGGGGTCTGTCAGACAGATTGTTGTTAACTTGTGGAGTGACTGTCATGGGGGGTCTGTCAGACACATCGTTGTTAACTTGTGGAGTGACTGTCAGGGGGGGTCTGTCAGACACATCGTTGTTAACTTGTGGAGTGACTGTCAGGGGGGTCTGTCAGACAGATCTTGATATGTGTGAGGGGGAAGACATTATTGTTGTAATATATATACACAGTCGTAGAATAATTTCTTCTAAGTATCACTATTTCTCATTATACCAAAGACAGACATCTTGTTCTGTGATGTTTCTCTATGCAATGTCCCAAACATCCTGTGGGTGTTAACTCTTACTGTTCGTACAGTTTCAATAAACGATATAACCTACTAACACATTCACCATTCGTCATCTAGGTGTTATCTTTGACAGTGATTTCAGCTTTCACCAGAACATTTCTCAAGTATGTAAATCCTGTTTCTACCATATACGTCATTTCTGCCGAATTTGGTGATTTTTTTTATCTACTGATAAAACAATATCAGTATCTCTAATTAGCAGTCACCTTGACTACTGCAACTCACTCCTAAACGATACTGCTAAAAAGGACTTAGCTAAACTCCAACGTGTACAGAATTGTTTAGCACGTATAGTACTAAAAGCACCTCGTTTCTCACCATCTCTGCGCCTACTTGGACAGTTGCATTGGCTTCCAGTTACATATCGAATACAATTCAAATTAGCCACTATCACATATTGCACCCTTTCTACGCAACACTCATCCTATTTGTTTAGTCTCCTTCGTTTTTCCGATATCCGACAGAATCTCAGATCATCTGTTTCACAAAGACTTTTTTTTCCGAAAACCAAGCTTAATATCGGCAAACATGCTTTTTCTGTAGCTGCACCCACAATCTGGAATCAACTCCCTATCACGTTAAAATCACCTGAGACTATAAATACCTTCCGTAAAAAACTAAAGACTTATTTAGTTGAAATTGCATTCCCACCCTAACCTTCGGCGGTCCCTTGCTCTAATGACATCTCTTGCTTGTCCCTGTTAACGATTTTGCCCAATGATTTTTGTATGTTGCGCCTCTGAGCTCAGATTCCTGGGGATTTATGCGCTACAGGAGTTTGTCAGTATTATTATTATTCTCAGTAATCCAATGACAAAACCAGTAACAGCCGGAAAAGCACTGTAACATTAATGATGAAAGAACTAAAGAGGGAGTCCCTAGACAGTACAGCAACTGCGGGATATGATTGTGCACTTTTGAAAAATTGGCACATGTAGATTATGATATATAGATTCATTTCAAGCTAGGTACCCATCGCTATCGACATTATACCAAGCCGCCATTTTTTTTTTAATGGCACCCACAGAAATCCATTATCCAGATATCTCGGCTTCTACACAACATAAAAACATGTTCTTGGTATCTAACCCAACATTTCCATGGTTAAGGAATCCATTTTTGCCATGTGCTATATCTTCAGATGACAGCCATATTGAAATTCAAGATGGCTGCCCTGCGTATGCGCTTTACGAACATGATTATAAAGCTTCTTGAGGTTGAGGAATCCATTTGTGGTTCACATATGAATACCTATATTTGCACGAGTAGGTCAATTCTTGTTGGCAGTTGTTTCTGAGCTATATTCAGAAGCATAAGATAAATGGAAGTGTATACACTGGTGAAGAGAAATATAACATAGATTAAGAATGGACAACACAAATGGTTACATTTTGAGTTCACTTCAGCGATACGAAAAACATACTCAACATCGTGTTGACAATACGTCTTGAGGTTTACTAGCAACTTACAAATGGACATTTTGTTGATCAGAAACCACAACGTGTGTTCTCAGCAATAAGACTAGGCCGATGTAAAGACCAAGTCAATCACCCACAAAACGTGAGAGCTGTGCTGTAAGTTTAATAGAAATCCACAATCCTGGGAGAAGTGGATGGTGACAGGGCCAGATATATCACAGGTGTCTAGATGGAGTTGGAAGATAGTATTCAAACTGCCAATTAAAAAACTTAACAAAGCATAACTGTGCTACACTCCGGCATACAAAACAACTTTGCTAAATAAATATCTTTAGTGTCAACATCTAAACATTTGTGTAAGCCAATCGCTGAAATTCATGCATATATGCTGACTCTGAGTACAAACTTAGTCGTGGACAAAACTATGTAATGCAAGTGGTAGTGTTAAGGACACATGGAAATATAGTACAGCAGATATGCGGACGAAACGACTGGAAATCACCAATTATGACGAGGATCACAATCAGACTGACTGGCATACCAAACTCAGTATTTCCCATTCATTGCAAATTGCTTCATATCTCGACACAAGGGTCTTGGATGATGTTGTTATCCAGGCATAGATGGACAGTTGACAATGATGCCCAGCAATAATCTATCATATACATAACATCCCAGTTGACAACTGTCAGAAGAGTATAATTATATTGTATGTATGTAGTAGGTATTTTGCTGACATCCAAAGCGGAACTACTCAGGTTGTTTCATTATTTGCTACACTGTATAAGGTCATTCGTTTCCAGTGGACATGTGACCATCAGCACACGAGGTCAGGTTGTTGTGGCTACAGTCAGGAAAGCCACCACTGACCTGTAATATCTCCAGCCATGAACACAAGGGAAGGCGGACATCGACAGCATATTATTCTATGTAGCGCAATGTGTTCACCAAAGTGGATATCTGGCAGTGTATACAGATGTTGAAATAAACAAACGTTTTGGCGTTGAAACCCACTTTGAATCCCATTGCAGCCCATGCCATTGCCAACTACCTGTGAAATAGGAAACATTAATGCTATGTTATGTCCTGGGTTGGTTTAAGATAGTCTCCAGTCTGATGTCACAAGCACTTGTGCCAAATCTTCATCTGCCTGTCTTGGACACTGTGGTTGGAGTGTAACTGATTCAGTATGGAGACCATGCTGGACTTGAACTCCCAGAGGCCCTGTTGCCATGCCATGACCTAGTGCGGTTGCAAATCTAAGTGTAGTCCAATTTATATATTATTTTTAATGACTACGTATATTGTGAGGTATATTAGGCACATTCAGATCACGTTCCTAGACCGTATAAATGCATGACAGTAATCTTGATGTTCTGTGTGACCTTCATTTGATGGTTGTACACGTGTATTACAGGAATAAACATAAAGAGTATGTTCTTGTGTTGCACGGAAGCTGAAATAAACCAAAATATATGATTTTGGATTTTCGGCCATCTTGTATTTCAACATGTCTATCATCTGGGGATACAACATGTGGAAGAAATGGATTAATTAACCCTGAATATGTTGATATAGACACCAATATCATGTTTCTGTGTTGTGTAGAAGCTATGATATTCAGACAGATGATTTCCATGGCAGCCATTTTGTTTTTCAATATGGCCGTCATATGGGAATAATGCAAGTGGCACGACTGGATTCCTTGACCTTGAAACATATAAACCACCTATGGATTCGTCATATGGAGTCCTCAATATTAAGAGGCACTCGAGTTATATTCGTACAAATTCTATGTATGGCAGCCATCTTGAATTTCAATATGGCTGTTATCCGATGATATAGCATATGGCAGAAATGGATTTCTTGACCCTGAAAATGTTGGTTTAGACACCAAAAAATGTGTTTATATTTTACTTAGAAACTGAGATATTTGGGTGATGAATTTCCATGATGGCCATCTTGAATTTAAATATGGCTCTCATCTTTGAATACTGCACGTGACAGAAATGGATTCCTTGGCCCTGGAGATGTTAGTTTAGACACAAAGATCATATTTCTATGTTGCTTAGAAGCTGATATACTTGCCTAATAGATCCTTATGACCATCAAACGGGCAAACCTCTTTATATAGGACATGTTAGAGACACTCACCTCTTCTGATTCAAACACATGGCAGCAGATCTTGGACTGTCTCTTCTGGTGAATACGACCATCAGCACCCGTTGATACGACCGGTCCACGTCGTGCCATCACCACGAGAATATCACCAATGTCAGCAATGTACGAGATGGTCCTCAGGGAATGGTCCATCATCACCTCCTAAAACAAGCACTTCTTTGTTTATGAGGTCCTCAATGAATGATCCATTATCATATCCTGAAACAAGCATTTCTTTGTGTCTAGATGGTCCTCATCACCTCCTGAAACCAGCACCCCTGTGTGTTTAGATGGTCCTCAGGCAATGGTTCATCATCACCTCCTCAAACAAGGAACTCTCTGTTTAGATGGTCCTTAGGGAATGGTCCATTATCATATCCTGAAATATGCACTTCTTTGTGTTTAGATAGCCCTCAATGACTAGTACATCACTAATCCTCCTAAGTTCCTGAATATATTTTGTAATGGGCCAAGAGGCCCTGAAGTCCTTTGGATTATATTGTGATTTTGTAATTATTAATGAAATGTTTTTTTGGTGAATCATAGTTACAGATCTTTAAGGGTTATGATGGAAGTAAAATGTTTACATGTTTAGTAGCGACTATAATATTATGCATGCCAGTGAAGAAACACCTTGAAACAAAATATTCGAGTAGACCTTTCGTGAAGATTGTATATATTAGTTAATATATTACAACTAATGTTGAATCTGACCCCGATACTCTGCTATTTAGGCCGACTTCCAGTGGTTGTAGAAACCTTGCAGGAGAGTTGGTGAGCTGCAATCACGCATGTAGCACAGTTAAAGGTTGCTTAAGAAAATGTGCACACATTTTCTGTTCTCATTTTGTCCCTACCACCCTCCCCCAGAAAGGAAAGAAGAGATGAACTATGGTAAAACTATTTGTTCACAAGGTACGTATACATAGCATGCATTTTGACTTTAAAACAGTAGCAATTAATGACATAATACTGATTGAATTAGAGTGAAGTAATAGCTGCAACATGTATAGTAAAACATCTGAATAATATTCCTTATCATTTTTGGCTAACTATGCTTTAACCTTTTCGAGTATACCTGTGTTATTTTACTTTATATATTATTTTATACCTAAGTTATTTTATTTTAATCTAGATATCTTTATACAGGTATTGCATTGATATTTATGTCTACTCCTGTTTTAAAGTTCCTCAAGTGCAGTAGAGCCGTAGGGATTCCCATTACACATTAGTTACAGCCCACTGTTTGACACTGCATAAAACCTCCATCCAGTTTAACAGGGGTCTACTGTGTTAATGCTGTCTGTTGACACAACCCTCTGCCAGTGACCAATTACAGATTATTTACATTTTTCATCAAATAATAGCAGGCAGAGAATCTTAGCTCCACAGTGGGGTGAGAGGTGGGTTGGGTGTAATACACAATCAGTTGGCACTCTGCCAACCTAGTCCAGGTAGAAACAGACAAAATGTGAACATTTAGCTTTCTGGGAGGCCCTGAAGAGCCTTTACAATGATTCAATCAAATACAAATGTATTGTGTACAGTGACACTACCCATAGAGATGTCTATGCAAATAAGAGAAAAAGTTACTGAACAGTTTAAAAAAAAACAGAAAAAACAACTTCTGATCCACGCAAGACACAGACTCCACATGTGACAGATGCTATAGGAAAAGGGATTAGATGTGTGATGGGGTGCCAGCCAATTATAAACAGAACCGCAGGGCTGTTCTCCTGAGGTAGACAATTTAGTTAGCAAATTTACGAGGCCCTTAGAACGAATATCAAATACAGATTTCTCATGCATAGTGGCAGTACCCTAAGATACGTCTATGTAAAATTTGAGAAAAAGTTACTGAACGGTTTCTGAGATACGGCAGCTAACGGCAGACGGCGGAAGGCGGACGCAGAGTTCTGGCAATAATCTGTTGGACTTTCAGCCCAAAGGACTAAAAATAGGCAAAATGTTAAAATTTACCAGTTTTTAAGGTCTTGGGGGCCCTTAGAATGATTCAATCTAATACAGATTTATTGTGCATAGTGGCAGTACCCTAAGATATGCTTACGCAAAAATTACAGAAAAAGTTGCTGACCGGTTTCTGAGATATGGCAGCTAACAGCGCACAGCGGACGCAGAGTGATGGCACAAGACCGTTGGACCTTTGGCCTAAAGGACTAAAAATCATAAATCAATGTTTAAAAAAAAAAATTGAGTGATTTTAATCAATTATTTAAATAAAATGATTTAAATCAAACAACATTGTTGGTAATTATTAATCAAATGTTTTTTTATGAATCATAGTTACAGATCATTAAGAGTTATGATGGAAGTAAAATGTTGACATGTTTCATGTTCACTTATTACACCATGTCTTGCATTTAGAGGAATAATTATAATAGAAAATAAAATGTTATTTTTAAATGCATGCATTGATGAGAAACCAGGAATTACTTTTCTGTGGCCTAAGAATAACTAATTTTACAAACTTCCTGCTTATAACAGAAAAGACAACCTCTAACCTCCATATAAACAACTGTGTAAAAATAGATATCCATGCAAGACACAGACTCCGCATGTGACAGATGTTGCACCGAAGGGGTAAAGCTATGTGACTTAAATATATACATTGATGAGAAACCGGGAATTACTTTACTGTGGCCTAAAAATAACTAATTTAACAAACATCCTGCTTATAATTAATTACATAACAGAAAAGGCAACCTCCATATGAAACAATTGCATACAAATATATATCCATGCAAGACACAGACTCCGCATGTGACAGATGTTGTAGGGAAGGGATATAGCTGCCAGGTTCTGTTTCTGGCACAATACACAAAATCTACTATTAGGGGGTGGTCTCAAGGGCCCTTCTCAAAACCACATCACTAGACAGTGTAAAAATGTTGCATTTTGGGGATCCCTGAGGTGCCCTCAGAATGATTAAATCAAATACAGATTTCTTGTGTATAGCAGCACTACCACATGTAATATTTATGCAAAATTAGAGGAAAAAGTTACCGAAGAGTTTTTGAAAAAATAAGCAAAATGTGAAAAATTACCAGTTTTCGGGGCCCTTAGAATGATTAAATCAAATAGAGATTTCTTGTGCATAGTGGCAGTACCCTAAAATAATCTATGCAAAATTAGAGAAATAGTTACTGAACGGTGGACAGCACACAACGGACACAGAGTGATGGCATAAGTCCGTTGGACCGAATCCGTTGGACCTTCGGTCCAAAGGACTAAAGACACTACATATATGAACATGAATTTTAATTAAGAACTGTTATGGGGGGCAACTTATGTCAAAGATCAATTTAAAAAGATTAGGTGCCCTGGTAATAGTGTACTGTGCTGGGTTTGGAGAGGCACTCATTTGACAGCAACAGTATGGGAGGCAAAATGAGGTTTTCATTAAAAATACATTTATTTCAGTTATTTCACAAGAATGTATAACTTCTGAATCTCATAACATATGAAAGATGTTGACTGAGGATAAACGTTATGTTCTAGCATTAGCCTGGGCAAAGAAATTGTTTCCAGAATCACTGGTGTTCCTGCACGGCTTCCAACAGAACCCCAGTGAACTGTATTGCAAAGACACATAATAACACAATACTCCACGTCAGGAGTCACAAAAACGTTTGGCAAATATATATTTTTTCAGCCAAATTGCTTCAGAATTAAATTTTCCATGAGATTTTCCACATTTCCACTTTTCCATCCCCATCAGACTTTCTAAGAATTATCTGGTTACCATGTTACCGTTAAGCAAATTGATTATTATCATATCTGACCTTCTTTTCATACAGACTTAATACACTGCAAATTTAATCAAAATAGGACAAGTAGTAGTTTTTAAGGTACGACAGATAGTAAAAATGTGATATTTCATGAGGAGTCTTAACAGAATCATACATAACACAATTAGCTGTTTAGCAGAATTAATCAAAATGGCCGAGACGGAATAATTCACTGGCTATAGTAATGTGTACTACTTAATGCAATAAAACAGTTGTGGCGTGAAATTATTCTCCACTGCACCATTCGTGGCAGTAGACAGCTACAGTGCTGCCACATGGTGAATGGAATATAAACAAGTCTCCTCAATATACACTGAAGGCAAAGAAAGTGTACAACATTTCATAAAAATCATGTATACTAATTATTACTTACTAGCAGGCCATTTATAACTGTAAATAAAAAATAACTATGCTGATTAACGTATTATCCCCAATAGACGTGCAGTGTGCGAGTGCAAGGGCTTGGATGCGCATGTATTAATAATTTTATTTTAAGACAAGTTTCACAAGCTACTTATGTCTTTACCTCAAGAAAACCAAGAAAACGCACCCAGAGGCAGCACAGTAATATCGCATTGGATAACAGACCAGTGTGCCCAGATTGACTCAGGACTAAGAAACGGAAACAGCAAAATAGCATTTGACACACTGAAGAAGCTGACAAGATCCCAAAAGCATAAGGCTACAGTACAGTGACAGAAGACAAACATGGCTCTCTCCTAGCAGAAGATGCACCAGTGCTTGGAAGATGGTCAGAATACATCAGAAAACTGTACAACTACCAGCTGAGACCGGATACCAGCATATTGGACAATGCAATCAACACCAACAGAGAAATGGGAGATGCACCAATTCTTCAAGTAGAGGTGGAGGAAGCACTGGGCACACTGAAGGGAGGCCAGGCACCTGGAGTAGACAACGTCCCAGCAGATCTCCTCAAACATGGTGGACCAGAAACTGTAAAGGCCATGACAACCACCTGTCAGAGAGTATGGGAAACCAAGGAATGGCCAAGAGAATCCTTAATACAGTGTAATACCCTTCCAAAGAAAGGCTTAGATTCTGCCAGAACTACAGAACCATCAGTCTGATCAGCCATCCTAGTAAAATCATGCTGAGAGTCATTCTGAACAGACTAAACGGCAAGGCAGAAGAAATCCTGGCAGAAGAGCAAGCAAGATTTAGGCCAAAGAGAAGCACAACAGAGCAAATCTTCAACGTCAGGTTGCTGATAGAAAAACGCCTACAACACCAACATGACCTCTACCACAATACCATCGACTTCAAGAAAGCCTTCGACCGTGTCTGGCACGAGGGCTTATGGCAAGTGATAAGAAACTTCAACATCGACAACAATTTCATCCAAGTGATTAAGGCGCTGTATGAACACACTAACAGCGCAGTTCTCATGAACAACAACCTTGGAGACTTCTTCAAGACGACAGTCGGAGTTCATCAAAGCTGCCTGATGTTCCCTGATCTGTTCAACATATACCTGGAGAACATCATGAAAGAGGCATTAAGTGACTTCAGCACCTCCATATCCATAAGAGGAAGACCTGTTTGCAATTTACGCTTTGCGGATGATATCAACCTTATGGGAGGCAGCGAAGCAAGCAAGATCCTTGTCAACAGCTCCAATCAGAGAGCACCAACCAACATCACGAATAACGAGCAGAGACTCGAAGAGGTGGATAACTTCAAATACCTGGTACCACACTCAACAAAGATGGCATGTCAGTCATAGAGATAAGAACAAAACTTGCCCTGGCCTCGTTAGCAGTGATTCGACTAGACACCATCTGGAGGAGCAACACTATCAGCGTCTTCGTAAAAGTCAGGATATATGGGGCACTTGTGGTCTCCATACTCCTTTACGGATGCGAGAGCTGGACATTGACAGCAGATACAGAAAGGAGGATCCAGGCATTTGAAACGAAATGCTACAGGAGGCTTTTGCACATCTCCTACACAGAGCACAAAACCAATGGCTATGTCAGGAACAAGTCTTTGCCTGTGTGGGAGATCAGGAGCCTCTACTATCAGTAATGAAGCTCCATTAGCTCTCCTGGTTCGGACAGGTCTCCAGACTCTCTGTCCAAGACCATCCTTCAGGGAACAGTTGAGGGCAAAAGACGCAGAGAGCAACAGAGAAAGTCCTGGTGAGAGAACATAAAGAACTGGACAGGCCACACCCTCATGTCCCTGACACACACAGTGGAAGACAGAGAGAGTCCTGGGGAGAGAACATAAAGAACTGGACAGGCCACACCCTCACGTCCCTGACACACACAGTGGAAGACAGAGAGAGAGTCCTGGGGAGAGAACATAAAGAACTGGACAGGCCACACCCTCACGTCCCTGACACGCACAGTGGAAGACAGAGAGAGAGTCCTGGGGAGAGAACATAAAGAACTGGACAGGCCACACCCTCACGTCCCTGACACCCACAGTGGAAGACAGAGAGAGTCCTGGGGAGAGAACATAAAGAACTGGACAGGCCACACCCTCACGTCCCTGACACACACAGTGGAAGACAGAGGGAGTCCTGGGGAGAGAACATAAAGAACTGGACAGGCCACACCCTCACGTCCCTGACACCCACAGTGGAAGACAGAGGGAGTCCTGGGGAGAGAACATAAAGAACTGGACAGGCCACACCCTCACGTCCCTGACACACACAGTGGAAGACAGAGAGAGTCCTGGGGAGAGAACATAAAGAACTGGACAGGCCACACCCTCACGTCCCTGACACACACAGTGAAAGACAGAGAGAGTCCTGGGGAGAGAACATAAAGAACTGGACAGGCCACACCCTCATGTCCCTGACACGCACAGTGGAAGACAGAGAGAGTCCTGGGGAGAGAACATAAAGAACTGGACAGGCCACACCCTCACGTCCCTGACACCCACAGTGGAAGACAGAGGAAGTCCTGGGGAGAGAACATAAAGAACTGGACAGGCCACACCCTCACGTCCCTGACACGCACAGTGGAAGACAGAGGAAGTCCTGGGGAGAGAACATAAAGAACTGGACAGGCCACACCCTCACGTCCCTGACACACACAGTGGAAGACAGAGAGAGAGTCCTGGGGAGAGAACATAAAGAACTGGACAGGCCACACTCTCACGTCCCTGACACCCACAGTGGAAGACAGAGGAAGTCCTGGGGAGAGAACATAAAGAACTGGACAGGCCACACCCTCACGTCCCTGACACGCACAGTGGAAGACAGAGAGAGAGTCCTGGGGAGAGAACATAAAGAACTGGACAGGCCACACTCTCACGTCCCTGACACCCACAGTGGAAGACAGAGGAAGTCCTGGGGAGAGAACATAAAGAACTGGACAGGCCACACCCTCACGTCCCTGACACGCACAGTGGAAGACAGAGAGAGAGAGTCCTGGGGAGAGAACATAAAGAACTGGACAGGCCACACCCTCACGTCCCTGACTCACACAGTGGAAGACAGAGAGAGTCCTGGGGAGATAACATAAAGAACTGGACAGGCCACACTCTCACGTCCCTGACTCACACAGTGGAAGACAGAGAGAGTCCTGGGGAGATAACATAAAGAACTGGACAGGCCACACCCTCACGTCCCTGACTCACACAGTGGAAGACAGAGAGAGTCCTGGGGAGAGAACATAAAGAACTGGACAGGCCACACCCTCACGTCCCTGACACCCACAGTGGAAGACAGAGGAAGTCCTGGGGAGAGAACATAAAGAACTGGACAGGCCACACCCTCACGTCCCTGACACACACAGTGGAAGACAGAGGGAGTCCTGGGGAGAGAACATAAAGAACTGGACAGGCCACACCCTCACGTCCCTGACTCACACAGTGAAAGACGGAGAGAGTCCTGGGGAGAGAACATAAAGAACTGGACAGGCCACACCCTCACGTCCCTGACACGCACAGTGGAAGACAGAGAGAGAGAGTCCTGGGGAGAGAACATAAAGAACTGGACAGGCCACACCCTCACGTCCCTGACACACACAGTGAAAGACGGAGAGAGTCCTGGGGAGAGAACATAAAGAACTGGACAGGCCACACCCTCACGTCCCTGACACGCACAGTGGAAGACAGAGAAAGTCCTGGGGATAGAACATAAAGAACTGGACAGGCCACACCCTCACGTCCCTGACACGCACAGTGGAAGACGGAGAGAGTCCTGGGGAGAGAACATAAAGAACTGGACAGGCCACACCCTCACGTCCCTGACACGCACAGTGGAAGACGGAGAGAGTCCTGGGGAGAGAACATAAAGAACTGGACAGGCCACACCCTCACGTCCCTGACATGCACAGTGAAAGACAGAGAGAGTCCTGGGGAGAGAACATAAAGAACTGGACAGGCCACACCCTCACGTCCCTGACACCCACAGTGGAAGACAGAGAGAAATGGAAAGCACTGACTGAGCAAGCGTCTGCCATGGCTCCCCGACAACCTCCGGTGATGGGATGAGTGAGTGAGTGGGCACAAGCCATGAGGGGTGGGTGGATGCACAAGTTGCTTACACATCACACACAGGCAACTCCTAGGTTGACAACACGTAGCAAAGACAGATTCAGCAAATCTACCAAAACGTCCGGCGCTCAATCGACAGAACACGGTACACGACAGGAAGCACGAGTAGAGACAGACTGCTTCGATTATTCGAGCGATGCTAAACAGACAATCATCACGCTGGCCAGACGACATCGTTGAATAAATACCATTGGAAAATGCAGGAAATCGCATCAATAGGAAACAATATGGTATATGATTTTCTATCAGTCTCTACAACGTACAAAAACCTTGTGCATATCAAGAAAGTATATAAGGTATTCTCCTAGTCTACAAAGACATTCCAAACAACGATTGACAGTGTTCATAACTGTGAACATATTGTATACAGTTTGACACCACTGTATAGAATGATAACACAAAAATGGACAACACAACTGACTACTATCATGGGTAGAACATGAGAACGTACCTGCAGATCTGTGTTAAGGATCATGATCTTCTCAGTGGAGACAAACAGATCAACCTCGGTGCTGGGCTGAGCCTCGCCCGCTGGTGCCTGGCAACAACAGACACAACAGGTAAACAACAACAACAACTATCTCATCACACATCTCTAGTCATAGCCTCTCAACTACTTTAAAACACATCAGTTATGGTACAGTATTCATACATTTAATAATCAAGTATACAGTATAACATCTTTTTTATTATAACTAATTTCTAAGAAATTAAAATTACTACTTAAATTTAAAACATGTTTATCTAAATTATATAAACTTAAAACTACCAGCAGTGTAATACGTGAGATTTACATTGTATCAATCAAGCCCACTAATACATCGACAATGGATTTTTTAAACCATGAATGTTTCAATAGTTTTCTTAACAAACAAATTTTACAATTCCTTGTGTTAAATACAGAAACACGCTTTGAAATGTAGCACCACTGACAAGGTGAACAAAAGGCATTTTAACCTCTTTATATAATAAAAGTAGTATGTTTAAAAATGTTATCAACGCTTTACATGATGCCTTTTCTTGTAGATGTAATGTATGGCATATATACAAAATTACATTTCTTGGAAAAGTACTCAAAACACATATAGAAACACACTGAAAAGTAAATATCCATGTGCAAACAGAAGCTTGTCAACATGGAACAGCACACTGCGCCACCTAGTGATTGACAGGAACAATCAAGATGGCAAACGTGTGCCATGTGTGTGCATGTGTGTGTATGTGCAGCGTACATGAATACACACGTTACATTTCAACCTGATGCAAGCAGAGTCGCCAAAAACAAGGATACTTGCATGGGATATAAGTGCATTGGACTTGTGGGCTGATAAACACATTTTCTAAACATTTTAAGAACAAACTAAGTGCAACCTGTATGCCAGGTAAGCTATCCATTCAAGGTCAAAGCAGCCAAGAAAGA
The DNA here is from genome assembly GCA_963995525.1 of Escarpia spicata. Lineage (NCBI taxonomy): Eukaryota > Metazoa > Annelida > Polychaeta > Sabellida > Siboglinidae > Escarpia > Escarpia spicata. The sequence goes on along the minus strand of OZ023216.1, from coordinate 30,242,955 downwards.
CAGGGGAATGCTCATCAAGAAAGTAACAAGTCTAGCTCTGTGATAGTCCTGTCACTCACAAGCATCACGTGTCACATCAGACATATCTCCTCTATATAATACTCATTTTTCAGAGGTATGCAGTAGTATGGACTGTTTTTTATAAGGATTTATTCCGAACGGAATTTTTTTTATAAGTACATAAATCTCTTTTGTGTTCATCATAAGTATAAATTTGAATGACAAACCACATACAGTACTGATAGTTTTATCAGTACTGTATATCTATGAACAAACCCCATACGGTCAAAGCACAAATTTTCAGCGAAACCTAAATGATTAAGTTCAAGTGGGTATATTTCATATATCAGAATTCGAATGCAATAGGCTGATTAAACAGTGAAATTTGTATAATGATTTACAAAGCATTTTGAGTATAAAATCTAAATTTTAACACAAAAAGAATCAAGGAAAATGCATATCACAAACATGAAAATAAAGAAAGGAGACAAGATATGAAGACGTCAGAAGTCATTTCTGATCTTGGTCAGTCGGCTTAGATAACTGAGTGACAGGATGCGTATGAGTCTCTCTCTACAAGGACATGGGTGACCTTCCACAGCGAACTGGGAATTAAGTCGCACAGGTCCTTTCTGCACCCAAACCAAAAATAGCCGTCTAGGTCATGTCCCATTAATGTTTATATTTCAACAGAATTACCTACCTTATAACCTCACCTTCCTATATCAGGTTTATTTTTCTCAACAAATAATCCAAAACTAATAAAACACTAAAAGAATGGTTGTACTGCACAAGATTTTACACACAACCAAATTTCTAAATAATTCTTTTCAAAACATCGCTTTTTAAAAGTTTGCTTAATTTTAGCAATAAATCAAAACAACTACTGATGATATTTCAACAAATGAGGTACCATTTAAAGCTTATAATCAGTGGAATCCAAAAATGTAGTAAACTCTACATTTTGCAACTTAATGCCTATTTTGCTGTGGTTGGTCAGGCATGTTCTGGGGATGTCACAGATACTGAGGGTCACATGAATTAGGAAGTAAACATCACAGAGAGGTCAGGATTGGGTTCAACTACAATAGTAACACCTTCACAATGCAACTGTAATGACAATAACAAACATGTCATATGCGTAGTCTGAGCAAGGAAATGTAAAGTGTGTAGTTTAGGACGACAAGTGCGTACTTTATATGTCAATACAATAGAAAAGGTAAATTTATATAAGATGGTATCCAGTCTTTGGGACTGCTCAGGGTGCTTTATATTTCACTCCCTGGTAGACCTGTTCAATCGAACACGGCCTTGACTTCTCTGGGAAGCATTCAGCCATACTGCAATCACTGCACAAAGACTTTTGCTACACAAATGTCCACCACTGCCTATAGCCAGGTACTCATTCATATACAGCTGAGTGAACTGGAGCAATGCATAGGGAACAAACTGGCCCAAAGTTCGACAAGCCAACAAGAAGATTCAAACTCAGAATTTCTCGATTGAGAGTGCGATGCTGCAATTACTGCGATGTATATAAATTATGTAATGAATGATCTTTATGACATTTGTTTCTTGATACTGCCACAAATGGTACAAATCTGTTAATAAAATACAGGAGCTGTCATTAATTAGTGTTTCTTTGTTTTTTATTAACAATCAGTGGTATCAATATAGGTCGCTAATTGTTTCGTAACTTGTCATATCTGTGAAACTAACCTGTCAGACAATTAAATACAAACCAAAGAAATTGAAGGGTAAAATAATTTAGAAAATGTGTGAAGTGGCATCAAAGTTGAATAAAAGTTGAATGAAATAATAACAATCCGCAAATTACAAAGATAAAAAACAAATATAGTGTCACCTAATAGAGCTCTGGTTCAAAACCAATATAAATGCGACACTGTACAAAGATTACTGTACACAACAAAATGAAATATTTAAACTACAATAACATATGAGCATGACACAAAAGTTAAACTGGTGAAGAGTACAGTGAAAATAAAAGAAATTGAAAAGAAGATGTACAGATGAAACGTAAGACGGTGAAGGAAATACAAAACGGTCTTGTTCAATTTAACAAACACGCTAGCCAGAAGTACTGAACACCACAGATATATACTAGTACCTGGTATTTTTGGCCAAAATGCAATTTACCCAGGGTCTGGCATTAAAAAAGAAAGAAATGATTGAGTTACAAATGTGAAGTGAAAGGTAGGGTAGAGAAAGGGTCGTGTGACTTGGGTGAGATTTGTAAGCGATGCAAAACCACTGATGTCACAACACAACAGTTAAGCCCCGACAAATGTCAAAATAGATAAGCAAGGAATGATTGAAATTATAATGTGATAACCCAGATTACACATTCTATTAAATGTAACTGAATAAATTAATATATATGTTATGTTACGTGATAGAGAAATGAAGAAAGTTAACCAGACAAGTATATAATTATTACAACATGAGCTTAACATCTGACATTTCGCAACTTCACATACGAAATATAGTAGTACATGTGTTACATGAGGATGACATTACAGCAATGCATGCGAAAAATGGGGTGAACACATCAACATATGGGAGGGTGATGATGTAAATTAATTAATGAAAAATTATTTCTAAAATGAAATCAATCAATATTTATTTATTTATTATTTGACATATTTACCCTTCAAGAAACTCGCTCTGTATTTTTTTGATAGGTAAATATGTCAAATAATAACAACCCAAACAAAATTATCTATCCATTCAAAGAAATTATACAAATGATCAATAAAGAAACCTACAAAACACACATTAGTGCATGTTTATATGATATCAAAATCGGGATGGGGATATTTTTTATTTCAATTATAATATTTCTTACACACTATCCAACTATAAGAAAATTAACTCCAACAATTTAGTCTGCATTTTTGGGGGCAAAAGTTGACCTTTAAAAAAATACTCTCTTGTAATGTGACCATAAATGATCACATTGCATGATTTTAAACATTTATAGCTGAACTAAACATTTCATTCTTAATTGTCATTTTCTTAATATTTACTAGAAAAATATAACAAAGCCACAAATCAATTTACTGGAGTACCTACACAGTAAATAATCAATTAACCCAATTCGGCACTCAATTTAGCTCACCATTTAGCCTACTGTAATTCACTAATATAAAAAATAGATAAGCGAGCGAAAAATGAACAACTCGGGACATGTCCAAAATCACTCAGTTCAGTGGTCGCTAGCAAACTTACGGTTCATCCGATCCGAAAAATCTTGGTACCGTTTGAAAGATTACACCTTCTGTTATTCTAGCACATACGTGGTTTCCCGATAATAATTCCTACAAGAACCTTCACACATATCTGCAATCGTGTTGTTTCCAGTCTTTTACACACCAGCGAACCAACTTGTTTCGTCGACAAAGTTCACCCATCTACCGATAGGAGCGCAAATTCTAATTTGCATAGGTTTCAGACATGCGTATACTGGACCATTCGGTTTCTGCCTTACGCAAGATTAATATGTAGTTTTCACCAACATTTTTTGAAATCGTTCAGCAACGTATCAATATTATTAATCAGAACCACTTATTGCATTAATGGAATGCAAACGAAATGTCAAATAAGTTGTTTTAGTTAAATACTTACAATATTCGTAAGACGATAATCACTTCACGCGCCAAATGGAAGCACTCGGTTTCTGCCTCATCGTGTTCAAAATCATCACTGTGCGACAAATCGCTATGCATTCACTGTATAAACTCCACGGGCTGTTCGTTAACATTCCTTTTTTAATATTTTTAATATTACGTTTGTTTACATCACCGTCACCTATCAAAATATACGTCAAAAACCTATTTGCCTCGTTTTAATTTGAGACAAATAATTTTGTTGCAAGTTTGTAGACATCCTTTGCTCATTGTGTCCGATATATCTGACTAAAGATGTATTTAATACGAGATCCAGTTATATAATTGTAATGAGGCAGAAACTCAGATAGGGCAGAAACCGAGTAGGTGATTATACTTCATAAGTTCTTGTTTTCATGCTATTTAGACTCCACCCACTTTGCAGACGACATAAACACAAGTAAACAAACTGTCTGTCAGTGTCCAGCGATCGCTAATGTAATGCCAACATTCGGTGAAACTTAATCTATCTTTTTTGACATGCAAAAATGGGTGGAGCTTAACATGTAAACATCAACTGCTGAGATCGGCCATGTGCGATGCCATAGTAACGCAGCGGTGATTGACAGGAAATGTGCAGTTTCGCTGACAGATGACGAAGAATACCCGACGCTAACATCGTTCGCTGAGTTCAAGCGGATGAAAACAACCACATTTCAGATAAACACAATGGTGAAAATATACTTTAACATGATCAACCGTGCTATTTACTACGTAGATGAAAAGGTAATCTTTCAAACGGTACCAAGATTTTCGGGATTGGATGAACCGTAAGTTTGCTAGCGACCGCTGAATTGAGTGCTTTTGGACATGTCCCGAGTTGTTAATTTTTCGCTCGCTTATCTATTTTTGCTAATATGGATAACTGCAATAAAGCTTGAGCACAATTTTTGGAGATTCGGGAGTTTGAAAATTATTTTTTTAATACAACAGATTACTATGACAAAGCACGTGATCCTGAAATATAACTAAAATTTGTAAGACAACATGACTGACGGCATGTCACAGTACCCCGGGGTAAGTAATGATCTCATTTCACTACATCTTGGTACAACGACACATCTTTAGACTAAAGGTGTACGAGACAGGAGGGTGACATGCGAGCGTGCATGTGTGCGTGCATATGTGCGTGCACACAGACGGTACTGATCACAAACACACAAGTACATCTAGACGGAGAAACTTACCGAGGCCTTGTTTAGGGAAAGATTGAGAGAATGTGGGAACAGACCAGGGAAGAACAGAGTTAGCCTACATGAGAACACACCAACTACACACTAACATACACACCTGTCAGTCTGTCACTCACCAACTACACACTAACATACACACCTGTCAGTCTGTCACTCACCAACTACACACTAACATACACACCTGTCAGTTTGTCACACACCAACTACACACTAATATACACACCTGTGAGTCTGTCACTCACCAACTAACATACACACCTATCAGTCTGTCACACACCAACTACACACAAATATACACACCTGTCAGTCTGTCACTCACCAACTACACACTAATATACACACTTGTCTGTGTGTCACGCACCAACTACACACTATTATACACACCTGTCAGTCACCACACACATAGACTACACACTAACATACACACATGTCAGTCACCATACACTGACTACACACTAACATACACACCTGTCAGTTTGCCACACACACTACACACTAACATACACACCTGTCAGACACCACACACACAGATTACACACTAACATACACACCTGTCAGTCACCACACACACAGACTACACACTAACTTGCACACCTGTCAGTCACCACACACACAGATTACACACTAACATACACACCTGTCAGTCTTACAGATTTCCTGCATACAATAAGGATTTGGGGGATTTTTTGTTTTAATAGGAATTTGCTTCAAATGTTTTTTTTATAACTTACCTGCTCTATACACAACTGTAACATGTAGCAACAAACTACAGTGGTCAAAGAACAATGTGTTGGTGCTATGCGGATTAACAATAGAAATTAGTTTGCTTGATCGGAACTGGACTGCAATACAGGTCGGTTAGCCAATGAAAGAAATTCATATAGAATGATATGGCTTAACATAGGAGTTGAAGAAAAAATACAGATTTCAATCAAAAGTGGCATGTCTGGTTATAGGTATACCCAGGAAATGCACGTCATTTTCAACAATAAACTTGTCTCAAACACTCCATAGTACTCCAGTAAACCTAGGTTAGTCTCGTTATTCTTCCACTGTAGCCATCGCAGTTGTAACATGAAGAGATTTCTCTTTTTACTAGCCCATGTATCTTTACCAAACAGCAGAAACAAGCACTTATATGACAAAAGTACCCCTAGGTATGTCAATGGTCTCTGTGATACAGCTTACCGGTACGTTTGTCACAACTCTGGCACGTCACCAAACCAGACATGCTTCAAACCTGCGAAGCCATCTACCTGCCTGACAGACTTCTCTACACTACACAACCAAATACACAATCTTATGATGCCGTCTCTGTTACACTTCACAATAGGGAACCTCCCTATTAAGGTCACTGTTGGGACAGGACAAAAGTGACTTGAATAGTGAGGTTACCTTATTAGTGGGGCTAATATCCTATACTTTACTATATGTATTAATAATCTGGGACTCTCCTAGGGTGACCTTAGTTGCAAGGTGGCTGTATTACTGAGGTGATTATAAAATATATTTTACTGATCATGGCACTGAGTAGTTACAATATTTACACATTGGTTAGCGAGCATTGGGGAACTGCGTTGACGCCAAAGTATGTCATACAACACATGTTTGAGCCACACGGGGGCGCCACCATATTATAGTTGTCAAAGTGTCTCATAGAGGGTGCCAGTGTCCTACCTTGATCCTGCCAACAGCCTCCTGGGCCTGCATCATGCGCATTGACTTCGATGGGTGACCATCAGAGATGAGCTGCGTCGAGCCAAGGTAGTGAGCGCGGAACAGAACGCCCTCTATCAGCACTGTATGGTCATCAGGGTCGTTGATCAAAACTGGAAAAGACATACATATATATAACAAGATACAATGATTCCAGAGTGTCACGGGGAAGCTTAGACAGCCAAAGGTGAATGTGCAAAGCTATATGCAGCAGAAATTATCATTAAATGAGCTGCCTACAGCCAGTGAGCTACTGAAGATGCAGCAAGCTATCTAAAGGGTTTCCAATATGACTTCCAGGTCAGACGTTGGCAAATTTAACACTAGGAACAATATTGCGAAAAGTTTATAGAAATGTTCAGTGTCATCTTTATAATTACATAGCAACATTTATCATAATCTTTATGATTCATTGTAATATTTTTAAATGTTCAAAATAAATTGAACTGTCATACTTCCTGTTATGGATATCCAATTCCTGACCTGATGTTGCATGTAACAATTACGGCAATGTGATATTCACAAATTTCACATACTAACTCTAGCCAATTAATTCACAAGCATTTCTTGTTGTTACAACGCAAGCACTTAATCGACCTTTCAAATCCTGCAAGACATGATCTCCTGATGTTACATGAATTCAATGCAGGATACAACAACCATTTAGCATCTACACACAGTTAACATATGTAGCAGGTGATGAATCTGTCTGGTCTGCGACTCTAGTCCAACATCATCACTACATCATTCATGCTTATGACTCTACTCCAACATCATCACTACATCATTCATGCTTATGACTCTAGTCCAACATCATCACTACATCATTCATGCTTATGACTATAGTCAACATCATCACTACATCATTCATGCTTATGACTCTAGTCCAACATCATCACTACATCATTCATGCTTATGACTATAGTCAACATCATCACTACATCATTCATGCTTATGACTCTAGTCCAACATCATCACTACATCATTCATGCTTATGACTATAGTCAACATCATCACTACATCATTCATGCTTATGACTCTAGTCCAACATCATCACTACATCATTCATGCTTATGACTCTAGTCCAACATCATCACTACATCATTCATGCTTATGACTCTAGTCCAACATCATCACTACATCATTCATGCTTATGACTCTAGTCCAACATCATCACTACATCATTCATGCTTATGACTCTAGTCCAACATCATCACTACATCATTCATGCTTATGACTCTAGTCAACATCATCACTACATCATTCATGCTTATGACTCTAGTCCAACATCATCACTACATCATTCATGCTTATGACTACTGTACAACATTTCAGTGTTAGATGAGCCTCAACAACATTCTAGTGTGTAACTCATAGAAACCACAACAAGAAATTTATCCACAAAGTATATAGAGAAACATAAGAAACCAAAACGAGGACGAGGAAACAGCTCCAATACATAAACAGACAGAGGTTGCAAGCTATCAGATGGTTACTATGTAACATGAATAGAACAAATATAGCATTGGAACGAGAGAACTTACCGAGGTTGTGTATGGACGGGTAGAGATAGTGAGGCAAGCAGTAACAGAAACAGTACAAGGACATGGGTTAGTTTCTACAACTGACAGGAACAGTACGAGGACATGGGTTAGTTTCTACAACAACTGACAGAAACAGTACAAAGGTGTTTCTACAAAATTGAAAGAAACAGTACAAGGACATTGGTTAGTTTCTACAAAATTGACAGAAACAGTACAAGGACATGGGTTAGTTTCTACAACAACTGACAGAAACAGTACAAGGACAAGGGTTAATTTCTACAACAACTGACAGAAATAGTACAAGGAGATGGGTTAGTTTCTACAACAACTGACAGAAACAGTACAAGGACATGGGTTGGTTTGTACAAAATTGACAGAAACAGTACAAGGACATGGGTTAGTTTCTACAACAACTGACAGAAATAGTACAAGGAGATAGGTTAGTTTCTACAATAACTGACAGAAACAGTACAAGGACATGGGTTGGTTTGTACAAAATTGACAGAAACAGTACAAGGACATGGGTTAGTTTCTACAATAACTGACAGAAACAGTACAAGGACAAGGGTTAATTTCTACAACAACTGACAGAAATAGTACAAGGAGATGGGTTAGTTTCTACAACTGACAGAAACAGTACAAGGACATGGGTTGGTTTGTACAACTGCCAGAAACAGTATAATTACATGGGTTAGTTTGTACAACTGGCAGAAACAGTAAAAGGACGGGTTAGTTTGTACAACTGACAGAAACAGTACAAGGACATAGGTTAGTTTGTACAACTGACAGAAACAGTACAAGGACATGGGTTAGTTTCTACAACTGGCAGAAACAGGGGTTAGTTTCTAAAACAAATGACTGCAGGACATGGTGAAACATTAGTCAACACTCTAGGGGCAATGTTGGTTGTATCATATGCATACATATTATAAATACTTGTATACATACATCATATTAAATATATATACACTGTATATATATATATATATATTCACATATATATATATACGTATATACATGTATATACATTTACATCTTACCTTCCCGAGTCTTAGAACGCCTTTTTTCTGCCTGCAACAACAGGGAATGACTTGGTACAACTGACTGAACACCAACACCCACATAAATGTACTTACCATGTTTAATCACAAAACAATAACTATTACTATTATATCCACGCTCACTCTCACTCACTCACGCACGCACGCACGCACGCACGCACGCACGCACGCACGCACGCACGCACGCACGCACGCACGCACGCACGCACGCACACACAATACTCTCTACCTTACATCACAATAAAACTAAAACAATGGATAGAAAGGATTTTTCATAAATGTTCAAAGCACTGTTGTAGAATTGAAGAACAGAGAACCAATGAGAATGACTCCTGCAGGTAAGCAATGCTAACATCATACACAATATCACAACTACCTGTCACCCACTCAATCACCCACCCACCCATCCACACCCTCACTTCCTCACCTGAGAACTTCTGTTGACCGGAGGGCAACTCAGCTCTGGGATATCGACTGGGCCACTGTCTCCATACTGCTTGTCCAGCAAGTCTTCTGTCTCCTCATCCTCAGAGTCATACTCTACAACCACGACCTCAGGGTCATACTCTACAACCATGACCTGAGGTCATATTCTATAGTCACGACCTCAGTCTTACTCTACAACCACGACCTCAGAGTCATACTTTTCAACCATAACCTCAGTCATACTTTTCAACCACGACCTCAGAGTCATACTCTACAACCACGACCTCAGAGTCATACTCTACAAGTACGACCTCTCACCACCATACTCTACAGCCATTTCATGCTCGCCCAACTTGAGGTCAGTAGTCATTTAGAGGTGATCTCAAGACACGATACTACATGAAGCTGATATGTTTTAACCGGAGCTCCTCACCTTTGCTATATGATACATTCTATCAGTAGAACATGTATGATCAAAGTGAAAGTCCAGTGCTTTCATTTCTACTGTTTATTACAAACGGAAATTCCTGTGCATGTGTGTGTGCATGTGTGTGTGCATGTGTGTGTGCATGTGTGTGTGCATGTGTGTGTGCATGTGTGTGTGCATGTGTGTGTGCATGTGTGTGTGCATGTGTGTGTGCATGTGTGTGTGCATGTGTGTGTGCATGTGTGTGTGCATGTGTGTGTGCATGTGTGTGTGCATGTGTGTGTGCATGTGTGTGTGCATGTGTGTGTGCATGTGTGTGTGCATGTGTGTGTGCATGTGTGTGTGCATGTGTGTGTGCATGTGTGTGTGCATGTGTGTGCATGTGTGTGCAAGTGTAAAAAACATATATATAATATATATATATATATAATATATATATATATATATATATAATATATATATATATATATACAAACTGAGATATGCAACAGAAGAAATTTCAACAAAATGTATTAGAAAATTAGTTCAATTTCCATTACTGGAACAAAGCAAAACTTCAATATCTTGAGCACAAAGCCAGGCACAAGTAGACTTAACAGGCACACAGATAATGATTGCACAAAATACCACAAGTATAGACTCATTTAACAAACTTAATGAATAATTGTTTCAAGGCATCTTTTCCATTCAGTTTTATCATAAAATCATTATATGTGACCATCTTAACGAAATGAGTCGGATGTCGACAAATCTGATTTTCCGTAAATGCCGTTTATGTGAACAAATCGCGAATCCATAGATTTTGAGATTTCCCCTAAAAATTATTCTTTGGTATTCGTTTTATCGATTGCTACTCTAGCTATCCTCTAATTAACTCTGTTTTGTGTATTTAAAAACGATTTTTGTAGAGCTGTGCGAAGTGTTCCGCTTGATTTCCTTAAAATAACGCCAAGAATGCCAGTAATTGCACACGTTCGCAACTGCTAATTTTGGGACGCTCCTAACATATGGGATATCACCACGAACCTTGACGCGTCATCTTCCTACATATTGGCATAAATATGCTAACAACTACATTCTGTGACCTTCAGAGAGCTTGGAAGACGCCCCCTGTTTACGCCAGGTGTGTAAACAATTTGGATCACGTGGTAGCAACAGCAACTGCGTGACCCAGGCAACTGTTCTCATTGGTTCAATGATGGGTCATTTACATAATACGTAAACACACGCATGCGCACAATGTATTTCACCGTGTCACTGCTGACTCAGATAACGATTACAAAGAAGTGAAGAACGGCATTTAACATGGCGAAGCTGTTAAATTTCCGGTGGAAGTGATCACGCTCAGATTGACAGTTTGATCGATGAGTATTTTTTGGAAGACTTAACGGATGGAAGCGAGCCTGGCGAGCACAACATTTTAACTTGATCTGTCTGCGGTAACAAAGGTACATTTCATGAAACATAATGAATATTTTGCATCAACTTTCACGGCCGTTTTCTGGGTTTGAAGGTTTCTACCCCACATGTGTTTGTTAAGCCGTAACTTCAGTTAGAATTATGATATCTTCTTACATGATACACCGTGTGAAAGCAGAGATTCTGCTCTTTCCAACGCTACTAATAACTCAATATTAAAAAATTCCGACATGCGACTCATTTTGTTAAGATGGGTCACATATACAGTATAGACTACATCTATCATAACATACTGCCCACCCAAATATGTTACAAATCATCTGATACAGTATAGACTACATCTATCATAACATACTGCCCACCCAAATATGTTACAAATCATCTGATACAGTATAGACTACATCTATCATAATGTACTTACCACCCAAATATGTTACAAATCATCTGATACAGTATAGACTACATCTATCATAACGTACTGACCACCCAAATATGTTAAAATCATCTGATACAGTATAGACTACATCTATCATAACGTACTGACCACCCAAATATGTAACACATCATCTGATACAGTATAGACTACATCTATCATAACGTACTGACCACCCAAATATGTTACAAATCATCTGATACAGCATAGACTACATCTATCATAACGTACTGACCACCCAAATATGTTACAAATCATCTGATACAGTATAGACTGCATCTATCATAATGTACTTACCACCCAAATATGTTACAAATCATCTGATACAGTATAGACTACATCTATCATAATGTACTTACCACCCAAATATGTTACAAATCATCTGATACAGTATAGACTACATCTATCATAACGTACTGACCACCCAAATATGTTAAAATCATCTGATACAGTATAGACTACATCTATCATAATGTACTGACCACCCAAATATGTAACACATCATCTGATACAGTATAGACTACATCTATCATAACGTACTGACCACCCAAATATGTTAAAATCATCTGATACAGTATAGACTACATCTATCATAACGTACTGACCACCCAAATATGTAACACATCATCTGATACAGTATAGACTACATCTATCATAACGTACTGACCACCCAAATATGTTACAAATCATCTGATACAGCATAGACTACATCTATCATAACGTACTGACCACCCAAATATGTTACAAATCATCTGATACAGTATAGACTGCATCTATCATAATGTACTTACCACCCAAATATGTTACAAATCATCTGATACAGTATAGACTACATCTATCATAATGTACTTACCACCCAAATATGTTACAAATCATCTGATACAGTATAGACTACATCTATCATAACGTACTGACCACCCAAATATGTTAAAATCATCTGATACAGTATAGACTACATCTATCATAATGTACTGACCACCCAAATATGTAACACATCATCTGATACAGTATAGACTACATCTATCATAACGTACTGACCACCCAAATTTGTTACAAATCATCTGATACAACATAGACTACATCTATCATAACGTACTGACCACCCAAATATGTTACAAATCATCTGATACAGTATAGACTGCATCTATCATAATGTATTGACCATCCAAATATGTTACAAATCGTCTGATACGGTATAGACTACATCTATCATAACATACTGACCACCCAAATATGTTACAAATCATCTGATACAGTATAGACTACATCTATCATAACGTACTGACCACCCAAATATGTAACACATCATCTGATACAGTATAGACTACATCTATCATAACGTACTGACCACCCAAATATGTTAAAATCATCTGATACAGTATAGACTACATCTATCATAACGAACTGACCACCCAAATATGTAACACATCATCTGATACAGTATAGACTACATCTATCATAACGTACTGACCACCCAAATATGTTACAAATCATCTGATACAGTATAGACTGCATCTATCATAATGTATTGACCATCCAAATATGTTACAAATCGTCTGATACGGTATAGACATCTATCATAACATACTGACCACCCAAATATGTTACAAATCATCTGATACAGTATAGACTGCATCTATCATAATGTATTGACCATCCAAATATGTTACAAATCGTCTGATACGGTATAGACTACATCTATCATAACGTACTGACCACCCAAATATGTTACAAATCATCTGATACAGCATAGACTACATCTATCATAACGTACTGACCACCCAAATATGTTACAAATCATCTGATACAGTATAGACTGCATCTATCATAATGTATTGACCATCCAAATATGTTACAAATCGTCTGATACGGTATAGACTGCATCTATCATAACATACTGACTACCCAAATATGTAACACATCATCTGATACAGAATAGACTACATCTATCATAACGTACTGACTACCCAAATATGTAACACATCATCTGATACAGTACAGACTACATCTATCATAACATACTAACCACCCAAATATGTTACAAATCATCTGATACAGTATAGACTACATCTATCATAACGTACTGACCACCCAAATATGTAACACATCATCTGATACAGTATAGACTACATCTATCATAACGTACTGACCACACAAATATATTACAAATCACCTGATACAGTATAGACTGCATCTATCATAACATACTGACTACCCAAATATGTAACACATCATCTGATACAGAATAGACTACATCTATCATAATGTATTGACCATCCAAATATGTTACAAATCGTCTGATACGGTATAGACTACATCTATCATAACATACTGACCACCCAAATATGTTACAAATCATCTGATACAGTATAGACTACATCTATCATAACGTATTGACCACCCAAATATGTAACACATCATCTAATACAGTATAGACTACATCTATCATAACGTACTGACCACCCAAATATGTTACAAATCATCTGATACAGTATAGACTACATCTATCATAACGTACTGACCACCCAAATATGTAACACATCATCTGATACAGTATAGACTACATCTATCATAACGTACTGACCACCCAAATATGTTACAAATCATCTGATACAGCATAGACTACATCTATCATAACGTACTGACCACCCAAATATGTAACACATCATCTGATACAGTATAGACTACATCTATCATAACATACTGACCACCCAAATATGTTACAAATCATCTGATACAGTATAGATTACATCTATCATAACGTACTGACCACCCAAATATGTTACAAATCATCTGATACAGTATAGATTACATCTATCATAACGTACTGACCACCCAAATATGTAACACATCATCTGATACAGTATAGACTACATCTATCATAACGTATTGACCACCCAAATATGTTACAAATCATCTGATACAGTATAGACTACATCTATCATAACATACAGACCACCCAAATACGTTACAAATCATCTGATACAGTATAGACTACATCTATCATAACGTACTGACCACCCAAATATGTAACACATCATCTGATACAGTATAGACTACATCTATCATAACATACTGACCACCCAAATATGTTACAAATCATCTGATACAGTATAGCTATCATAACGTACTGACCACCCAAATATGTAACACATCATCTGATACAGTATAGACTACATCTATCATAACGTACTGACCACCCAAATATGTTACAAATAATCTGATACAGCATAGACTACATCTATCATAACGTACTGACCACTCAAATATGTTACAAATCATCTGATACAGTATAGACTACATCTATCATAACGTACTGACCACCCAAATATGTTACAAATCATCAGATACAGCATAGACTACATCTATCATAACGTACTGACCACCCAAATATGTTACAAATCATCTGATACAGTATAGACTACATCTATCATAACATACTGACCACCCAAATATGTTACAAATCATCTGATACAGTATAGACTACATCTATCATAATGTACTGACCACCCAAATATGTAACACATCGTCTGATACAGTATAGACTACATCTATCATAACGTACTGACCACCCAAATATGTTACAAATCGTCTGATACAGCATAGACTACATCTATCATAACGTACTGACCACCCAAATATGTTACAAATCATGTGATACAGTATAGACTACATCTATCATAACGTACTGACCACCCAAATATGTAACACATCATCTGATACAGTATAGACTACATCTATCATAACGTACTGACCACCCAAATATGTTACAAATCATCTGATACAGTATAGACTACATCTATCGTAACATACTGACCACCCAAATATGTTACAAATCATCTGATACAGTATAGACTACATCTATCATAACATACTGACCACCCAAATATGTTACAAATCATCTGATACAGTATAGACTACATCTATCATAACATACTGACCACCCAAATATGTTACAAATCATCTGATACAGTATAGACTACATCTATCATAACGTACTGACCACCCAAATATGTAACACATCATCTGATATAGTATAGACTACATCTATCATAACGTACTGACCACCCAAATATGTTACAAATCATCTGATACAGCATAGACTACATCTATCATAACGTACTGACCACCCAAATATGTAACACATCATCTGATACAGTATAGACTACATCTATCATAACATACTGACCACCCAAATATGTTACAAATCATCTGATACAGTATAGATTACATCTATCATAACGTACTGACCACCCAAATATGTTACAAATCATCTGATACAGTATAGACTACATCTATCATAACATACTGATCACCCAAATATGTTACAAATCATCTGATACAGTATAGACTACATATATCATAACGTACTGACCACCCAAATATGTAACACATCATCTGATACAGTATAGACTACATCTATCATAACATACTGACCACCCAAATATGTTACAAATCATCTGATACAGTATAGCTATCATAACGTACTGACCACCGAAATATGTAACACATCATCTGATACAGTATAGACTACATCTATCATAACGTACTGACCACCCAAATATGTTACAAATCATCTGATACAGCATAGACTACATCTATCATAACGTACTGACCACCCAAATATGTTACAAATCATCTGATAAGGTATAGACTACATCTATCATAACGTACTGACCACCCAAATATGTTACAAATCATCTGATACAGTATAGATTACATCTATCATAACGTACTGACCACCCAAATATGTTACAAATCATCTGATACAGTATAGACTACATCTATCATAACATACTGACCACCCAAATATGTTACAAATCATCTGATACAGTATAGACTACATATATCATAACGTACTGACCACCCAAATATGTAACACATCATCTGATACAGTATAGACTACATCTATCATAATATACTGACCACCCAAATATGTTACAAATCATCTGATACAGTATAGCTATCATAACGTACTGACCACCCAAATATGTAACACATCATCTGATACAGTATAGACTACATCTATCATAACGTACTGACCACCCAAATATGTTACAAATCATCTGATACAGCATAGACTACATCTATCATAACGTATTGACCACCCAAATATGTTACAAGTCATCTGATACAGTATAGACTACATCTATCATAACATACAGACCACCCAAATATGTTACAAATCATCTGATACAGTATAGACTACATCTATCATAACGTACTGACCACCCAAATATGTAACACATCATCTGATACAGTATAGACTACATCTATCATAACATACTGACCACCCAAATATGTTACAAATCATCTGATACAGTATAGCTATCATAACGTACTGACCACCCAAATATGTAACACATCATCTGATACAGTATAGACTACATCTATCATAACGTACTGACCACCCAAATATGTTACAAATAATCTGATACAGCATAGACTACATCTATCATAACGTACTGACCACCCAAATATGTTACAAATCATCTGATACAGTATAGACTACATCTATCATAACGTACTGACCACCCAAATATGTTACAAATCATCAGATACAGCATAGACTACATCTATCATAACGTACTGACCACCCAAATATGTTACAAATCATCTGATACAGTATAGACTACATCTATCATAACATACTGACCACCCAAATATGTTACCAATCATCTGATACAGTATAGACTACATCTATCATAACATACTGACCACCCAAATATGTTACAAATCATCTGATACAGTATAGACTACATCTATCATAACGTACTGACCACCCAAATATGTAACACATCATCTGATACAGTATAGACTACATCTATCATAACATACTGACCACCCAAATATGTTACAAATCATCTGATACAGTATATATTACATCTATCATAACGTACTGACCACCCAAATATGTAACACATCATCTGATACAGTATAGACTACATCTATCATAACGTACTGACCACCTAAATATGTTACAAATCGTCTGATACAGCATAGACTACATCTATCATAACGTACTGACCACCCAAATATGTTACAAATCATGTGATACAGTATAGACATCTATCATAACGTACTGACCACCCAAATATGTTACAAATCATCTGATACAGTATAGCTATCATAACGTACTGACCACCCAAATATGTAACACATCATCTGATACAGTATAGACTACATCTATCATAACATACTGACCACCCAAATATGTTACAAATCATCTGATACAGTATAGCTATCATAACGTACTGACCACCCAAATATGTAACACATCATCTGATACAGTATAGACTACATCTATCATAACGTACTGACCACCCAAATATGTTAAAATTATCTGATTTCTAGCGATAATTGCAAGGAAGGTGATGCATGACCCGACGGGTATGGAGCTTCTAATTTCAATATGGCGTCATCATCTAAACACAGCCGCGATTCTTTGATTGATCTAGATACCTGTTGTATCATGAATTTTAATAAATTTTCCATTAGTTGTTGTGTTGTGTTTGTGAAATTAACTTTGTACGAGATTGAGTTACCGTAATCATTGTTATCAACAAGGCATGTGCCCGTCAATGAAATTCTATATTATTCGTCACCTTGTGGATTCTGGTGCTGCCACCTATGGACTGATGCAAGAATTCTATATACATACAATAATTATGCTAATAAAGCACAATTACATTGTGCAAATATCTCTAAATATTGAGATCATTTAGAGAATTTAAGTTATATATTGTTTTACCAAATTGTGTTCACTTTTCACATTTATTTTTTGGAATTTTTTCATAAAATCATCAAAGCTAATTATAAGTACTAGAGTTTTTAAATTAAATGAACCTCTTCCAGAAAAGTTTATTAATTAAATGAAGTTGTGTCTCCGGAGACAATTAATTAATTTAATTAAGTTAATTGAATCAATACATTAACAATTGAAATTAACCCATGCCTGATGGGTGGTACCGCAGTTAAATGTGGTACAAGCTATCTCTCAATAAATAGTCTTTGAACAAGTGTGGGAAACTGATACCAGACAGACTAAACATTTGACATGGATGAGGATGTAGTCCCTGCATAAAACATTTGTTTCATGAGATATAGGGCCATTCATCCACTCAACACATAGTTAGTAGCAGGGTAATACCCAAGGTAACTATGGTGAAGTTACAAAGCCAGGGTAATCAGACAGGGACGACATGACATCAGGATTCGTTCGTGTCCCCACGTATTGGGACAGTGATTGAGAATTATTTTTGTGTACCGTATGTTTTGTGACAGCTGAACACGTAATTATTTTGAAGTGTCCCAATACAGTCCATACGGTCATTCCGATATGATACGTTGTGTGTATATGGTCTATATATTGATTAAACCCTTTATAGATAATAATACTATGTCTGTCATACTAGTTTTGAAGTTGGTTTGAGTTATGATTCCCATCAGCTCAGAGGACACACCTTCAAAAGTGGAATTGTAATGATGTCATGAAATCTTAACATTGTTTCAATTTCTCATAGAATACACTGAGAAAACTTTAAAGATACATTTATCATAATGTCTTTAGTATCCTAAGAATCTAAGGGATTTTACCAAACATAATTTACACATTTCTTTTAGGGCATGGATCTAGAGAGCTTGTGCAATACATAATACTTACTGCAACAGATTTAAGCATGTAATATTTCAATGATCATAAACATACAAGCACTGAACATGTTCATGCAAGTTTGTCCTCTCTCAGAACCAAGTCTGTCATGCAATATAACCGAGTCATACCCAATAATCATTCTGTACACATGCAATGGTTTCTCATGCAAGTCATGCAGAAATGCAAACTTTGACCAAGAGTTCATATAGTATATCGTATACAATGCATAAATGCTGCAAAATAGAGGAAAATCAACAAATTATGTTTATCTTGCATGCATGTGTGTGTTTATCATTCATAGTTACGGCACTACTTAATTAAATAATTTATAACAAAACTAAAAAACTTAATGATAATGATAACATGTTGATAACATGATATATAAAGAAAATTGTATAACCAGACACATGCACGCACGCGCGCGCGCGCACACACACACACACACATATATGCTGTATGTTCATATGAAAACCTGTAAATTTATGTGATGCTCTTCAGTTCATATGGAAAACAAAAAAAACATATTTTCTTACCCAATTAATAATACCGAGTAGAAGTTTTTAACTGAAGCTTACAGACACAGTGTGTGTGAGTTGGTGTGTGTTTACACTTGGGAGTGTGTGTGTAAGTTGGTGTGTGTTTACACTTGGGAGTGTGTGTGTGAGTTGGTGTGTGTTTACACTTGGGAGTGTGTGTGTGAGTTGGTGTGTGTTTATACTTGGGAGTGTGTGTGTGAGTTGGTGTGTGTTTACACTTGGGAGTGTGTGTGTAAGTTGGTGTGTGTTTACACTTGGGAGTGTGTGTGTGAGTTGGTGTGTGTTTACATTTGGGAGTGTGTGTGTGAGTTGGTGTGTGTTTACACTTGGGAGTGTGTGTGTGAGTTGGTGTGTGTTTACACTTGGAAGTGTGACCTGCTGGGATCAAACTCATACTTTCAGTTACAATGGGTAACTTACCAATATTGTATTATTTCCAAGGACACGATGCAACAGGACTTACTACAACCATTCAAATCATATCTAAGAACTGAAAAATAATGTACATATAACAAAATGTGCAGCTGGAGTGTATATCATAAACATAGACAAAAGAGCGACAATCAACAGCTGGCAAATACATTGTGAAGCCACAGACTTGAAACAAAATCACCACCATTGAGAAAAGAGGAAAGACAGTGCAAAAAGGCGGCAATAATAAGCAACGAGCGTAAACACAAAGCATGCAGAAAGCAGGAGTGGGATAGTTTCTCTACGCCACCAACTAGAGTTTGTACGACGAGCCCCGAGCGACCACGACTGCCGCCCCTACCGCACACGACAGTGAATGAAACGTGTGCATACCTCCGTCCGCCAGCTGACGTATATACGTGTTCACCTTGCCAACATCCTCCGAGCTTCGGCTCTGGTCACTGTAGCTCCCTCTGTGGGCATTTCTCTCTCCTGCAATGTCTCCTGAACTCATGCTGCGAGTCTGACTGATCGACGGCGACTCGGGGAAGTTGGCATGACAACTCCGCTGAGACGACCGGGGCATATTGCACTCATCCTTAACATTATCCGTGTAGGGGGTGGACCCCACAGCCACCGCGCCACCAGGGTAACACTCCTGGTTCAAGTTTGGATCACTCCTCGATATTTTCGGGCTTTGCTGCTGTGGACGTCTTTCATCGCTGTGGCCGTGGTATCTGTCAGAAACGGCCTTGAAGTAGGCGTAATCAACGGGGTCATCAGAGGCAACAGCCACATATTTTTTACCCTTATTCCGGCGACGTGTGTGAGCCACTAGGTGGCGATCATGTTCTGTACTTTCATCATCAGAATCATAACCTAGAAAGAAGAAATTGTTTAAAAAATCATGCAAATAACGTTGTGTCTCCCATCGACAGCAAGCTCTCTATGAAACTCTCTTGTCTTTATCGTGTAATTTCTGCAGTTGTTTTCAACGCATCATACTTACCCACATCAAACTGAAATCAAGAATACTATATCTCACTAGGATAGCCCTCTCAGCTCATATCGACCGTGCTTCCAGCGAAAGCAATCAACTGCACAAATTGTCAAAAAAAAAAACCCGGACCAGAGCTTGTTCAGGTTCCCAACAGACAAAGAAAGGTAATAGCTATACAAAAATGTTGATTAGTTTTAAATTTCTGTCAAAATAAGCAATTTCCACGGGCGATAAGAGGGGATTATTTTTAACTGAATCATGATTCGGTGAACATTTCCCCCACACTTCTGGACAGCGCTGAGACATGCAATGGGGGACTACCTGGTTGACCGTGATGTTTCACTGTAGGGCATAGTGGAAGGAGGGCTTTTACATGTTAGACCTTAGATTATGTTTCTACCTTCTGTTGGGTGCATGATATGGTTAAGCCAGATTGATATTTTTTTACCATGGCCAAATTGTTTTGGAGTATGATATGGTCAGCCCTGGTCAATGAAGATATATGAATATATTTAATAGAATGGCTAAAGGTATTACCCTTTTTCCTGCATAGTTAACAAGGTTTTGCTACTGGGATTTTTCCTCAAATGAATGGTGTACGCAGGGTTCTTAGGGCTGAAATAAGTTGATGTACTTATATAGTAGTTAATATGGTGGGCAAAGTTACCTCCACCCATATGGTGAATTGAACATTATTAGTAATTTAGTTATCAAGGGTTGTCGCACTCAATACATTTGCGAATTATACCTATTTTGTGAAATTGGCAGTCAGAGGCCGGCATGCTTGATGTGATTATTTGACACTTTATTATGGATGTTTACACAATTACTCACAATGATTAATAAAATTACATGTCATTAAGTTGGCCTAATTCAATCTATACGTGTCTTTGGTTCATTTTTTTCTGCATAAATAATTCCACTTGAAGAATATGTTTTGAATGTTCATTAATCCAGACAGACCACTATTACATGCAAACTGAGCAAAAGAACAGATGCAGGCCAATGTTGATTAAGCTGTCAAAACACTCTGAACGGTGTTGCTAGCACGCATTTACGTAGATGGCGCCACTTTTGCTGGATCACACGAATGCCGGTCGATATGAGCCATGTGGACTATCCTATAGAGACCTACTATTCTTGCTGAAATTTAGAAGATCATCAGATATATTAAAAATTAAGACAGAAGAAATGTTGTTTTGATATTCTGAAAAAAATCTGTCTAGGTCCTGGTTGCAACATGTAAGAGAACTCCAACTTAAGATTACATAAAAACTATGAGAGTGTGCAATGACCTGCAGACAACTGTTAGTTTAACTGCGTTGTCTGGGAATGCCTCCTTCGGCAGGCAGCAACCACCAGAGACGTGTGTTGTGTGGGCTTGACTCCCTGCCTCAATCAATATCACAAAGTCTCTGAAGAGTGCGTGCGGGCAATAAGACTGACTCGAGACAACCAGATAGGTACTCCAGCCATGCAGTAGACTTAGCAAGTGACACGTAAGCACAACCACAGAATCTTCATAGGAGAAAACGATTCAAGAATAATAATGTATCAAACAAACGAGGTCAAATTAAATAGTAAATACAGTTGAATCTCGCTTTACGATCACCTCGGTAATACAGCCACCTTGCAATTAGGGACGCCCTAGGAGAGTCTCAAATTATTTCCGCAACAACAAAGTAGATGAAATTAGACGTGCTAATGCAGTCAACTTAAGGTGACTTTGGCCGAGTCCAGAGGTACTACTGCAGTCGCACTGCTTTGAAGGAAAATATTTTAAGTTCTTATAATTATATAAACTTGCCGCATGTACATGTACTGACACTTGGCAAATCACTTCAGCGATGCAAAACCAACTTATCTACATTTATATAAGAAAGGAGCAGGCGACACACAAACAAATCGTAATACAACCAATCACAGTTCTGTGTAACTGAGACTTAATTAACAAGTCACACAAAGCAGCCAATGAAACGGACAAAGCTTACTGTAAAAAGAATAGTACAATTAAACACATTTGTAAATATTAAAAACAGGTGTAAGGTCAAAATGCATCGGCCAGAAGTAAATCCTTCGGCAGTTGATTAATTACACGCCGCCAGATTGTCCACAAATATCTTTGTTTGACGATACTGGCACTAGCACATCATGCAAATATTAACCAGTTAGTCAACATCTACGTAAGAGTTAGTTGAACACAAACATGCCTTAGGTGGTTGTGTATGCAAGGTAATGAAGCAGGCGTTACCTTTGGGGGCCCTGTAAGCCTTCCCGTCATTGCGCGTGTACTGGTACTGAAGCAACGACTCATCCTCATCTTCAATGCGATAAACTGACAAACAAAACATGTCTTTCTCCTGATGAAAGCAACAACAAACATTCCTAGAGCTTTCCTGAAATCACCCCAGGGGTGTTTCTAAAGCTAACATACAAAGACAACCTCAATGCTTCTTTTGACAATATGGACATTTCCAGGAAATGTCACAATGATTTGGTGCTATGTTGCTATATTTTACATACTGAAACATTAGACATGTGCCAGAAGTTGGACAGGAGTTGACCAGGAGTAACACCCTGGGGTATTTGCCCTGACTCACCTTTCTCTGCCTCGCGTTCACGATACACGTCTTCTCTCTGTCGATGCAATGCGTCATGAGCCTTGTGAAGAGCTTCCTGATTGTTCTGTTTTGGAGCGGAGTTGTCTCTGTTTGAAGCAGAAACATTTACTGTATAGACTAAACAATGTCACTTGTCTTGTAAAAAATAGTTTCAGAGATCACGTTAATGTCGGTCCCGTCTCAATTTTAGACGAAAAAGAACTACTGAGAACGACAAGCACCCTGGCAGTGACCACCCTCAGTGCCAGCATAGAAAGGTCGGCTTGGTGATAATGTTCTGAAAAAGGCTGACTAGTTGAATGAGACCTCATAAGACCATAACATTGTAACCACAATATATGTATATATATATATATATATATATATACATACTAGTCAGTTAATAGAATGTTGCGGGGTACTGGAAACACGTGTATCATCACTGGAGGAAAAAGACAGTTGCCTGTACTAAAACTTTTTTAATCATCCCCACTCCTCCAGACAAATTTTTTTTAAATCTAAATCTACAAACCACCCCAATGGGTCCGCTAGATCACTTACAAAATGTCTCCTTCACACATCCATAATTACCGAATATATGGGTCCACAGACAGACAGACGGACGGACGGACGGACGGACGGACGGACGGACGGACGGACGGACAGATGGACAGGCGGATGGATGGATGTGGAGTACAAAGGTCAGGCTTTAATTGCACTCTGTCAAGTACAATTAGTTCCACTGATACGGTCACCTCACTATTCAGATCACTTTGGTCCAATCCAGAAGGTGACCTTAATAATGAGTTTCCCCTGTACCTGTCCCTGGTCTGAGTGTGTCATTCTCCATTGTGTTGGCACTCAGACATGTACCTAGGTGGTTAATGGACTGTCACACAGGGGCCCGACTACACATAGCTCTTCAACCATCAGCAACTAAAGCTACTAAGCTCTTCAGAGCAGCATATATTATCAGACAATGCTTGCTCTTTCAGTCTGGTAATGCCGCTTGACCAACGTAACACACCACTAAGCTAGCTGTGTTTGTGGGCTATGAGTGTGCTGGTAGTCTACATGTGTTTGTGAGATGTGTGTTAGGTGCCAAGAATGGTGATCTACATGTGTTTGTGTACCCCTTTCTCTAACATTGTGAATTACTTTAATTAATATAAACTGTACTATTATGTGTTTGATAAATAAACAAATAAACGTATTGATTCTCCATAATGTATGAATTTAAGTACAATCAATTTGTTGCATCCGTTTGCTCATATCCCTTAACCACAATTACGACCAACCCACGTTTTCAGTACACTCTACAGTCTACAGGTTATAATTGATTGTTGACATCAAACTAGGAACCCCAGGAGTATTGACCTGTTTGTAGATTGCCAATGTGCGAACATGTTAATGTGGGGAAGCTTGCATTCAAAATCTAAATGCTAACTGACGAATGTATAGCAAATTGTTTTTGTTTGCACTGTGATTGCACTGTTCATTTATTTTAAGCTATTATATGGTCATCAAACTCACTCTGACCGCACGCATCACTACTGTTGGCAGAGTAACACCAAGAACCAATTGTTTTTTATTGTCTAACCAAACCCGACAACAAATGCTGCATTCAACAAGGGATCCTACTCATGGAGGTATCCATCAACAAATCCCACGTTTCGCTGCTCAGGTCTGACTGAATACACAGTGTACCAACTGCGCAAATGGAGCAAGAAACCAATGACGTTGCAACTGAGTTAATGAGGGACCCACATGTGATAGAGTCAAACCTTGCTTGGTGGTCACCTCTGTAATACAGCCACCTCACACGTATGCTTACACTAGAAGGCTCCCAAATTATGGAAGTATAAAGTATAGGAAATTAATCTTGCTAACAAGGTCACCTCGCCAATCAGGTCATTTTGCCCAGTCCAGAGGATGACCTTAATAGTAAGGTTCCACTGACCTTAATAGTGAGGTTCCACTGACCTTAATAGTAAGGTTCCACTGTACTTGGAATAATCAATATGTGTAATAATAATGTGTCTGGTGAATGTGACTTTGCCAGTTATGTTGACACAATGTCATAAACGTGAGAACATTTGAGAGAGTGACACTGAAGCTACTGCTTCTGATGCTGGTCATTCTGAATACAGTGGTCGTGCAGCTGTCACTTGTCATGTTCCTGGTTTCTTCACCTCACCCGTGATAGCAGTGTGTATCTACCTGTTTGTGAAGAAGGGCAATAGCTGGACTGACTGGTACATAGTAGTGTCAGCCTCTGGCTAAGTGTAGGAAGTGAGCGGATGGAAGGGCACTGCAATCAAACGCTCCCGAGTAATCTGGAAAATCAGCCTTCAATTTCTGCCTAAACTGCAACTGAGAAGGTTAAAGTCTTTGTATTCTACTGTTGATAACAATCAAAGGAATAAATATGGAATCTGAGACCCAT
Source organism: Escarpia spicata (assembly GCA_963995525.1). Lineage (NCBI taxonomy): Eukaryota > Metazoa > Annelida > Polychaeta > Sabellida > Siboglinidae > Escarpia > Escarpia spicata. The sequence goes on along the minus strand of OZ023216.1, from coordinate 30,216,403 downwards.
ATCTGTGACATCTGAACCACCCCAGCTCTTGTGGTTAATGTCCACTCACTTCTTAGGGTCATTCCTTCTAACTGTATACATCACTAAAACATTATTTAGCAAAATCTGTTTTATAGACCCAGTTTTAAACCTCTACTGCTTTGGTCTATTGATCTCCCCACTGACCACCTCTATACTGACCACTGCTGTACAGACCTCCACTGTACTTATCTCCACTGTACTGACCATCACTATACTGACCACCAATGATCTGACCACCACTGTACTGACCACAGCTGTACTGACCAAGGGCTTTAGCCTTAGCCAGAGACCCATCTGGCAAGTGACTGGCCAAGACAGGTAATTACAACTGATAAGACTGGTGGAATTTAGAGGGGGCCAGCTGGCATCTAGATTAACTAATAGTTCCAAGTCTAGGAGCCCACATTATGACTATCATTGGTCAGTGAAACAAATCAGGTGGATCAGTATTAATTAAATAAATGGATCAAATATCTGGTTTTCTTTGAAAAAATAACTCAACTAACCAATAATGGCTGCAGTTGACGTGAATGGCTTCCATGCAAGCCATCCACATGCTAGGTGCACTTTTGATTAATTCAAGACTGGCAAAACATTATTTCTGGCTGAGGGCCTGAGCAGAACTCTTTCTTCTTTTGTGAATGTATCCACCCACCAAACCCCCAGGTTATGGGCATGCATTGTGTAAATTATTTATTTTGAAAATTCATACTAGTTTCTAAAACGCCAAAGAAAACAAGCCTTATACATGTCAGACCCATAGCATGGTTGATTTGTTTGTGTGGGTGCATTTTTAGACCTCCATTACATCCCTTCATGTTCATGGTAAACCTCTAATTGCACCCATTGAGGCACACAAAGAGCCTGCAATTCCACCCACCCGTCTGACGCTCACAAAAACGTCCAGTTGCACCTCCTTTGATGGAAAATGCAAAGGACTGTATCGTGAAAGGTGATTGGCCCCTTCATTTAATTATTGCTGTACTTCTTTATGCGTGTTCTTGTTTTACAGAATATTGTAGGTTTGCTACACAAAGTGTGTTTCTTACACATTATGTGACATTTGTTGCAGGTTCATGCGCAGTCTCCGCATTTCAACTAGTGCACCTGACATTTTTTGCAGTCTTCTGTCTGGGCTGAGATGCAGAAGTCTGTCAGCTATAAAGTTGACATCTTGTTGAATAGTGACGGCATTGTGTTGGAGACCCGGAGTGAATGTGGAGCAGGCCAAGGACCATCTGCTCACTGCAAATATGTAGTGACAGTGCTCTATGGCCTGACATGCTTCACAAACACTGCAGACGTTTTAACAGAGCTGACATGTACACAAGTGAGTTAGTTAGTGTATAACAGACGATACTTCACGTTGCATTAGATTTAGAAAGGCACTGAACTGTCTGAAGCTGATGTAATTTGTAAACACGGATTTAAGCTGGAATTGCTGAGTTGGCACCAGCCTGATGTTTTTAGTACGTCTCCGTGTCATTAGGCAAGCAACGAACCATTAGCATTGAGCAATTGCATCACTGTGATGTTAAAAGGATGCTGCATTTTCTATATTGGAAATTGTGCACGTCGTGAAACAAGTGTCTATAATTAGCAGTTAGTTACCTTGTTCCACTGCAGAACGTTGAAACAGGTATCATTTGCATATTTGCTGAATCATTACGTAGTGGCACACTCAACTGCTGGATTCTGCAAGTGGGTCAAAGTACAAACCAACGTCTGTACATTCGTCTATACATTCGTCATGGCTAGTAATAATCTACAACAGTATAATCACTGGAACTAACACTGTTCTTTGTACATGAATTTCATGACAAAATCAATTTATTTGAAATGTTTTGGAAAATTCACTTTTAAAGCACCGCGTTATACAACAATACCTCCTTCTTAGGCATCTCGGGAAAATCTCAGATCATGTTTGCAATAGTCTTCATGACACGATACCAGTTCAACAGTCAAGGAGACCTATGATAGCAAGCACGACGTTCCGCATGAAATTGTGCCTGTAACTGCTCTCGCCTTCCTTGTCAACTATAACTTCTTATCACTCGAGGTATGCTCCCTCGTTTTATGTTTATCGCTGGCATTGTCAGAACAAAGTTGTTTGGTTGACATTACTTTCACCCCACCATTCTCCGACTGCTGGTTCCTGATCAGATATAAGTAATTCTTGACTATGTTTAGCATTGTTTAAATTGGTGAATATTATAAAATTGTATTCATTTTATTTTTTTATAGTGCTTCTTGATAAATATACTCAAAATGGTTTTCTACCAGATTATGATACATTTGTATATGTTTGCTATCAATACGTTTAATTTTTATAACAATTACATATCTCTAAATGACTTTATTCATGGATTAAGCGTGTTGATATTAAGTAAAGTAAACAAATCCATTATGCAATCTGTGACTGTATTTTTCTCAAAAACATTTCAAAAATTTCTGCATTTGGAAAAAAGGACATCTGTGGGAGTGATGTTATCCCTATAAGGTTTTGAATGTAGCATTCAGGATACTTGACTCTGTGTAATGACCAATATTTTTTTTAAATAATCAACAGTTTGAAAGATAAACCAGTATTTGTTGCCAAAAACAAAGTTTTTTTGCACTTTACAAACAAATCATTTAAAAATAAAAACACATTTTAACAAATGCTCTGCATGTTCAATAAAGAATGGCACTCTTCGCCAAATTGCTAACATCTTCTCAAAATGGCGAACAGTTCGTTACCATCGAAACGGGGGGTATCCATGGCTGAAAAAAGTCAAATATATTTTCTAACCACAATCACAATACTTTATTGTTCCTTGGGACGGAAATTCATTTGGAGTGTAGAGCAGCATATTAAAACAAATAAAACAAATGTACATGCAATAAAAAAAAAGTTATATCAGTTAAATAAATAAATTTATTAATTAAATATGTTAAATAAGTTAAATCAGTTCTTCTTCTTCTATGTGCCATGTCTGTCACAGGTGTTGGCGATCATGGCCCTCCAAACTGCACGGTCGTGTGTAGTTTGTAGCAGTTCTGTTGAGCTCCTTCCACACCATGTTGAGAGACTATCTATTAGTTTTAATATCTGTCGTCCTCTGGATCTTTTTCCTTCTACCTTTCCTGTTGTTACTACGTTCTAATTTTTTCTTTCTAATGACTTGGCCTATAAATCGTGCTTGTTGTGTTCTAACTTTGTTGATGATCTTTCTTTTTGATTTGGCTGTCCTAAGGATGACTTCATTGCTTTGCTTTGCAGTCCACGGCACTCGCAGCATTCTTCTTAAGAACCACATTTCAGTGGCTTCTATGTTTTTTTGTAAACTTTTAGTTATTGTCCAGGATTCACATCCATGTAGCAATATGGGCTCTATGTAGCATTGCAGTACACGTTTTATCACTTCAATTGATATATTTTTGTTTGTTAAAATGTTTTTCATGTGGTGAAAAGCTATTTTGGCTTGAGCAATTCATCTCTTGATCTCATCGTTGCATCGACCGTCGGATGTTATTAGTGATCCAAAATAGTTCAACATTCGGATTTGCTTCAAAACAGTGCCATATGCTGCCATGTTGCATGTTGGAGTGTAATTTTTCTTTGAGATGACCATGGTTTCCGTTTTCTTTTTATTCAGAGACAGACCTTTTTTCTCACTTTCCCTTATTACTGTATCTAGCATCTGTTGTAGATCTATTTCGTTCTCAGCAATCAGTACCATATCTTCTAATGTACGTAAGATGATCTCACTGTATAGTGAACAGAGATCCGGTGATAGGACATACCCTTGTCTTACACCACGTTTTATTTCTTGAAATTTACTGATGTCATTTTCTATTCGTATTGCTGCTGTTTGTTCCCAGTACAGATTTCTCCCAACTTTCAGATCTTTCCCATCAATGTTCAAACTCTCCAGCATTGATATTATTTCTTCATGATGAACTCTGTCAAATGCCTTTGTGTAATCAATAAAACATACATACAGATCTTTCTGCACTGCCAGTGCTCTCCCAATCAGTGTTCGTAGGATGTATATTGCATTACTTGTACCTTTATCTTCTACAAATCCACATTGTTCTTCAGCAATTTCTGGCTTTATTTTGTTTCTCATCCTGGTCATAATAATTTTAAGCAACATCTTGGTGAAGTGACTCATGAGACTAATTGTACGGTGTAGTTCACATTCAATTGCGCCTGGTTTTTTTGGTATTGCTACAAAAATGAATCTTGATAAATCAGTTGGAATTCTTCCGCTGTCATATATTTTGTTCAAGAAGTCTGTTACTGTATCAATACCAAATTCATCTAAACACTCAATCATTTCAATGGTAATATTATCTGGTCCAGCAGCTTTCCCCTTTTTCATTGATCTTATGGCTTTCCAAACCTCGTCCTTCAATATAGGAGGACTATCAAAGTTCTTCTTAACTGATGGTCTTTCACCCCTTTTATCATCGTACAGTTCACCAATATATTCTGACCATCTCTCGAGTAGTTTGTCTTTGTCCATTATTATGTTTCCTTCTTTAGATTTCAGGCAACCTGTAGCTGAGCATGTTCGTTTCCCTGTGATTTCTCTTATTCTAGCATGCATGGATTTTGTGTCGTGCTTATTCTTCTGTTCAATTTCTTTGCATTGTTCATTAAGCCATTCCTCTTTCGCTAGATTACATTTGGCCGTTATATATCCTTGTTCATTGCTACATATGCATCACGATTTTGCTTAATTTTCCTCCTTTAATCCATCAACTTTAGAATATCGTCAGTCATCCATTTTTTCTTTGCTTTTCTGCACTGCCTAGGAATAGTCTCTTCTGCAGCCTGTGTGATTGATTCCTTCATTTGTTCCCATTGGTCGTCCACATCTTGAATGTCATTCAGAACATTGAAACTGTTTTGAACTGCTACACTGAATTTCTCTTTGATCGCTTAATCTGATTTTAGTACATTCATGTCCACTTTCATGTTCCTTGTTGCTCTTTTCCTTTTCTTCAGTTTCCGTCGGAACTTGGCTCGCACTGGCACATGGTCGGAATAGCAGTCTGCCCCGGGAAAGGTCTTTGCCACCAGTAGGGCATTTCTAAATCTTTTACTGACCAGGATAAAATAAGCTACAAAAGTTTAAAAAAAAAGTTAAATGATCTCACAAATCATCTCAGGCTCACTCAGTGTCAGACTGGCAGAGATGGAGGGGAACGAAGGTCAGTTACTCATTCATTAGTCTTATTGATGAGGGAACAAATGAGTTTCAAGTGCGGTTCAATTTGCAGTGAGGGAGTTGAAAGCGGCGGCCAGAAGGAAGTAGTTTATAGCATGGAAACAGGGGATGTTTAGAGTCTGAGGAGACATTCCTTCCCTTTCTCTCTGCCCGTTGCCTGTATAGATCTTCTAGACTGGCCTGCTTTTTTTCCCACCACCTTGCCACTAACCCTGACTGTTCGTGCCAGAGTGTTGCGATGCACGATACTCAGGCCGCCGTACCACACAAGAAACCCAGATGTAATAGAGCTTTCTATGTAGCAGAACATGTAGTGCTGACACTGAGTGACCTGAGCTTGAGTAAGAAATACAGCTTTTGCTGGCACTTTCTGTTAATTACTGCTCTATTTTGACCAAATGTGAGCTTTGCATCAATGATAGTGCCAAGATACTTGTAATCAGTAACCATTCTATACATTGGGTAGACAAATTATGCTATTTGCATAAATTAAGAAATAATCATATCGACCTGCTTGTTTCCGACTAGACGAAATGGTGTTGTCAACAATATTTCCCTCCATTGCTGGCAGGTGATTTGACGTCGATAATACCAGTCTGTAACATCATACTACCGCTACTGCAAAATCTCCAATGGTACCCCATAAAAAAATTCCAACAGCACCCTGACTCTTTTGAATGCACTTGCTGAGCCAGAATCCTACAATATTCATCAACTTCTGACATCTATGCCTCTGTACACTTGGGCCAAAGCATCAAAGTTTAAAGTTGTTGTAACATGTTCTAACACCACATGTATAAGCAAAACAGACTGACAGAGATGACCAATGACGTAGCACTTGTGTCACAGATCCAGTGGGCGTTCTCCATCTACCTGGTGGCGGTGGCGATCATTCCTCAACTCTTCATGATCACCAAGACGGGCGAGGCAGTGACTATCACCAACCACTACTTGTTCGCCCTGGGCATCTACCGTGCCCTCTACATCCTTAACTGGATCTATTGTCGCAGGCTGCGTGCAGACCGTGCTCTACTGCGACTTCTTCTACCTGTACATTACCAGAGGTGCTCGCTTTGCTGTAGAACCTTTAGAAGGTGTTTCGCTTGTCTGAGCTGAGCGCTGGTTGCACCTGTGAAGGCATTCATGTCAATACCCCTGTGTCGTTATGGGGTAAAATGGGACAGTCCGGCAAGATCTCTTCGGGGCCAGCTATAACCAGAGCTGGGGTGTATTATAATTGTAACCATAATCAACTGTAGTCAATTACACTCACTGTTGTAATTATAATCAATTGTAATCAATTACACTCATAGTTGTAATCATAATCAAATTTTTATAAGGCAGTGTATTTGTAATCGTGTCCTGTAATCGTGTAATCAGACTCGATTACACATGATTACACCTAATATATAATATTTTTTCTAACAGTGATTAAACATGTCATAATACTTTTGATTCTAGTATATATATATATATATATAATATGCCGAAATTGCTGTCTCGTAGCTATTTCATGCACCCATTTTTTTGTTCTTTTGCAATATATTCAACGTTGGCAAGCGCCGTGAAATGACACCACAAAGTCACTTATATTCCTGCAAAATCACAGATTTGTAGCAACATCGTTTAGTCGCCCAGGGCCGGTTAGGATTTATCTCTTGGAATTAACTCCATTGGACAACGTGAATGACACCACTTGTCAGTTGTCCAATCACGGAATATTCCCGGCGGGATCCCCGGTGTCTCCAATGGTGACACCTTGCAGAGTTTCGACATACTAGAAATGTAGACATTCATGTAACATGGCGCCCAAACGATAACTGTGTTTGGGAGACATGTGGAACTCGGAGATGAAAAAAACCAAAGAAAACGGTAGCTGAATTACAAAATATTTTGCGTGATGTTGAATTTCTAGTTTATGACGGTTGTGGGGGGAGTAAAAACCATGCAGGCTGATGGCACTACGCCACTAGTCGGCACTTGTGTCGAATCCGGACTCTTTTGAAGCCCAAACAAAATCATGCATCCTAGTCAGCACTTGTATCGAATCTGGACCCTTTTACAGCCCAAAAATCAACCCGGGTTGTGCTAGTCTGCACCGCTGCGGCCATGCGTTACTGCACAGCTCATATAAAATGAGCGATATAGCAGCATATGTTGATACAAATCGGGGCACAATTTACGCTTCAAATGAGCATAAGACGCAATACTCTTAATTTAAGGTAAATATGCCTAGGATAATCTTGAATGATGGAACTATCTCAATGAAGTATAAAAGTTAGACAAAACTCAAGTTATACCGGCGAAATCAAAGTGGATCTGGATTTGACACAAGTTCCCACAACTCTATTAAATTAATGCTCTATGCCGGGTTTTTTTGGCAAAATAAGGAATGTGATTCGTAAGAAAATATAATACATGTGCTAAATATATAATACATGTTCCCACAACGTTCTACCACCTCGCTTATAATTTTACCCAGGGGAAACACTGCATGAATAGAAACCATTTGTAAGTCAATAATCACAGAAACTCTGGTGCACTGGTCAGTAATTGGCATTATCTTCATGCAGTCCTGTGAAGTAGGAAGGTGTCAACTAAATCGCGAATCATTAGTCCCTAATTCTGATTATGCATGTGCACATATTAAATATGCCCTACATTATATTATTCATCACCAAATTCACAGGTCAATGTATTATGTACATACTGTCAGATACGTGCAAGTACAACACGATGTACATTCTGCTTACAACATATTTGATTAGACATGTGTATATCTGGTTAATATTGTAAGACATAAACTTAGCACATCATACATACTATAACAATTGAGGAATTAAGACTGATCCCAAAAAATTTAATAATAATCAGAGAACTGTAATCGTAATCATTTTTCTCCAAGTGTGTAATCGTAATCGGCTTTTCCCAAGACAGTGTAATCATAATTGTAATCATGAGTGTGTAATCGACCCCAGCTCTGTTAAGACAATGACTTATTTTGTGAATTCCTGTACATAATCTATAACAGGTGACAACAGATGCTCAAATGACAATATAATGTGTTCCATTTAGAATATACTATGTTGATACATTAGCAGAGACGTATGGCTTCTGGATAGACCGTTACTAATAACTCTGTGGTAATAGTGGTAATAGGAATGTCCATGAATGTAATTGTAATTATGAATGTTGTACGGTTATGCAATTTTCAGGTCCATCAACTGTATATTAAGTGGATGTATGAGATTAATTGTTTCCATTGTAGACTGTTGTCGAGGTTCTTACTCTTTGAACTATTTTACATGATTGATATTAATGCAACTAACATAATACTGACATTTAAACGTATTTTTCATATCTTGTTCTTAAATCATTGATTATTTAGAAAATAAACATGTTCAGCAATGGCGCTATATTTCTGAAAGATAACTTGAATAATGGGGCACATTAAACAAACTTAGCACACCAAATTATAATAACTGCTTAAAAAATAACTTTTACAGTACACTTAAGATACTTGTTGGTTTATTTATATCAAGGACGGTTCGTTGACCACAAGTCATTTTGTAACCACTAAGTGGCACCACTTTTGAATGCCGATTTAGGTTTGTACATCTTCTTGTATGTTTTTCTTTAATTATTATACAGTAAGTCACCTCCCATTGGTATTGCAACCTATTATTTTTTAATTATGACTTTTATTATAACATGTTTTACAGACATTGTTATACAAGACTTAGTTTGTGGCACGGGAGAACCCCCGAAGTGTGCCCGTATTGTTGATATCCATGTGTGACACCTTATATTCTTATTCCATTTTTTAACTGTTGATTATCCAGGTTGGTGAAATGGTGCATTTCACACTATCTATATTATTATAAAACAGTTCATTCTCTGTTTGTTTATCCACCCACATCTCCGTTAGTATTGCATGTTTGCTGTAAAGCCACGTCGTAACTTGTTTTGCCATGTTAAATCATATGGGTGATATTACCAGGCCACACATCTTGTTTATATTATCATGCAGTCGTTCTCAAGGTTCTTAGAGAACACACTCATCATTGGTGACCAACTTTAAAGTTGGCATTATATGACACCTATCTTTTCACATTTTGTATATCATTGGTCCTTTTCTGAAGTGTACTTAATTGGTGGTAGCGCGAACATTGTATTATATATATATATATATATATCAAATACTGTTTTTAGCTAAAGTAAATGAATGGCTGTTTACCAACAGTATATTTTGTTTCACTGAATGTACCATTTCATGAACAATAAAACTGAAAACCAATATAACTAAATACTGCCTTATTTGTTTCACACAATGGGCGAGAGGTAGAATGACAGCTAAATACAAAAGTACGAAGCTAGTAATATCAATCATGTCACTAGGGCTAAATCTTGAGTCAAAGCACTGCATGATTGTCTTTCATAGCTCCAACCTTTCCTGAATTATATCAGATGAGGCTCACTACCAGTGATAGTAATAACCTCAAACTCCACCGCTTCAGACCTCCAAAAGCATCCCCCAGAAGATCCCCGTAAAATCATCACAATGCACCCGTATATATATAGGTTCCCAAACAGAACAGTTATTCCCTCAAGCAGTACACTTTTTCTCGAGCCGAAGTACTGACCACCACTGATCTACAGTCAGGCAAACCCCAGCCATCGTAGTTGCACAATATACGAAATGAGAAGGTACAACTGAAGCAAACATAACAATCAAGAGACCCTTGTGCTTACTGTAAACAAGTCAGACGACTGTGCTTGTTTGGGCACGACAGAGTTTATTGAATTGTCAATGTTTCAGCTCCCAGAGGGATACTCAACGTTCAGACCGTAGGTATAAACGAACTACTGGGCCCAGAGACTCTACCAGTGTGGGTGTATCTCTGTCACTGGCCCAGGGCAAACTGCGCCTGATACAATAGCTGACCGGTTTAGCTCGACTAGCAGGGTGTGGCCTCTAACCCCTAGTGGCCTCTGGTGAATTAACATATATATATATAGTACTAGAATATCCACCAGGGTTACATGTCCCCCAAGTTTAAATTTTAGCCGGCCGCGGCTAACATAATAAATTGAAATCATTAACTAAGGACGGACCTAGGTTCTCGGTGTGGATTACTATGGTACCCCGCATTGCTTCGCGTTGACCGTCGTAACGGTGTGTTCGGAATAGTTGATTCTTCTACGTCCGAGTTCAAGTCTAAATGGCCATTATTCGGTTGACCAGAGATTGTCACCTCGTATGGTGGGTGGTCAGTTTCCTCACTGTCTTGACCTAGTCTGCTCAGTCTTGACCCTTTCGCAGTCTCTGGGACACAAACCCGCAAGTCTTGGCGGTTAATTATGCGTTTCTTGTGGCCCCTGGCCGGTACGACTACGTATGTGTCGTCCTTTTGTTCTGTCACTACGTACACTCCCGGGTCCCATGCATCCGCAATCTTGTTATGCCCTCTCACCCTATTGCGTAAATGTACACGTTCCCAACTCGCAGTGCATTCTCCCCGACATGCTTGTCATAACTTGCTTTTCGTTTAGCAATGTCTAACTTCAGCTGTTCCGTAGCTTTAGCATAGGCACTTGTCAGTCTAGCCTGATGATAGTCAACCCAGTCCAGGTTGGCTCCATGAACCGTTTGTAATTGGAGGGGGTCGTCACTGTGCAATTTGATATCGATCGGTAAGCGCGGAACACGACCGAACATGAGATAGAATGGACTAAACCCCGTTGCAGCATGAGGGGTCACATTATATGCATACGTAAGTTCTAGCAAATATTCCGGCCATTTGGTCTTCTGGGCGGGTGTCAGTGTGCGTAACAATCCATGTATTGTTCTGTTGTATCGCTCACATTGTCCATTTCCCATGGGATGGTACGGTGTCGTACGAGATTTCTCGATACCGTATATCTTATACAACTCATTGACAATTTTTGCGTCAAAACATCTCCCTTGATCAGAGTGTATACGACACGGAACTCCATAACGCAGAAACCATTCCCGTACCAGGGTTTTAGCTACCGTTAGGGCTGTTTGGTTTCTCGTCGACACGGCTATTGTGTATTTACTGTACACGTCGGTCATGACCAGGACATTCTCGATGCCGTTACTAGCTGGTTCGAGAAGTGTGAAGTCTATTGCGATGACTTCTAATGGGCCCCTTGTCACAATACTATTCATTGGAGTCCGTACCTTCAAATGTGGCATCTTTGCAAGATTACAACGATCACACTTCGAAATCCAGTTCAGGATGTCGGAACGCATATTCGGCCAGTAGAATCTTGCTCGTACTAGCTTCTCAACTCTATCAATGCTTTGATGTCCCATCCGATCATGTAATTCTTGTAATACCTCCTCTCTCATTGTACGCGGTAACAACAACTGGCTTACTTTTTCTCCACTCATTGGGTCTATTAGAGTTCTGCACAATTTTCCTGAACAGACCTGAATGCGGTCCCATTGTTGTAGCAGTTTCGCTACTGCTGGTTGTTCTTTCCGTCTTTCTCCGAGTGTCGATTCTCGCCCTCTGTCTATGTATTGCCAGACTCGACCCAAAACCGGATCATAACGTTGTGCCTCCTGGATCGCGTCCGAACTAAGACTTGGTAGGATCGGCGACTCTACATACTTGGATGTATATCGCACCTGTGCTGTGGTGGTACAGACTGCTGCCTTGAGTAATTTATGTCGCAAATCGCACGGCAACACTGTTACTTGGAGGATGTCAGCTATTTCGTCTTCTTCGATGACTGTGAACTCTTTTGTTTCAGTCTGAAGTGGTTTCCGGCTCAGACCGTCCGCCGATGCATTAAGTCTTCCGGAACGATAGCGAATGCTGAAATTGAACCTGGCTAGCTCTGCCTGCCAGTGGTGTTCCGCCGCCGTTAGCTTTGCCGAAGTCTGAATATACGACAATGGGTTATTGTCGGTATATACTACAAACGGTACGCTCAACAAGTAGTCGCGGAATTTCTCAGTCACTGCCCATTTCACTGCTAACAATTCTAATTTCATAGAGCTATAAGCCGTTCGTTTCTTCTCAGGACCCCTGAGACTACGGCTAGCATAGGCTATAACTCGGGTTTTCCCTTCCTGTTCCTGGAGTAGTAACGCTCCTAGTCCTTGGTGACTGGCGTCTGTCTCCAGAATGAATGGTTTCGTGAAATCAGCGAATCCCAAGACTGGAGCTGTAGTAAGAGCATGTTTCAGTGAATCAAATGCTTCTTGGTGTTCCTGCCTCCACACAAACGGTACCGGTTTGGCTGAATTCCACTTTCTACCTAGTTTTCTCTTCTTTCCTTTGTTGGGATCTTGATCCACCAATTCATATAGAGGTGATGCCAACTGTGAAAAGTGATGAATGTAACGTCGGTGATATCCCGCTGTTCCCAAGAAAACCTTGAGTTCTCTCGCATTTTCAGGTACTGGCCATTCCCTTACTGCGTTCACCTTCTCTGGATCCCCAGAAATCCCTTCATTAGAGATTATCTGTCCCAAATAAGAAACTGATTCCTGAAATAAGTAACATTTAGTGGGCTCAATCTTTAGACCGTGAGATGCCAGTCGTTGGAACACCAAATTCAGTCATTCAAAGTGTTCTTCAATGGTAGAGGAGTAGATGATTATATCATCCAAGAAAATAAGTACTTTTTCATTCATCTCTTCCCTGAATACAATGTGCATTAATCTCTGGAAGGTTGCTGGTGAATTGCAAAGCCCGTATGGCATTTTCTTGTAATCGTACAACCCCATGGGGGTGGTGAACGCTGTCTTGTGTTGATCAACCTCGTCTATCTCCACCTGATTATAAGCCGATTTCAAATCGACAGTCGAGAAATACTTTGCTCCCGATAGGTGGTCGAAGATCTCATCCACTCGGGGAAGTGGAAACGCATCTTTTCTTGTCTTGGTATTAAGACTGCGATAATCCACGCACATCCTAATCTTACCGTTCTTCTTTCGACAAATAACAATCGGACTCGCAAATTCCGACTGACTGGGCTTAATTATCCCTTTGTGGACTAGATCTTTAATGTGCGCTTTAACTTCCTCAAACTGAGGTGGTGGAATGCGACGATAGGCCGCCTTAACAGGGCTGTCGTCTGAAGTGTATATTCGGTGTTTAACCGTGTCCGTCAATCCCACGTCATTCTCGTCCTGGGCAAATACTTGTTGATGGTTATGCAATAATTCCATTAGTCGATCTTTTTCTATTGGCGGTATCTCACCTATGTGTACCTCTTCCATCCAGTTGTACTCAGGGTCAAGGGGTGATGCATCAGATATATATTTACATTGCTCGCTTCTTACCTGTCGTGTAGTAGCAGTTACCTGTCGTGGTTCCAGGGACACTCGCAAGCCGTCATCCAATTCTTCGAAATCAACGAAGTGTTCCTGATTCCGATCGACTACATCTACCGTATATATCCTCCCGACAGGTGAATGGGAACGTAGCCACACATCTTCGGAGGTCGGGTTGAGGATAGTTACTTCGAAATGTCCGTTGATGGAACCTACTAAACAAGTTTGGAGTAGTAAACCTCCCTTCAGGGGAACATCGAATGGCTCTACCATTCCATTACCGGTGCAATGTGGACCTGATACTGTTACGTTACACGACGACCATGCTGGTATCTTAACACTAGTATCACCTGCAATTTTCACTACTCTTCCATCGATATCCTGTTTCGGGTTAGTATCATGGGTCTCAATAGTATGAAGTAGTTCCCTTATCTCTGGCATGTCACCCAAAACATTCATACCCAGTATTCCAGACGTTGGTCGGGAGGGGACAAACCCTGGTGGATCTTTTTGTACCAAAATACCTTTGTTCTTAACGACCGTGCCCAACACATTTATATCGGCTGTGAAGTACCCTATATAAGGGAACTCTAGAGCATTGGCTGCTTCCAGCCGTAACCACGCTGATGCGTCCTTTAACCCATTGACTGACGTCATTAAATGTTCATTGAACCACCACTCCTGTAAAATCGTTACTTCAGAGCCCATGTCTAAAACCATATTGGTGTCTTCACCGGATATACAACACGAAATTACTGGTGTCTTACCAATGATGGCGTCAACTAACATAGTCTATGTTACTACACCCGCCTGCGTGACGCTCGACAGTAGGGCTACTTAGTTTTCCTGATGATTACGGGGTGTTGCGCTAGAATTTGGTTGCCCCCCGTATGCCCGATTTTCGGTTTGATCTGTAGTACGGCGCATGTCCCCAGCAAGTTTCCAACAATTAGTGTAAGTGTGCCCGCTTCGGCCACAATATTCACAAGAGACCGAGCCACTGTTACGGGGCTTCGGTCTGCTAGTTCTATCGCCCCTCTCCTCACCCACCGACGACTGTTGTGCTCGCAACAAAGAAACAATTTGTGTCTGAGTTGTCGCGAGTAGTTCTAGCTGGGTGGCAATTCGTTCCAGAATACTCGGGTTGACGGAGGTGTGGTGAGGTTCATGAATTCCCCGAATACATGCATTTTTACACATACTGCTCAATCCGTCCTCCTCGAGACGGATCGCCTCCGACCTCAGAGCACTAAATGAAATCGTAGGCTGGTTGCGGACCGATTTTTGTCATTTCCCGTTTGATTTGTGGATCAACCAGATTCTCGCAGAATACCTCTATCAAAGTTTCATTCTTACTCTGTGATTTGTCTGATAAGCCTTCGGAGATTTCTAGAAGTGCCCGGGAAAAATCCCTAACGCTTTCTCTATTTCCTTGACCTCTATCATACAACTCTTTCTTTAACTGCGCATTACTCCGGGTTTCCCCAAAAGTGGACACAAGTAAAGCAAATAGTTTATCGACTGAGTCTTTCTCCTCCTCTGGCGCATACCTGACTTCTTCCCGGCCAGGTCCATCCAGGTGTGCGATCAGGAAATGTAACCGCTCGACCGATGAGATGGAAGACAAACAGTTGCGGGCATCTTCCATCCAGTCGTGTAGATCACACGAACGACCCTCGAACGTCTTTAATTTTCGGGTCGTAGGGGCGGTAACCGTGACGTTGATGGATTGTTGGTTTCGCTTGAGCGTTTCCACCATTTCCTCTAGTCGCTCTAACTTCTCGTCTGCTGACGCCATGCTTTCTCGACTCCCCTGGGAGCTTACTCTGTCGGACCCCACTTCTGGTACCACTTGTAAACAAGTCAGACGACTGTGCTTGTTTGGGCACGACAGAGTTTATTGAATTGTCAATGTTTCAGCTCCCAGAGGGATACTCAACGTTCAGACCGTAGGTATAAACGAACTACTGGGCCCAGAGACTCTACCAGTGTGGGTGTATCTCTGTCACTGGCCCAGGGCAAACTGCGCCTGATACAATAGCTGACCGGTTTAGCTCGACTAGCAGGGTGTGGCCTCTAACCCCTAGTGGCCTCTGGTGAATTAACATATATATATATAGTACTAGAATATCCACCAGGGTTACATTACGGCAAGCTGAAGCAAAGGTTATTTATAAGATGAATCCACATATCCAGCGTTCGAAATAGCACTTGTCCGTTTGTCCGGGACAAGTGATTTTTGGCCCGGACAAGTAAAATTACTCTACATGGTTATCCGGTGGACAAGTGAAAATTTACAGTAAATAGTGACGCATGCAACATTGCAAACTTTTTAGTTGGGGAAATTCAAACGTAAATGAAGTTCGCTAGCAATCGCGCACGTTGCAATCTTGTTAGTGTGTCGGTGTCTTGTCGTTCCGCCGACAGTGTGTTGTACTTCAGCGTTCAACCAAGTTTAGTGCCTGCGTTAACAGGGTCATCTGCTGAGCGCACCGACCTAGCTCTGTCACATGCGTAGAACAGACTCCGCATCAGCCATCGTTGATCGAGGCTGTATTTCATAAAATCGTAAATCGTTCAGTTTGGCCGACGTACTACTTGCTTTCACCCACGGATCATATTTGACGAACTTTGGAAATAATAGACTTTGTATCGCTACCTGTTATTTGAATAATTATATAGTTTTAACCATTATTACACCTAACCCACGCGGACTCGGCAGTCTTCCAAGTCATCGGACGTTAGCCGATCCAGTCCCAAATCGATAAAAATGTTCAAAACTTGTAACTGGCTCTCCGGTAAATCAATGGTGATGGTTGATAAACGGAATATTAATGAAATTTCAGAAGTGTTGTGTCTATGTAACATTTATTCTAACCATAAATTGCGAGTTTTCGAAGCCAAATTTTATGCAAGACGCGCGGCCGGGGTGCCAACCGCCGTTGACATGTTGGCTTCCGCCAACCACGGCGGTCTGCGCGCGGCAGCGACGTTACGTCGTAACTAAATCTATAAATTATATTCCGCCTGGTCAATGTAATTCGGGCACCGTTAAAACTGTTTTACATCATTGAAATGGTAATATAAAAACATGCGTTTGTTTGTTCGTGATCAATTGAATATATCTTCGTTTGTAAAATACAGAACTTTGTTAATATTGAAGTTCATAGAGATTGAACAAAATAATATCAGATTATATTATAGTTTATTATGATTTTTGTGACATTTCCTGGCTTTGCATTGGTCGGGTTCCTGATGGTTGAGTGGCATCTTCAATGACAAACTGAAATTTTACAGCACTGTTATATGTTTTATATATATATATATATATATATACCATATTAAACAAAAACAGTTTTTGCAACATTATAACAAATAGCAAGGAAAACAATTGTCTCATTCCTATCATCATAATAATTATTTGTTGTTAATAAAAGCGTTCATATCAGCATCACTAAAATATTGGTATACATCATGTAACGTGTCTATATTTAATATTCGTGATGAATATGTATATATAGTAATAATAATTGACCGAAAAAAATTGTTGCAAATA
Source organism: Escarpia spicata (assembly GCA_963995525.1). NCBI lineage: Eukaryota > Metazoa > Annelida > Polychaeta > Sabellida > Siboglinidae > Escarpia > Escarpia spicata. The sequence goes on along the minus strand of OZ023216.1, from coordinate 30,199,293 downwards.
TAATTTTGCAATTTCAAAATTTGCAGATTAAATCAAATTGTGTCTTTGATCACTCAGATGTACATGCAACAAAACAGCAGGAACATTGTGCTTGTTGTCATAAAATAAGACATACTTTTTTATGTTTTTTCCGAAGCTTCAAATCCCCCTGACAACCACTCGGACAAGTGAACATTTTGGCGGACAAGTAGATTTCAAAACTTACTTGTCCGGCAGACAAGTAAATATTCTGGCTTATTTCTATCGCTGATATCTATTGATCAAACATCATAACGTTATCATTTGATGACAGTAAACTCATACGAGTAACACATTTGATACATCAGCAGTGTGTTTCAATGGCATCTAGGCCAAGCTTGATTAGATGAGTGGCCTTTTGTGCAAGATGTAAAGGCTCTGCCCTAATCTCTACCATAGTCTACCATCCCAACTGACTCTGTCACTGGCAATGAAGCCATCTCTAGAGTACCTAGATCCATTAACAGTGAACAGTAACCTGGCAGTAAGTACTGCAGAATGCACACTAACAGTTCTAATCAAATCCTGGATGATGGGATGGTCATAACTTGAAGCCAGTAATGTTGTAAGTATGATCCTGTCTCCGACCTGATATTGTTGAGTCTTACCGAGCTTATTTAACTGAAGTCGAACTAGCGTATATATATATATATAAATATATGTTTAACATTTTAAACATCTTAAAACCACTGGATTATATTCCCCTGCCATCACCCCGAAAGCGAAATAATGACTTGTCCTTCTCCCACCTGACTGACAAGTGTCCCACGCTGCAGCAACCCATATTACACGAGTAACATTATCCCAGCCAATTTAGCACGAGCTACTGTGACTGGTGCAATAACAGCAGGGCATTCGCTCTACAATAGACCTCTAATGGACATGACATGAATTACAGAGATACACACAGAACAATTCAATGCTGAAAATGACAGAGGTGTACATGTACTGTGATGCCGACATAACAGTTCAATTACACAGCATTCATACGTGACATTCACCGTAGTCTTGGACCCTGGTGCGTCATATCACGTATCTTGTGTCAAGACAAATGCGGGTGAACTAAAATTGATACTGTATTTCTACTACCAGAAGCTCAGTGCACAGAAATAGCACTCACCCCACCTTTTCAGACAAATATGATCCAATTAGTACTAATTGTGACTCGGTGCTTGCCTAGTGATCAGCAGATACTGTGTTTAAACCTCAGGCCAGTCACTAACCCACCTGTTTTGTGAACATTGGGTACAACTTGCCAACCTGCCTAGCATCCGACGCACTGGGAAGAACGTTGAAAGTATGAGTCTTTAGATGAAACACTAAAAAACCAAAGTGCTTTCTACCGGGTAGGGTTCATTCGTGCCAGGGGAAATGTGTATGGAAGCAGAGGCATAACCTGTCATGGCGGCCCAAAGACAGGTGGCACCAATGTACCATTATTGTGCATGCACCCAGCTCGACAATACTTCAGTTACATCACTAAATGTGACTACTGGTGCACAGTCAGCAATGGATGCAGACTGCGCCTCACCAGTGCTAAAATGTTTTCCAAAGATAGCTCACGAACTTCAAACACAAAATGTCATCGCTGTAATTTCATGTCACATCTTGAATAAAAGCTAGGCAGAGATCAAAGCCCCCAAGATTTCCATCTAGTGAATCAGTGAAGAACTATCAAATAGCAGTACATGATACTACATGTGATGCCACTGACAAAAATTTTCATTAGTACAAGTCTCTTGAAAATCTGATGTAGACAAAAGACTAAGCAACCTGGCTAAATTCTAGTGGTTCAATTTAATCAAGGTACAACTTACTGGTGGTGTGTTCTTGATGCATGTAAACAATAGTTTCATATCCAAAATCTCAACAATTCATTTACAACTGTATACTATCTACTTGACATGGACTTATTGGTGATCGCCACCATGTTTCACAAAAAAATCAAATCCAGCAGAAATATTTTGTAGCACACCAGTGACACCACCTAGTGAGTGGTGCACATTGACAGACTGCGGTATTTAGACAGATTCACACAGTGTTGGGTGGCCAGGCCAGCAGTAGTGGGTAAACATAAATAAATTATTCTGATCTCAGATTTGCTGCAAAAATACCCATCATGCCCCTGTAGATGTGAGAAGGGTAAAATATTTCTCTTCTGTTGTGCAATGACACTTGGCACATTTGGAATGGTGTGCAGATGAATTGCGACACCTGAGAGAATGGTACGGTGGATCTCTTCCCAAAGGTAACACACATCAGAAATCCTGGTAACGCAGACAGAAGTCCCTGGGTATGACTAAGACAATTAGAGCCACACAGGCCTCACCAATCAAGCATGACAAAACAAGGGAGGGAGGGAGGGAGGGAGGGAGGGAGGGAGGGAGGGAAGGAGAGAGAAACATCACTGTTCGCTCTGCTGAGACACAGATGCTGCTGAGGCTAAGATGAACAGCTCAATGAGCTTTAAGCAAACAAGCATGGTTGGAACTACATTGTGATTTATGAGTCATGTTGTGAATCCACCTTGTATTCTGGTTCAAATTCTGTGACTTATGATGTTTGGGAAGATTCAAGCATCATTAGTTGACATTATACACACACCGTATGGAATAATGGTTTGGCTGAATAAAAAACAGTTTCAAAACCATACAATAATACTGGTTCACCAGTATATGGCATACAACATCACTAGCAGTCAGAATCTGTGCTAAATAAGAAAAGTGTTCCTACCGTTTCACCCAGACTGGTTCGTCTTCGACCACTTGGGGAGGGGGTGGCGTTCCCTCTGGCTGCACAGTCTTGCTCCTCTCGATGGCAGACTGGATGTCGCGGATGGCTGAGTCGAGTGCACGTCTGCGTCGCCCGAATGTCTCCTCGTGATAGGGAGAGGGCGGGCCCATGCCGTCCGTCAGCTGCTGCTGCAAGTCTATGTCTGCCTTACAGCGTTGCTTCAGGATGTCCGCCGGCTGGGGCATGGCATCGTGGGCCAATGTCTCCTCTACGTCGCTGGTCTGACTGCTGGAGAGCCCATCTTCGACTGCCGGCATGCCGTTGAGAGACGACGACTTTCCCTCCTCCGAGATAACGCTCTCCACTTCTGCACTGTCACATTCCGTCGCCTCTGGGGATAGAGTGAACTGTTTGTGTTCCTCGCTCTGGGCCTGATCGCTGCTGCCGTTCAGTGATATCTCCGTCAGCAAATCTTCGTTTAACATGCCTGCGACTAGTCCATTGCTTGGTGGCGCCACAGGTTGTTGGGTCTGTTTCGCTGGGGATGTTTCTCGGCTCATATCGAGTGGGTACCCAGCCTGATCGTCAGGAGCATCCGGGTGGTTCACCGAATTTTTCGAGTACGCGAGCCTCATTCCGACGTATAAACTGCCCTGCTGGATGCGTGCGTATTTCACATAGTCATATTCATTCTCGACTTCGATGCTTTGTTCGAGCGATGCGAGATCTAGCCCGGCTTGATCACCATCATCCATGATCCTCCTACCCTCATCATCGGAGCTTACTAATGGCGGCATGTTCCCGGACCCATTCTGACACCGCTGATCAAAGTACTTCTGCGCACTGATTACAGAGACATCTAGTGGTTGTTCATCGCGCTCCGAACTGGAGCTGTCACGGTCCATGAATTCTGCGACAGCGTCCGGCAGTCGCCGCGCCAACCCGGGGGATTTCTTCTTCATCTTGGGCATGGTGGCCTGCACCAGCATGTTACTGGAGACCATTGATGCAACGGCCGTGGTCTCACCATAGTTCTTCACCTCATTCACATTCGGTATGTTGTTTCTTATCTCCAGACTGTTACGTTTCTTTAGCGTAGTCTCCCTCGATGATGCGACCTCCTCGTCGGGACTCCGCAGCAGTAAATCGGTCTTGCTAAAGTCACCGTCGGAAACGTTACCCGACATTGACACTAGGGGGTGCTGTTGGTGACCTGCCACCTGCTGACCGGATGTCGCGTCCCGTTTGCTGGATTTCCGCGAGCCGTTCTCCTGCAAAGGACCATGGTAAGGACGATCATAGTAAGGAGTATAGGTGTTAGTCGAGTTAGTAGCACTGCCCATCTCACCACCACCGCTGCACCCACCACCGTTGTTAGTAGCACATGTGTCATCACCACAGTTTTTGTTATCCGCCTCACACGACATCTTAGTTCGCCGCTTCATAGTGCCTGTGTTTGTCTCGTCCGTCTCACTGCCCGTTGCCATGTCAACATTATCGTAGCCAGGCGAGAGCACCGGCCGTGATTCCAGATCGTCCTCCAGGCGGCTATCGAAGTCGGCCGAATCTGCAAACTCATTCTGCGGCGAAGAGCTGCTCTCGGACAGACTGTCACGACGGTAGCGGATGCCGATGGACTCCTGATACTGCACAGTCTCCGGATTATCCAGAATTATGTTCTGGAAGGAGAGACTACTGACGTCACTAGCGCGACACGAACCCCCATCCCCAAAGTTCACCTCCAGACTTACATTGTCGTCGACAAACTCCGACAGGTTGTCATTGATTTCGTCAAGATCGTCTGCTGCCACTGCACCCAGAAGGTCAGGGTCATCATTCAAGTCGGCGCTGTCTTCGAACCGTTCTACCTTCGCTGTGCCGTCCAGTGGTTCATCAGGACCCATGGAGGCGGCGCACACTTTCTCGACTATTTCCTCAGCCAGCGACATTGTTGTGACCACCACACATGCCAGACAAGATGGCTTCACACCTCACTGTTGCCACCTGCAGGAACAACAGAACACTCAGGATTAAAACTGTCCATCATCCACAGGATACCAGGTTCAATCTCATTCTGATGCATAGCCAGGGAAATATAATCAAAATTTTCATAAAAATATTCTATTATACATATAAAAACAATTGGTAATATGATTTCAGAACATACTAATGGCCTTGTAACTATTGTACTCATATTTCTGACAGCACCTATGAAAGAAGTACATAAAGTTGCATTCTGACTTAATTTTTAATGTATTTTAGGAAAGTGAATGCATACCATGAACAATATTTGCTTATTAGTATATTTGCTATATTATGTGTCACTTTGTAACATTATTTTATAAATGATGCATTTGCTAACAAACAACAAAGATGGGGTTTCCCAAGGTGTTGATCTATTTTTATCTTCCGATCAAACGCGAGATTATAACCGATGTCTCGCTCATGTTGCAAACAATAAACACGCAGACAGGCTAAACAAATGAGATAAGTGGACGATAAAGTCTGGTTTTTATTAAATAGAAACACTGACATGTAGCAAAGTGCATGCATAGTTAGACTGCAAATACATAGTCTTGCTTGTTATGTAAATCATGCTGATTTGCATAAGGACAATCGAATCGTGCGTAGCCACTGGCGCTGGCCACTGGCACTGCCGCGCCGGGAATGGAATGGATGCAGTCGGGTAGCACACTAACCAAAGCATTTGAGATTATGTCTTACAGTTACAACGACACATGCTAATAACTTAATTAGACATTCCATATACATGCATTGAACATAATTTGAACTGGTTCCAATAGTTAGTATTAGTGGTGCGTTCAAGTTCATCGTTCATCAATTGCTATTGTCTGGGTTACGTGTCCTAAATACGTGCATCATCCTGTTTAGACAGTTCAGTGCCTCGCAGCCTTTTGTCTCATTTGTTATCTTCTGTTTGATTGCAACGATTAAGGTTTATGTTAAACCGACAGTAGCAATGAATAAAGGTGGTTGGCATGTCACCATTCAATGTAAACTTCTTAGGTTTTAGAAAAACAGCGATGACACCACCTTGCCAAAGAATTAGGCGATGCATGAACTTGGATCACTAGTACAAATGAGTTGATCGATCCAGCAATGCATTCTACAATGATACATGTACCAAAATATGTACTGACTCAGATAGAGTAGTTACTCCTTGGTCCAATCATCCCACAAAGGAATGCATTGTTTTTTAATTTAGTTTTGCTCTTTCTATAAATAATTTATACTCTTTTCTATGCATGAAATATAATCAACATTAGGAAAATATTCATGTTTTGGAACATGGGTAGCAAATCTAATATTGATCAGGTAAGTAGACATTTTGTTTCCAGAACATGTATCAGGGGTGGATGTGGTACGAGAAGGGAAACAAGAACAGAACAAGGTGGAAGCGTTCATTGAATAACATGCATAGATTTTGCATGTTACAGTTGATCAATACAGACATTTTAATAACCAGTTCTTTGGCAGAGTAATGTCTGGGTCCTGTTACGCTTCTGTTGTAATTCTTTATCCTGTTTGTAGGAGGTCGACCAACTGGAATGTCCAGGACCAAAGTGTCTTGCATAACACAACCATTTATAGGAATTGGGTAGGAGATGATGGGTAGGACAGGAATTGGGTAGGAGATGATGAGTAGGACAGGAATTGGGTAGGAGATGATGGGTAGGACAGGAATTGGGTAGGAGATGATGGGTAGGACAGGAATTGGGTAGGAGATGAATCATGGCCTAGTGTCGTAACAACAGAACACAACAGTATGTGCATTAATGACATAACAGCTACACGTGAATAAGGTATATAACAGTATTATTTGGATGCCAGCTTCCGTACCACAATAATACAGCATTCTACAAACACAAATGTGTGTTTGTAATCTAAAAATAGGCCAAGAGGTCCTGAAATCCTTTATACTATATTGTGAGTTTGTAATTAATAATGAACTGTTTTTTTGGTGAATCACAGTTACAGATCATTAAGGGTTATGATGGAAGCAACATGTTGACATGTTTAGTGGAGACTATATGCATGCCAGTGAAGATACATCTGGAAATAAAATATTGATCCCGACACTCTGCTATTTATGCCAATTTCCAGTGGTTGTAGAAACTTTGCAGGAGTTGGTAAGCTGCAATCTCGCGTGTAGCAGAGTTATAGGTTGTTTATGCCATGACACCGGCCCATCTAAAGGACTAAAGATCGTAAATCAATGTGTTTTTTTTTAGTGATTTAAATTGAACAACCCTGTTGGTAATTATTAATCAAACGTTTTTGGGTGAATCATATTTACAGATCATTAAGGGTTAAGCCAATCCACTACACGTTAGTGATGGGAGACTTTAATGTGCAAGTAGGGAAACGAACAAACATTTCGGAAACGGCAACAGGCAAATTTGGCCTAGGTGTGAGAAACGAAAGAGGCGACACCTTGGTAGAATGGGCAACATAAAGAAAGTACAAAATCATGAAAACCATGTTCCAGAAGAAAGCAGGGAGAAGGAGAAACGAAGAACGAAATTGACTACATCCTGACAAACAAGCCAGACTTGGTCACTGACGTAACTGTAATCAACCAAGTCAACATCGGAAGTGACCACAGAATGGTAATGAGCAACATCAAACTGGACGTCAAGGCTGAAAGGAAGAAGTTGATAAACAGGAGACCACCGAGTGTAGTTACCACATCAATCAGAAGAAAAAACATTGAATTCCAACTCGAACTATGAAATTGATTCGAGACACTACAGGAACTAGACGACATCGACACCATAAACGAAAACATCACTGAGATGATCCAACTAAGTGCAACAAGTGTAGCCAAAGCAATCAACAGGCAGGTAATGACGAGAATATCGTCACCGCCACGAGCACTAATGAAGAAACAATGAGAAATGGTGGATAACGGCAACCGTAAAAAACAAACAGAGTACGCAGAAATCTGCAAGACCATCAAAAAGAAAGCGAAGGAGGACATCAGAAAGTACAAACAAGAGATCAGACAAGAAACGATTATGTCATTAAAGAGCCTGAAGAAAGCAAGAAGAATGCAGGCAGTAGGCCGAGACAGACTGATTACACTTCTAGACAAGCAGGGTAGAGAAATACAAGACCAAGATATGATCATGGAACGAATAGATGAATTCTACACCGAGCTATATGACAGTGAACAGAGTACCATAATTCACACCAACCCAAAAGAGATACCAGAGATAACACCATGGGAAGTAGAAGCTGCGCTAAGAGATATGAAGAATGGGCAGACATCAGGCAACAACCATGTAAACAGTGAAACAGTAAAAGCAGGAGAAGATATCATCTCGAAGACACTGGCCAAGCTGTATACTAAATGCTTATTAGAAAGACGAATACCCACCACTTGGAAGAACGCAAAAAGGTGATAATCTTCAAGAAGGGAAATAAGAAAGAACTACAGACCGATATGTATGTGATCAAACATCTACAAATTACTCACAAGGATACTAACAAATAGACTAGAGAAGACACTGGACGAAAACCAACAACGAGAGCAAGCAGGATTCAGAAGCAGGTACTCAATGACAGACCACATACACGTTGTAAACCAACTGAAAGAGAAGTGCCGAGAATATAATATCCCACTCTTCATCGCTTTCGTCGAATACAAGGCTTTCGACTCGGTGCAAACTCAAGCATACTGACCTCCCTTCAAGAACAGGGGATAGAACATGTGTACATCGATCTCCTGAAAGACATCTACACCAACAGCTCGGTGACAGTCTACGTACACAAAAAGAGCAACAAGATCAACATCAAGAGAGAAGTACGACAGGGTGACACCATATCGCCCAAGCTGTTCACGGCAACACTCGAAAGCATATTCCGAAGACTGACCTGGGAAACCAGAGGCTTGAGGACATACTCATATGCGCTACTACACCGCAAGAACTACAAAACATGCAGCAGGAGCCAGCTGATGAAAGTGAAAAACAAGGTCTCAAGAACATCTTGAAGACAAAAGTGATGCTAGAAAATTACACACCAATATATATCAATACGACACAGATAGAGCACGTTAAAAGCTACGTCTATCTGGGACAGCGATACAGTTTCAGAGACAAAAACCAAGACAAGGAGATTCAAAGAAGGATCACTGCCGGCTGGACAGCATTTCCCAAACACCGCGACATCTTCAAGGGTAACTTTGGAACCTGCTTGAAGAGACAAATCTTCAACTCATGCATACTTCCAGCAATGACATACGGCGCGGAAACATGGGCACTCACCATCCAGGCAAAGAACAAGCTAGCAGCCACACAAACAAAGATGGAAAGAAGTATGTTAAACATCACATATCAGGAGAGAAAAACAAACATCTGGGTAAGGCAGAAGACAAAGGTCATAGACGTGATAGAACAAATCAGAAAACAAAAGTGGGCTTGGGGAGGGCACATCAGCAGACTACGAGATAACAAGATTTAACAAGATTGCCATCCAGAAAATTACTCTGGATGGCAGTTGGACAAGGAAGCCTTTTGGCTTATCGAGAGTCCAATACTTTTTATCTACATGTATCCCGCCTTTTTAAGGTGTGTGTCGATTTTATTTTTAAACATATTCACGCTACTAGCACCAACACAATCAGGAGATAATCTGTTCCATTCATTTACAGTCCTTTGTGAGAATGAGAACTTTCTTATATCTAATCTACACTGCTCCTTTACTAATGTAGCTTCATGTCCTCTGGTCATTCTATCTTTCTTAACTGAGAAAAAAATGTTTCTATCAATATTTTCATAACCATTCAATATTTTAAACACTTCTATGTGATCTCCTCTCAATCTCCTGGTCTCTAGTGTTGTTAAACCACATTCTTTTAGGCGTATTTCGTAACTAAGATCCCTCAGATTTTGTATCATTTTAGTCGCTCTCCTCTGTACTCTTTCTAGCATATCTATGTCCTTCTTGCGATATGGCCTCCATGCTTGTATACAATATTCTAAATGAGGCCTCACTATTGTTTTGTACAGCGGTACTATTAATTCTTTTTTCTTATACGCTATATTTCGCCTAATTAATCCAAGGATTTGATTTCCGTTTGACGCTGCAATTCCGCACTGCTCTGAAACCTTCATATCAGCACTAATGGTTAAGCCTAAGTCCTTTTCTTTTACAGTAGTACTTAGAACAGTACCCCCCATTTTATATTTTACCTCTTCATTCCCATGACCTGTGTGGAGGCATTTACATTTCCCAAAATTGAACAGCATTTGCCACTTTTCAGACCATTTGATCAACCTATCAAGATCATCTTGTAAATGCTGTCTGTCTCCATCACTTTTAATCCTTCTAAACACTTTTGTATCATCCGCAAATTTCAACACCTTGCTTCTTATATCATCGTCCAAATCGTTGATATATATTAAGAATAATATAGGTCCTAGTACTGATCCCTGTGGTACCCCACTCAATACCGATTTCCAGTTTGAAGCCTCCCCATCAACTACTACACGTTGTCTTCTGTCATTCAGCCATTTTTCTATCCAGTTTATTATACCATTTCCTATGCCATGGGCCTTTAGCTTAAGGAGTAATCGTTGATGTGGTACTTTGTCGAAAGCTTTTTGAAAATCTAAATAGATGATATCTACTGGTGATCCCTCATCTACCCACCTAGTGATGTCTTCCAAAAAACATAACATATTTGTTAAGCATGACCTCGCTTTTAAAAACCCATGTTGAGATGGGTTTATCAAGTTATGTTTAACAAGAAAATCCACCATGTGATCTTTAATTAGTCTTTCTAATAATTTGCAAATCACTGATGTTAAACTCACTGGTCTATAGTTCTCCGACTTGTTTCTCGAACCTTTTTTAAATAACGGTATAATGTTTGCCGTATAACCAATGGTTAAGATGGAAGTAAAATGTTGACATGTTTAGTGTTCATTTATTGCACCATGTCGTGCATTTAGAGGAATAATTATAATAGAAAATAAAATGTTGTGGCACCTATTTTTAAATACATGCATTTATGACAAACCGGGAATTACTTTTCTGTGGCCTAAGAATAACTAATTTAACAAACTTCCTGCATATAATTACATAAAAGAAAAGACAACCTCCAACCTCCATATAAAACAACTGCATAAAAATAGATATCCATGCAAGACACAGACACCGCATGTGACAGATGTTGCACCGAAGGGGTAAAGCTATGTGACTTAAATACATACATTGATGAGAAACCGGGAATTACTTTACTGCGGACGCAGAGTTCTGGCAATAATCTGTTGGACTTTCAGCCCAAAGGACTAAAAATAGGCAAAATGTAAAAATTTACCAGTTTTTAAGGTCTTGGGGGTCCTTAGAATGATTCAATCTAATACAGATTTATTGTGCATAGTGGCAGTACCCTAAGATATGCTTATGCAAAATTACAGAAAAAGTTGCTGACCGGTTTCTGAGATATGGCAGCTAACAGCGCACAGCGGACGCAGAGTGATGGCACAAGACCGTTGGACCTTTGGCCTAAAGGACTAAAAATCATAAATCAATGTTTAAAAATAAAAATTGAGTGATTTTAATCAATGATTTAAATAAAATGATTTAAATCAAACAACATTGTTGGTAATTATTAATCAAATGTTTTTTTGTGAATCATAGTTACAGATCATTAAGAGTTATGATGGAAGTAAAATGTTGACATGTTTCATGTTCACTTATTACACCATGTCTTGCATTTAGAGGAATAATTATAATAGAAAATAAAATGTTATTTTTAAATACATGCATTGATGAGAAACCAGGAATTACTTTTCTGTGGCCTAAGAATAACTAATTTTACAAACTTCCTGCTTATAACAGAAAAGACAACCTCTAACCTCCATATAAACAACTGTGTAAAAATAGATATCCATGCAAGACACAGACTCCGCATGTGACAGATGTTGCACCGAAGGGGTAAAGCTATGTGACTTAAATACATACATTGATGAGAAACCGGGAATTACTTTACTGTGGCCTAAAAATAACTAATTTAACAAACATCCTGCTTATAATTAATTACATAACAGAAAAGGCAACCTCCATATGAAACAATTGCATACAAATATATATCCATGCAAGACACAGACTCCGCATGTGACAGATGTTGTAGGGAAGGGATATAGCTGCCAGGTTCTGTTTCTGGCACAATACACAAAATCTACTGTTAGGGGGTGGTCTCAAGGACCCTTCTCAAAACCACATCACTAGATAGTGTAAACATTTTGTATTTTGGGAGCCCCTGAGGTGCCCTTAGAATGATTCAATTAAATACAGATTCCTTGTGTATAGTGGCACTACCACATGTAATGTCTACGCAAAATTAGAGAAAAAGTTACTGAAGAGTTTTTGAAAAAAATAGCCAAAATGTTAAAAATTTCGTTTTTTGGACCCTGGGGGCCCTAAGAATGATTCAATCAAATACAGATTTCTCATTCATAGTGGCAGTACCCTAAGATATGTCTACGCAAAATTTGAGAAAAAGTTACTCAACGGTTTCTGAGATATGGCAGCTAACAGCGGATGGCGGATGCAGAGTAATGGCATATGTATGTTGGACTTTTGGCCCAAAGGACTAAAAATGGATTGTCGTATGTGTGTGTTTACTTCTATGCTTATTCATTGAAATATGTAAATGTTAGTTTGAGGCATACATCAAAATGTAGCACTGGAACACTTTCTGCCCACCAGTCACCAGTATATCTGGAAAAGGATACCACTATAAATACTGTTCCGACACTTATTGTTATTGTCAGACACTTGTTGTCTTATGGAATGCTTTTTCATACATGTTGTCTACATTGTCAGATATGTGGAGCGCAGTTCATTCAGCTGTATAAATATACATCCACCACTGGCTACAGAGAGTGGTGGATATTTGTGCATGAACAGTTTTCATGAATTAATTGCAGCATGGCTGAATGCTTCCCAGAGAAGTCAAAATGGTGTTTGATTGAACAGGACTGACAGGGGTTAAGTGTAAAGACCATTGAGCAGTCCTGAGGACGGGATACTGTGCGATATAAAAACTTACATTTATGTTGGTAAATTTATATTTTATAAACATAACAACTTGGTGGTGTATAATTACCTGCTATATTTATTTGGCTTGCGTGAAAAGGATAGTTGGCATGAGAGCCAACTTCAAAGAACTATTGAATCCCTTTAGTCATGCAGCTGTCACACTGTCCAAATGTCTGCTAGTGGTATGTAAACTCTCATAACCTCCAGGGTGAAACTAACTGAGGGCCGCCATGATTCACGGAGGAGCAATCATAAAACCTGGTGAAATTAGTGGAATATTCTTTTCCTTGTAAATAATTAAATAACCATAACGCAAAATAAGTGCAACTCAAAGTTAACTTTGAAATATCCAATAGTAATATAAAAGTAATAGGTCAATTACTATTACACTGCTTCCCATTACTATTACATTGTGTATTATTCAACCTATTACTGTTACTATTAATAGTATTACTCAAATATTTGTAATTGTTACTATTACATATTACTATTCCCCAGGCCTGTTTGTGACTTGTGCCCTTCTATGCACTGGATTGTTAAATTTGATATTTATTTATTTCTGAATTTGATTTACATTTATTGAATTTGATATTTATTACCAAGTTGTCTTTAAAAAAAATGGCTGGATACTGCTTAGCTTTAGAGATAATTATGTTGGAAATAGAAGTTGAGACATTATAAATATAAAGCCAATACCAAGGGTGAGGTGATTACACTACAAATGTAATCAGTTATGATTACTATTGAAATGTATCATAACTTAGAATATGAGAGTAATCAATTACGACTTATATATTTCTGGCAAGTAAACATTATTATGTACAATTCTATGATAATTGTTATATTTAATAATGTAATTGATATAATGAAATAAAACTAGTATTTTATTTCCACCAACTGTATTCAAATAAAATTAGGCATACAGTTATACTGTACAATAAATGCAATGTGTCAATTACAGTAAACACCTTAAAAACAAAAAAATCGAAACATGGGCCAGTAGGCACACTTTCATGAACTTGCTCAAAGCATTATTCACGCCACGGTATATTCATAATGATTTCCATTAACCTTATTATCGAAACGGTATACATCTAGAGTGTCCCAATTTCGTGGATCGCGCAATTCCGTGGCAACGCATTATTTTGATGACAAGCCAACCAGGTTTATAACAATTATAGCTGCATTTAAATATAAACTTTCACCGACGCATTTAAACAGAATGGAACAAATGACACAATACAAAACGGATACTGAATTGTCAGTGCACACAACAATAATCAATGTTACTTCATTTTGTCTTGGAAGCTCGAGTAGTTTTTCCTTGTTATTGATGTATGCTACTACAAATCTTGTGACACGATGATTCTTAATCACAGATAACGCTATGATCTCACGGCAATAATTTGTAGGTTGTACTGAACATGATGTATTTGATACAAATAACATGATTAATAACGTCTTGACTTTGCCTAGACAACATCGAACATGACATGTGTTCATGTTATTGTTGACGTTCCAAAATGTCGGGGCTCTGTAAACCGCGGAACAATGCGGAACTGATGTAAAAATCTCTCTAGCATTCGACGTGTGTTTCGCATCAGACTGATACTTCATACATACTTAAATATCCATGTAATATAATTTGCCTGGCAATATGAAGGCATATCGAGATTAAGGTATATTTTTATGTGATGGAACGACGGTGAAATTTGGCTTTGTCATGGTCAATGTCTTAATAAAGACACTGATATGACACTGGATGTTATATAATGACAGAAACTGTAAGCTCTCCTAAGTATAACTATAAGTTACATTCGTATACAAGTTATACTTAGCTCAGCTAAGTATAACTATAAGTTACATTCGTATCCTGCCTCTATCATTATTCATGACTGATAAATAAACTATGACAAGAAAGAACTATGGGTTTAAATGCAAGCTAACCCAAATGACATCATAGCCACCTGCTCTAGGAAGATGAATCAGTCCAGTGTCATCTTTCTCTAGGTTATAACCCCAATGTCCTCGTTTGTTTCTATGACAACGCACTATAACTACACTGAATGTAATTCTGAAATTGGAGCAAAGCAGGGCTCGGTAATAACATCACCTCAGGCAAAAGTCAGTGCTGAAGCACAGTCAGTGTAGTATTGTGTCAGGTGGTGATGACGAGTCATACATTTGTAATTAAGAATACAAAATACAGCTCTGGTCATGGCTGATGCAGAGATTTTGGTTAGAACTTGAGAAGTGTGTGAGTCCACAACA
This sequence comes from Escarpia spicata, assembly GCA_963995525.1. NCBI lineage: Eukaryota > Metazoa > Annelida > Polychaeta > Sabellida > Siboglinidae > Escarpia > Escarpia spicata. The sequence continues at coordinate 30,184,197 of OZ023216.1, read as the reverse complement.
AGTCACACATTACGTGTACAGGGACTGATCTGGACAGCTGTTTTGACAATGACTTGGCGTACATTTAAATCCTGGATTGTTTTCTGCCACACGAGCCATAATGAAGCACATATAAAAACTACTGCGCCCTAGACTGAAGTTGACGACAATGAGCTGAAGACTGGCAAGTGTAGTAACATTGGCGATGCCAATGTTGGTACTGATGCCACAATGACGGCGTGAATATGAAACACTCTTCACCCGGCTTTGTGTCTCTCACTCAGGACATTGTCTGCGATGTCGGTAACAAGATCCAGTACTGCACAGCCATGTAGATCGGCTCCCACAGTGATTTAGAACTGGTGGCTGATGTTACATCCATGGATTGGCTATGAGTGAAGAGGTTTGTCAGACATTCAGAATCAGACTGGGTAGTTCAAATGAGTGATATTTTTACTTATTTCACAGTCAGTTCACCTTTAGTTCTTATGACATTTTCGCTGCTTTCTGCAGTCTTCTTCAGACGACTACCGCTAGATGGCGACGTGGTAGTCCTTCAGCGTAGACATAGTCACTCTGGTGTGTGCCCCCCCATGGCGGCGCCCTGGGTGGCTCTTCCAAAAGATCATCATAGATGTGTGAAAGCCCGGCCGGTACCGTCCTTTGTCTCAGTTCATGCAGTCCTTGGTTTTTCTAATCCAGATCGCTTCTATGACCTCTTGTCCTCCAGTCCGACTCCCTGTCCACAAATTTGACCCCCTATCAGTCTACTATATGATTTTGCTGTCATGTTGTCTGTGATGGCGCCCCATTTTGAACACTTACAAAACATCAGGGTACAGATCACTATTATACTAACTCCGTTATACAACACCAACCTGACTAACATGTCAAGCAGCACTATGGAGGTTATGCCAGTCAGACAGTACAATGCCAGTCTGACAGTAAAATGCTACTACCAATCTGACTGACCTTTCATCCATGACATGTGATGTTCCCACACAGTACAATGATATCATGCAAGAACCGAGCTGGTCTACATCTCACTTGCCTGACCCTGTTTAATTAGACTGCTCATAAGAATCAATACATCTGCCTTGTGCAGTGGACATTGACATTGTTAATGCACACAGAACCTGATGCAGCCAGCCAGGCCTGGCTGCCACTTCACACTGGTAGTATACTGCATGGCAAACACCACAGTTGATTACCATTTTCCTGGTCATGTTAACATTTTTTCAGATTATTTATTGGAGATTCCCTAACAAATCTACAGTTTCCATATTTTTCTTACACTACAGATGGTAAAGTACCTTTATTTATGTGTTTTTAATACATCACCAATTGGTATTAGTAAAAGCATTCATCATTAGCATAACTAAAATAATGGCATACATCATGTATTCTTAATATTCGTGATGAAAAACATTGTTAAAGGACTGGGACATATTTGCAATTATAATGTTGTGTTCATGTGTATTTCAAAACTTAAAAATGAGATCAAATTGTGCCTTTCTCCACAGGTTATTCAGATATACATGCAACAAAACAGCAGGAAGATTGTCTTGTATCCATTTAAAAATAAGTAATTTATTTATACTTATCCAAAAGCTTTGATTGCCCACGACAACTGCTCGGACAAGTAGTTTTCAAAACTGATTTGTCCAGAAAACAAATGAAAATTCTGGCCTATTTCTATCACTGCATTTCTAAATAATCAGGTGTAAGGTTTGTTTGATTTATTTTGTTAATTATTCAAACTGACTGATTGGCTAAATATTTGATTCTATTGATTAACTGGCCAAATTGACTGTCATTGTTGTTTGTCTCACGGCTGAACTGATACAATGTCTCTTTGGATTGGTTGTTAATAAAATCAAATGTAATTTTCTCTTTTCAACGGATTTGATAGAAGGTTTTCACACACTGCAATTTAATCTAAACTATTATTTTTTATTAATTCTTTATAATTTCTACTGAACGATTGATTACGTGCTGATAACATCAAGGATTGTTTTTCTATTTTTGTCATTGTGAGTTATCTTATCTCAGTGAATAGATTTAAATCAATACTCACTTGTGACATTTTCGTCATTAATTCAATTGTACCATTTTATAATACAAGTGTAATTTCACACCAATGTTACTTAATTGTATGAAGTGTTAAAACATAACTGGCCTGTATGATCTTTAAGTAATCAAAACAATAGTAGTAACACATAAATTAATTAACCAGAATCTGATTTAAGTCCTGGAGTATCCATACTGGTCCACCATGCTTTGTAACTCAGCCAGAGCATGTTATGATGCATTGTAAAACACAGCATGTTACCTGTCCCTGCTGTGGGGGGCCATGGTCCCAAAACAAAGATGTGCAGTGTGGTTACAGCAACAGTGCAAGGGAGCACACAACTGTCATAGTTCTTCTAAGATGTCAATGTGTAGATCTGTATGTATTTATACATTACATTCATCCGAGTGGGTCCAGTGATACAGTGTACCCGCTGCATACACGGCCTGCTCCGCGGGTCTCACACGCCAGACCGGGAAGCAACTCCAGTCACTGGAAGTAGATCCAGTGGATTAAAAATAGAGACCACCACTCTGAGAGTCCACGCCAGGTTACACATTTACCCCTGTGTGGGATCTTTTACTTCCCCTGACATAGACACCAGATAGAAGGGACCAACAGCTTTTATTGTCTCTTCCAAAAGACACAGGCAACGTGAGGTGAACGAAATTGCTTAAGTTTTGAAATGGCAGCAGGTGGAATCGAACCACCGTCTCCTCGATCAACAGTCCGGAACTCTACTCGTCTATAGGCATTTGCAGCAACATGAGATATTCAGCCCCCAGTGACGAATCAACTTTGAAACTTGAATGCCAGATTACGGATCCTAGTTTTTTTGTGACTAGGAAAGGCTGCACCATGATTGACATGATTATTAATTGATTAAAGGTGGGTTACTGCACAAACTACACTAGCTACATATATATTCAAATCAAGCATTTATCAAATATATTTTGAAACGGTTTCTTCCCAAACACAATAAGAGTGGAATTCTCAACCTCCAAGCATCATTTCATGTAAATCACCAAATTCATTCCAGAGTAGTCTCATCCAACATCTAAAAATTGTAACCCAATGAGCAACTGGCATGTTGTGTCCGCAGGACATTTTGCCATCAAAATACAGATATATGTGAAGCCAGGTGCTTAATGTAACTGCATGGTGACAGCAGATAAATTGTGACACCATGTCCAGTGACCCCCCCTCACCTCAGTAACAAGATGCTTCCACCAAGGAACTGGCCAGGCTTTTGTTATTGTTCAAGAAAATGTAGCAACGAGTGAGAATGCTGCATTAATCACTGCTCATGACTATTCATGGACTGTGTTATGCATTTCATGCAGGTTGTGTACTTACAATGTGTATTGATTACTGCCCACCAAAAATACCATTGATCAATCATTTGTTCCTGCACTCCACTTGGTCAGTGCAGCTAACTGGGAGGCAGAACAGCAAATTCAAACCATAATAGTAAAATGAATACTTAAATCATCCAGACCATGAGGTCAGAGATGCAACAGAGCAGAATGGTTAACCACAGTATAATGGCGAGGTACAAGTCTCCATCACAGCAAAGGAAAATGTTGATGATTTTGTGTGGAAAAGAAATGTCCTTGCTCTGGTTATAATAGTGGAGTGTGAACCAGTGAAACGACATCACCAGCTAGTCCAGTCTTGCCACACTGTCACAACAGACACATTTCAGACAATAAATTAACAGTTTCCATGCCATCACGCCGAACCACAAATCTGGCATTTACTCCTGACCACAAATGCTGTGACCATTCATACTTCATGAAAATCTATGGGTATCCATATTAGTTCACAATTAATAAAAACCCATTTTGTAGGGGGATTTACCCATTGAAAATAAACTGCTAGCATCGCTAACTTTTGTTTGAATATGGCTAATGGCGTCATTAGGCCCCTATCTCTGCACTTGCTGCATACTTCTCAGACGAGCCCAAACCGCTTAAAAGGGGAGAAAATCATGTCAGTTCTGATCAAGTTAATAGTTTAACTTATTTTCCAAGCATTCTTTGAGGTGCTGTGCATGCTAGTATGGATGAGAAATAATTCATAATAGTGCTAAGTTTGAAAATATGCCACGGAAACTACAAAAAACTGGCCCAAATCCAAGATAATAACCAGTTTTCGTGGTAGCAAGGCTCACACTTATATGTTCATAGACATTTGTGGAGTTAATTATTATTAATATGTAATATGATTAATGTTACTGTTAAAACCCTCTCAAGGCCAGATTAATGCAAATATGTGCCTGTTATTGAATCCTATTAAATCGAGAGAATGTGCTGTGAGTTAATCATGTGATATACTCGGGTTGCATGAATGCAAATAAATAAATAATTTTTGATCCGACTCAAGTAAAATGTTCACTACATTTGAAGAACTAATTCCTGGTGTAACTAGCCAAGTATGTGACATATATGTCAATTTATTACCCAAATATGAATTGCTAAAGTTTGACAAAAATAAAATACTTAAATAATTTTCAACAATTCATTTTAAAAAATATGTTTCATTAATAATTAGCGGTTACATGCTGTGTATGAAATGTTCACAAATTACTATGCTACAGAATGGAAAACTAATTAAATGTCTATGGTAAATAAAACTGAAATAATTTAAGTTTTTCAGAGTGCATGTATTTTCAAGATTTTATACAAAATGGCGTTCTTTGTGATCATAGCCGTCATCCCGTCTGAACTATTAAGTTTGTGTTATATTAAAAATGCGTAATCATAGTACAAAACATTCCCCTTCGATGGCAGCGTTCGTTATAAACTCGATTGGAAAATCCCATCAAAGTCCGAATTACTGGAGTTCGACATAATGACAATGTAGAGAATTACAACAAAGCTAAAAAACACCACCCGCTTCGTTGCGCGGCGCATTAATATTTTTTTTACAACAAAATAGACCGCTCAAAAGTTAGCATTTAATCGTAGAAATTGCCTGCGGACGCGTGTTTTGGAATAACTCCTGGGTGCTTCCATGTTTATGCCCGCAGCAAATGTTAAACTTTAATCTCATTGGCTGAAAATCACCATTAAAATATTCACTGCATGGCGTAAAAGATGGACCGGAAATTGTGTGTCGCTGCGTTCGACTACAAAACCGCTTGGTGGTTGGCGCTATTTAGTCACTTAAATCGCCATCATATCTCACTTTTGATGCTTCCCAGTGAAACTTCAATATTATTATATGCTAACTGCCGAAATAAATTGCCGTTATTGGATGACACTGTTTCGCGGTACCAGTTTAAATGTGCCCCTGTATTCGGGTTGATTCGGGCGTTCTGGCCGTGAGGCATACTCGGGTTAATTCGGGCGTTCTGACCACGAGAGGGTTAATTAACTTCATAATGTGTTTATTAACTTTGTATACTGGTAGTTAGTAATTTTACCACCAGCATAACTGCATTTTAATAATGTATTAATAGTCATGTTGTTGACATTTACATATGCGTTGGAATGTGATGAATATATCAAGCTCCACCAGCACTGGCTGACTCAAGAAAACAAAAAATTCAATCCGACATTTGAATTTTGTACGCCATCACCATATTTATGTTTTACTTAAAAAAGTGTTTGAATGTACTGATGAACCTGTGAGACAATAAACATTAAACAAACATTGCTATGAGCATGCGTTGGCATAGATACACAATTGTTTTGGTGGGCCACACAAAAATGGTGGCAATGTGTTTAGGTGCAAATGCACTGTGTTGTCAAGGGCATGGCGGATGTTGCAGTCTGCGTGCTCCAATACTCATTCAACACTGGCAATTCAACATGTCACATGCCAGCGACAGAATGATTTAACATGCATCTAGACATTTGTGATAGTTTAGACTTTTTATTAATTGGCTTTGTCTAATGTTCTGGAATTGGCCTTTGGGTAGCTGTATTAGCCTTTGATATGTGGCCTACCAGGTACACACTCTATTCGCCCGCGTAAACGCCCTTGCTCGCATAAATGCCCACCCCTCTTGGTCAGAATTTCGAATAACCCCTTTTCTCATCAAAGTTGCCCATTTCCATAAGATTATTGTGTGTTTAACCGATTTCAAGTGAAATTCTCTCACACACGTGCGTTAATTCAACTGAATACTATGATGTACTCACGTTAATACAGGTGTATACAGTGCATTTCAGCCATCGTAATTTATCGGCGAATAAATGTCTCTGTTCAATTCTATGCCTTGTCAGTCGCGAAACACATCATATTTTAAACCAGAAGGCGTTATTTATCAAACGGAAGCTTCACTTACTGAATTGTCTCGAGTATCCAGAGATTTTCGATGAAATATTGCTGATCTTTACGGCTTCTGGTGATCAATGGGTGCCACCATGTTTTACTATGATAATGAGATGTGACGTAATACCGGCAGCATATTTCCTGGCAAAGCTTCCCATGCGCACAACACACAAGGCATTTGCAAATTGTATTTTGATCATTATCATCGACAGCAGCTAAAATTGTTTCTATATTTATTTGCACATATCGTCAGATCTATCATGATGGGTATTCTGTGAAATACAAGCTACTGGCATTCTCAGAATGGTGAGGTGGTGGCAAAAACAGCGTGGGAATTTGGAGTTGATAGGAAGCGAGTACGGGAATGGCTGAAGGTTGAAGACACATTGAGGGCCAACAGTCAAGGCGTTGCAGCTAAGAAGAAGAGGCTAGTGCTGGTGGTGAGGTGTGTCTTCAACTGGACATGGCAGTATTAGACTTTTTCTTGGAAGAACGGGCTAATGGTCGTGCTGTCAGCAATGTTGACCTGAAAGGGAAAGCTCTTGAGGTGGCCAGGGGTGTTGCAGGGATGCAGGAGTTTAAAGGATCGGTTGGCTGGGTAAGACGTTGGAAGAAAAGGAATCGCATTCGTAGGGGCATAAATGACGCTCGGAAGGTTCCAGAGGAGTTCACTGATCTTATGACCGACTTCAAAGATGAGATCGTTCATCTGAGAAGGCAGCATGGCTACACAGATCGCAACATAGGGAACATGGACCAGACCATGTGTGATATCGCTCCCTCGTATACCAATGAATAGGTGGGATCTCATGATGTCCGGATATCTACTAGTGGTGGATCAAAATGATACCCTATTCTCTTGATGCCACATTCCTGTCCCCTTTCATAAACGCCCCTCATCTAAATGCCCAGGCTCACGTAAATGCCACCTCCCTCTCCAGGATTTTCCCAATTTAAATGCCCTGGGCGATTACGGTATATGACCAAACTCAGGCCAATCTGGTTATGAACAATTAACCTTACCTATATAGTTTTTTCTCCTAATTTGAATGGTGTATTTGCATTGCAATACCTCACAAGTATATAGGATGAGTTTAGGATGGTGACATACAAATTAAGTCTTCTTCTAGAAGAACAGGGCGAACTGGTATACCAAATACCATGCAAGAACTGTGGTGCTGAGTACATTGGGGAGACAGGAAGACTATTAAAAACTGGAGGAACACAGAAAGGACGTAGACAACTTGAAAAATAAGAAATACACAAGGAGCAGGAAAAAAGATTGATGTCTACCATCAATAAATATGCCCTTACAGACCATGCAACAACTGAAAACCACATCATTGACTGGGAGGGAGTGAAATTGTAGACAAGGAACCAAACCGAAGAATCCGGCATATCAAGAAAGCCATGTGGATCAGGAACACCAGACCACCCATCAACAGAGATGAAGGCAATTACAAACTGCCTCACATGTACGATGACGTCATTCAGCGTCATCGGTACTGAAGAAGTCAGCATGAGATGTTAGACGAAAGCCTCTACCAGGTAAAAATACACTTTGGATATGAAAAAATGAAAGTTTTTGATCTGAAAAATAACTATCCTGAAGAATGTTCAGTAATAATTGAAGTCTGCATATTTTATTTTTCACCATGTAAATTGCCTCTGGAGTCGGGTAGATTCAACATTTGGAAGTACAGTCATCTATCTGAATCGCGTGTATGTTTGTGCGTCCGTGCGTGGATAATAAACATGCACCGCTACTTTGTGTTGTATCAATATATGTTGAAGCACACATTTTAAATTAAGTTTGTTTTTATTAGTATTATTGTTACTAAATATTGTGTGCACTTGTCAACTGATAATTGTATAAAATATAAATATTATTACAGAAAATAAAATCGTTGCTTTGGAGAGACTTTGGCAGAATACATCTGCAAAATGTCCATTTGCTGTCCCCATAGCACGCCTTCATAGTGACGATCATAATTGCAGACACAATTACAACATTTAGTTTCCACTAAAGGCACACACACGCACGCTCGACCGCATGCACACACACAAACAAACACAATTCCAAGGCTCTAGCTCAGTAGCTCTAGCTACTGAGCTAGGTGAGTTATTGGATATCAAAACTTTTTTGAAATCATAAAGTCATTAATTTACATGCAAAAAACCAGGTGCTACCGAAAGACCTGTACAAAATTAATTTCCTCTCTGAATCTTTTGGGAGTAGGAAGCTAACATTTAAGATTTGTTCATTTGGTAAGTACAGTCACACCTCATTATTTATAATACGGTGGTTAGGATCCACAAAATGAGACCATGTTGTGAGGTACGGTACTGTGTTCGTGTATCTGCCACCAGCAGCTGCACCAAGAACTCCATTGACACCAGTGTTCTGACCCCGACGTCTACGCATGGTTTATAAAGCTTATTAAGGTTGCATTGAGTTAAAACATTATGTTTAACTGCTGGGATCTCAATCTTTAAATTCTCATTGGCATAAATATCCTAACAAAAGAACTCTGCCAATTATCAATGAACATACAGAGACAAAGCCAAAGGCCACCTATCATGATTATGTAGTGTGGTTTGATCTTGGCTATGCCTATGACTATGAGAATGTTAATCTACTATCCGAAATAAATTCAACATGGCTCAGGCAAAATTTAGGCTTGGGTTTCGGATCGATCTTTAATTTTTACCCCGTTCGATTAATTTTATGAATCAATGAATGGGTTATGGGAGACAACACGGACTGACAGAGTCAGAGACGGTATACCAACAAACCTTTTGTATGAGTTTTTTTTTATTATATTAAGACGATATGCAGGGAATTTTCCAGTTACCTATCAGTTGACTTGCACCTATTCAAAGGTGAAATATTAGTTTTCATACTTGTACGATAGAAACCGAAGGAAACCCTGACAGACGTTTACAACGCTAAGGCGACTGCATGAACCAAACGTCAACATTTTTATCTGACGACATGAGATGACGATGTGTTGCTGCTAATCATCATGTTACATCTCATTCGTGGTTGTTTTTCTGTACCCCCTATGCATGTTTTATTATAGATAAGTGTTGTTTAAAGCATACATATCGTATGATGTACGTGTACTTACCAAATGGTGCACTGGCTTTATTGCAGACGACCCAGAGCGAAATGCGACACGACAACAATAATCTTAACCATCCATATTGTATTGACACAGCGCGAGCTTTTAATATAGCTTCGAAACAAAATATTCACTTTATAAATCATTAAAAAAATAGTTTTTAGGTTATCCAATAAAATATAGTACAAATTTCAAGTATATTACTAACAGTTAAAAATTATTAATGTTAATTCGCAAAGTCAATTCTGGTACGAGACTATTTTGGGAGTGCCTTCGTGTTACCCACAGTATTTATTATAACTAGTACACGCGTACATCGCGTATCATACGCTATAATTTTATGGTAGCAATATCAATTAACTCTACGTTCTGGCTTTCTACTACATTGCATGCTCTGTTGTTTTATTATTGCATACAACATATTGTTCACTTATTATCTTTGGTATATGTGTGCGTGCGTGCGTGCGTGCGTGCGTGCGTGCGTGCGTGCGTGCGTGCGTGCGTGCGTGCGTGCGTGCGTGCGCTCACACGTAACACCAGTGTAACTCAGCTAAAGACCATACATGTAGGGTCTTTGGCTGTGTGTACATACAGTACTAGAAAAAATAACTGGGACAGTGATTATGTTACGCAATATTCACGACTTTGCAGTAAATAGACGTCGTTTTTTCAGTTAATATGCAATATAATCTGTTTTATTTTATCTTACTGAATGAGAAAAAGTTAAGGATTTAAGAAATTTTTATTCTAATTGTTTTTGTCCATTCTTTATGCTTAGTCATTGAATGGATTAGTTTTAAGAGTTCGGCCTGTGTTATACTCTGCCAGGCAGTATTTAGCTTCTCCCAAAGGTCATCCAAGGAACTAGGCTTGCAGTCATGAACCTGCACTTTCAGCTTTTGCCACAAATTCTCGATGGGGTTTAGGTCTGGAGATTGGGCTGGCCAGTCCATTACTGTGATGACTTTTTCTTTAAAAAAAGTCCATGACTTTCTTTACTTTGTGGCATGGCGCATTGTTTTGTTGAAATATGTAATCTCTGCCACCGTGCAGCTTATCTGGTAACTTATCTGCAGATGGTAACATGCTCTTTTTAAGGAGTTTGATGTACTGTGCTTGGCCTAACGTGCCGTCGACCCTGTGGAGGAAACCAACACCTTGGCCGCTAAAGCAACCCCAGATCGTTCGTTTGCCGCCACAAAACTTCGCAGTTGGACGCTGCATTGTTCACTATATCTTTCTCCCTGTCTCCTCCTCACATAAACTCTTTTTGAAGAGTTGAAAAGCTCAATGTTGATTTCATATGACCACAAAACACGTTGCCAGTCATCATCAGACCAATGTCTGTGCCTCCTTCCCCATTGCAACCGGGCCGTTGGGTTCTTGGCAGAGAGCATGGGCTTCTTAATTGCATCACATCCTCTTAATCCTGCCACTTTTAATCTGTTTCTAACTGTTCGACTAGAGACGTTAAGTCCACACTCATCTTGCCAACGTTTCTTTAAGTCACTGGAGGTCAAGCGACGGTCAATCAAGAACATACGGATGAGTCGACGATCTTGCCGTTTTGTAATTGACTTCTTTCGGCCACGATCTCCCCGGAAGATTTTCAACAGTGCCTGTATTCCGGTGCTTCTGCACAATGCTAGCAACTGCATTCTTGGAAATTCTGAATTTCCTTGCAATTTCCCTCATGCTGGCTCCATTTCTGTGTAGTACCACAATCTCAAAGCGTCGCTCATCAGTCATTCGATGGTTTCCGTTCATCTTTTCTATTCACGAAACAAACAAATCTTATATTATTTGACAAATCTTTGTTCTATATTGTATTTGCAACCATGAAATTGTATTTTGTAATACAATTATTCATTTTCTCAATTAAATTTAAATAAATAAATTGTATTTTATTTTTTTAATCAGATATAATCATTAGGTATGGCATATAACCTCTTAAAACAAGGTTGATAGCAGTTGAACTCATGAATCAGCATACCAAGATCACACGCTATCACCCACATATACACCATTTTAACATAAACTGTTCTATCTTAAGTACACTCAAAGTATATCTTGCCTAGAGAGACTCTAGAGTACTCTGTAAATCTACCACAAGTGCAAGATTCTGTCAAAAACACGTCAAATATCGATATTTTACTTGAAAAACTCATAGACTACCGTAGATATGTTATAAATAACTTACCTATACCATGATGCTAAATTATTTGGTGCTGGAAAAAATCAAACTGAATCGAAGTAAGAAAATCATGCAATTTTCAAGTGTACCAGTAAATTATTTCCAGTACTGTACGTGTACTACTACACATTATACACACGCAGACGCGCACGCTAATCCTGAGTCAAAATATCACACCAGCCATTTAATTCATTGCGGAATTTATTGGCATTATTTTGTTTTGATAACAATTTCAATTATAGACAACACAATTTTATAACTCAAGTGTTAGTCCCCCAATTAACACATATTTAGAGCGTGAAGATGGGTTTTGGGACGAGCCTTAGAAGGGGTGAACATTTAGGTTTCTTGTGAGCTTAAACAATGTTGAACGTTGCCCAGAAAATCTTCAACAACACCCCCTCGTCTTCCGTTGTACGTCATGGTCTCACTGGCATATTTAGAGGGGGCGGTTGCCCCCCCCCCCCAATGATGTCAGCTGCCCCAAACAATCGCACGGCAGCTGTCAGCTCTTGTGCGTTGGACAGGGCAGTAGGCCTACTCGTCCATTTTTGCCCCCCCCCCCCCAATGAAAAATCCTGGATATACGCCAATGCATGGTCCGACAGCAGAGTGGTGCTGAAGCTCCGGCTCAATCAGTCCACCCAATGGTAATTTTGTTCCGGTGCCATATATATATATATATATATATAACTTTTTGTCACTAAAACTATTGCAACGTGCAGCTTATTAATTATTATATCGCTAGCAACGATAAATTATTACAAAATGTCAGCGTGTCAAAAATTGTTTGGCACAGGATTTTTAGGTTGACCGACCCTTTTTGTTGTTCTTGCGATTGTTAGGTTACGTATATTACGCGCATGTTATGTTTTCGGTCGGAACGTGCAACTGCGTGATTTACCTCATATAAGGTTAGAATCTTAATTGACATAGAGTATATGGGTTATTTTGAGAGAACACTGTAGGTCTTATATCCTAGTATAGGGGTCGTAGAAGTGGCGGATTCAACAATATATACAGGCACGTGCTTAGGGCTCACGAAGGCCAGGGCCCACGGAAATACCCGAGCGTATTTTTTGTTTTCTGAATATTCCCGAAACCCAGTCATATAGCAATACATGATTTTGCCAAAGGTGGCTATATAGGCCTGCTGCATAATTAAGTTTAATTGGTACCTCATATTGGCCCAATGAGTTTGAATGTTGAACATACATATATTATAGGTGTTATTACGTAACTTACTATAAAGGAGAAACATCTTCAACAGCCCCCCCCCCCTCCGTCTTCAGATGTGACGACCGACAGCGCAACAATAAGTAAGTAAGTAAATGTTTATTTTTCAAACAAAAGAACAATACATTGTTTATATATATATATATATATATATATATATATATATATATATATATATATATATATACACGGTAGATATATAATTTATATATAATATATATATAGGTTATATATCATGATCCGACTGCGCAGTCGTGCTGAAGCTCCGGCTCAGCCCATCCACTATTTCGTTTCGGTGCCATTAGAGTCTTTTAATTGCAAGCCTCAAAAGGAAGGTGGTGTAATTATTAAATGTTTTGGGCTCCTATGCACTGCCCTCTCTTGATCCGCCTCTGGGTCTACCTAGGGCACATGAAAATGTCGAGTGCCTATTGCCCACGAAGGTCTTAATCCGCCAGTGGTCGTTGATTAAAATCTCTGGAAGTTCGGCGCTCGAGGTTGAACTTGTCTATGAGGAAAACGTTAACCTACTCGCCTACGTATTGTTGTTGTTATTATTATGATTGTGAGTATGTGTGCGTGCGTGTGTGACTGTGTTGTGTGCGCGCACTCGTGTGCGTGTGTGTGCGTTTGTGTGTATGCGTTTGTGTGTGTGTGCGCGTGTGCGCGTGTGTGCGTGTGTGTGTGCGTGTGTGTATAATATGTACAGTAGTATAGTTGACTTACCCCATCCTACCAGAACTCCCGGGCTGGTGAAGTATAAACGTGTGAAACTGGTAGAGAATATATAGAGATATGCTCGAACAAATATAAACCTACAGACACCCACGCTCTGTTTTATAATGTGTATATTTATGTTCATACTCGCGAACAAGGCTTTAGCACCGGATAATGTTGAACCCCAACTTGAAACTGATGGATATTATATATAAGTACATTTTTATTTTTCGCGGGAATCGCTACACAGACGGGTTTAAAATCGAATTTATGCTATAAATGTATTTTTCTGTATTTTTGTAATGTTGTCAAATGTTACATACAAGGTTAAACTTTGTGCACACATGGAAAAAGGATTTTAGCTAATGCATTATTTTTTATTTCCTTTTACTTAATTATTAAGAATGTAGATAGGGACATGGAGTAAGCCCCATCAAATAGTTCTCTGTCACGTGACAAGTGTCGATCCTTTCCACGAGTCCGCCATTGCGACAACTGTAATTTAAATAGTTGTGGTTGTGACTCGAAACATCCACTATGGTACGTGTCATCCGCTGTATATAATTATTAAATGGAAAACTTATATGTTCAGTCTACCTGAATCGTTCGCTTTATTTTATTTCTCTCAAACCATTTTGCGAAAAAAATGTTAAACCCTGATGACACTCGTGATGACAGAACTTGAGAATCCGAGTGGAATGTCCACTTTTTTACATGATAACAAATAAAGATGTGGGTCCAAATGACTGACGAGGTTCCGACTTACAATCCATTCTCATTTTAGCATGAGCTTTTATTTACTTTTATTCACAATCGATGCCTCTGTTTATGATTCGTGATTACCGGATGTTGCACCATGGGGCCGAACGTCCACGTTTCACTTACGTGTTTTGGTCCCGGCAGGCCTTCACTACTGGTCTGCTTGCACCACCGGCCGACACACCTGGTATTCGGCCAACTAAACTGATATAAATTACGCTTTATAATAAAGAGTGCTACCACACGTTCAGTTGCTTCAGTTGTTGGTAGGGCTGGGCTAGGTATATCTAGTGACAGCTGTGTTTATAAACTCTGTTTGCCTCCAACATGGTAAGATATGAATTCTCAAGTACTGTGTATCTAGTTTGTTTGTGGACAAGTTATTTGGCGATTTTGGTTTAATTAAGGCATTTGTGCAGGTTGCTGGTTTTATCGGTTGTACTCCTAAAAAGTGACAGTCTTTCTATCTACATATATTATTCTGTGGAAACTTGCAAGTGGCTTATAAATTCAGTGCCACTGAACAACTTGCATGCCTTCAATATCTGTGATCATGATTTATTCTAATGTTGGATATCCGTAATGTCTAGAGCTTATAAATATATACTTACAAACTGAAGTTAATTTTTGTTAACATTGATCCAGTTGCATGGATGTTGTAACTATATATACAATGTTTGTATGGAAAAATTGTTAATTAATGTTTAAAAGAGTCGGTATACATCAAATAATCATCTCCACATAGTGCATAATCTTTATATTAATACGCTAATTTTTGGGGATAGTATGGCAGTACCTATATCCTCCCAGATGCTGAGGTGTATTCACATCTAAATCTGTTTGTATTTTTTGACTGGATCAGTGGCCATCCATTTCTTGAATATCAAAAAGTTCCATTTAATACCGTCTTACGTATACAACATGCATCACTTCATTGTGCTTGTGCATTGCTCCTGCAGGTGAACTTCACCATAGACGAGATCCGTGAGATCATGGACAAAAAGAAGAACATCAGAAACATGTCTGTGATTGCTCATGTTGATCACGGCAAGTCAACCCTGACCGACTCTCTTGTGAGTAAGGCGGGAATCATCGCCGGTGCGAGGGCTGGCGAGACCCGCTTTACCGACACCCGCAAGGACGAACAAGAACGATGCATCACGATCAAGTCAACGTGAGTTATTAAAGCAGCCTTTGCAGCATGTGAAAGTGAGATGAATGAAAACTTAGGAGGGGTTAAGGATGTTTCTCATCATTACTCTGTGGGTAAAACTTTTTTTTAAAGAAAATCCATTCTGAGAATACACATTGTAAAATGCTCCATACACCATTTTTGTAACTAGATTATTTTCATGATGTATTTTCGTTTTTCGCTAGTATATAATATCTAAGTTGCAATCATGGTTTAATTTGCTTGTATCCGTGTGTGTTTCAGTGCCATCTCTCTGTACTATACACTGCCCGAAAAGGATCTGGCTCTGATCAAGCAGCCCCGTGAGGAGGGTCTTACTTCCTTCCTCATCAACCTCATTGACTCCCCCGGCCATGTTGATTTCTCATCTGAGGTAACAGCTGCACTGCGTGTCACGGACGGTGCTCTCGTCGTTGTTGACTGCGTCTCTGGTGTGTATTGCTCATGTTAATATGGCGTAATATAGCCTGACTTTATTTTCAATTTCTTTGATCACTAGTAACTGATTTGATGGATTACTTTAAACCTTACTTGATGGCCAGTTAGGTATCACGTAATACAGCCACCTCATAATTATGATATAATAGGACAATCCTAAATTATTTCAGTTGCAGTAGAGGAATTTTTTATTAAGAGTTAATACACTGATCTCACTATTCAGGTCACTTCAGCCCAATCCCCGATGTGCCAATACGTGTATTGTCTCTTTAAAGCAGTAATTTATTTCTTAGATGCACTCGGTACCTATGAATACTTGCAATAATTTGTGTCTTGGTTTGGTACATTTCGTTAAAGAGATTGGTGTGCGGATCTAAACAGTGGTGGTATGTTGTAGGTGTGTGCGTGCAGACTGAGACAGTGCTGCGTCAGGCTATTGCCGAGCGCATCAAGCCTGTTCTCTTCATGAACAAGATGGATCTGGCATTGCTGACCCTTCAACTCGAAGCGGAGGACCTCTACCAGACATTCCTGCGCACCGTCGAGAATGTCAACGTCATCATCGGCACGTACGCTGATGACGAAGGTCCGATGGGAGAGATCATGGTCGACCCGACAAAAGGCACCGTCGGTTTCGGCTCGGGGCTCCACGGCTGGGCGTTCACCCTCAAGCAGTTCGCCGAGATCTACGCGGACAAGTTCAAGATCGAGGAGTCAAAACTGATGAGACGTCTCTGGGGCGATCAGTTCTATCACCCGAAGGATAAGAAGTGGGCCAAGCAGACCGGACCTGGCTACGTGCGTGGCTTCACACAGTACATCCTTGACCCAATCTACAAGGTAAGTTATTCACATACTTTTCACTTTTTCTCTCTCCCCCTCTCAAGTAGCTGAGTGTCTGACCTCGGTACGCAGTTTGCTGGCCGACTGCTTGCATGTGCGCCTCGCTTGTACTATGTGCGCGTAGGGAGTCTGGTCGAAAGTTGTCCGTGCCCGTCAAGAAGGCATTCTTGCCAAGAACACCAGTCACATTGTGTGTCCTGCTCACTGTGCAGAACATCAAACCCTTGTCCTCATCATAGGACAGTCACGTGTGGTCGCGCTCCCAAACCTTCAAGTACCCACGCTGTCGTTTCTGCTGGTCGTACTGCGTGTCCCGTTCACACTTATCCAGCTTGCACTTTACTGCTGGTCACCCCAGTCAAGTAACGATAGATCGTGCGTAAACTAATAAAGCAATGTAGATGTAAACCGTATTCAAAAACCGTGAATTTGAAAATGACCACCAATTGGACTCATTAGCTGCACCCCTCCTACCAGAAAACTGTTGTTTCAGAATTTGATGTCACACAACAAAAATTTGTTTGTCAATGGTACAGATGGTGACACCACGCAACATGCTGATTTTTACTAGACGGCCGGACTAGTTGGTAGGCGGGTTTACTAGTCCACCATAATCTTTACTGGTGTGCAGACTAGTGGGTAGTTGTACCCCTGTTTCATACAATCTACTAACTACATTGACTAAGCATCATGTAGGCAGTCACTAAATCCATAGGCTTACATGAAAAGGGTAGTTGGCAACTTGACATTTCTAGTTGTTTCCAGCACTCAGCAATGTTCTATTAACTGACTAGTCTGTATTAGTGTGGTTACAACGTAATGGTCTTATGAGGTCTCATTCAACTAGTCAGCCTTTTTCAATATTATCGCCAAACCGACCTTTATATCCTGGCACTGAGGGTGCTCAATGGTTCTTTTACATCCCAAATTGATAACTGAGAACATTTGGCAGAACTGGCTTCAAAGCAGTGAAAGCCCAGTTTAATCCCTTTAGTCCATGTACCAGTGTCTCTTGCTGTGTAAACGCTCATAAAACTAGGGTGAAACTTCACGAAGGCCATGCTCAAGTTGAAAAGGGAGTAGCAACCATAAAACCTGGAGAAACTAGTGGAATCTACAACCTAATCAAATGGAATTGTTATGTAGTTGAAATTCGATTGAAATGTTCAATAGTAATATAAAATAGGTCAATCAAGTTACATTGCTTCCTATTACTATTACATTGGGTTTTTGCTCAACCAATTACTATTACTCCAGGCCTGCTCTCACACGACTGCCCCCCGGCCCGTCTCTCACACGACTGCCCTCTTAGCCAGACTGCTGTGCTGTTGTAGGTGTTTGAGTTCTGCATGAAGAAGCCGAAGGAGGACACTCTGAAGTTGGTTGAGAAGCTTGGCATCAAGCTGACTACTGATGACAAGGAGTTCCACGAGAAGCAGCTCCTCAAGGTAACCACGGGCAGACATGGTACAACTCCTGTTCCCGTCTTTCCTGGCACCAGCTTAGGTGTATTTTTTGGTCTCACATTCTGTGGCAAATAATCCTCATCTAAAATAAAATAATGTGGGTCATATCGTACCACAATCATAGAGGAATTCCTATATTTCCTATACAAACATTTTGGAAGAGACGGCATAAGCTGTTGGTCCCTTCTCTTTATTGTGTCTATACCAGGGGAAGTAAAATATCCCTCGCAGGGGGGGTAAATGTGTAACCAGTAGCGGACTCGGAGAGCTGGCCTCTACACTCCCATTGGCATCAACATCCCAACCAATGGACTTTGCCAATTGTAGAAAAGTACTAAAATAACAAACACTGTATAAGTTATACTATGTTTATATTGTGCTGTGAGATGTATTGACTCGCTCGCAGGTGGTGATGAGGAAGTGGCTGCCTGCTGGCGACGCCCTGCTCCAGATGATCACCATCCATCTGCCGTCGCCCGTCACGGCCCAATCATACCGTATCGAGCTGCTGTATGAGGGCCCAATGGACGACGAGGCCGGCGTCGCAATGAAGGCCTGCAATCCGAAGGGACCACTCATGATGTACATCTCGAAGATGGTGCCGACGTCCGACAAGGGCCGATTCTATGCGTTCGGCCGTGTCTTCTCTGGCATCTGCTCAACCGGCCTGAAAGTGCGCATCATGGGTCCAAACTACACACCCGGCAAGAAGGAGGATCTCTACGTGAAGAACATCCAGAGGTGTGTTGTTGGCATTTGTACAGGTGGGGGGTCATGATGAAGTTGTAATTAGAGGTTTTGCTATTTGTAAATATATATGCTACTCCGACCGAGTGATACGAACGGGCAAAGGTCAACCAATAAAGGTTTGTTTCTGTACTAATTTAGCATAATGATGACGAGAATAGCTCGAGGCTCAACTGTTGTCAGTCTTGAGTTGCTAGCTGTGATTTACCTCATGTTGGTCCTGATTCACCGTGTTGGTCCTAAGGACCATCCTGATGATGGGACGTTACATGGAGCCGGTCGAGGATATCCCATGCGGCAACATCTGCGGTCTGGTCGGCGTCGACCAGTTCCTTGTGAAGACTGGCACCATCTCGACATTCGACCAGGCCCACAACATGAAGGTGATGAAGTTCAGTGTCAGCCCTGTCGTGCGCGTCGCTGTTGAGTGCAAGAACGCAGCGGATCTACCCAAACTTGTTGAGGGTCTGAAGCGTCTCGCCAAGTCTGATCCTATGGTGCAGGTGAGTTGGGTTTCCTCTGGGACTTTCCACCTGCTGCAGTTTGTACTAAATGATTCTTGTTGCCTGTTTAGTATTCAAAGGGGCTTCTTGATTGCGAATGAGAAAGTGAATTGTACGGACGTTTTTTTGCGTGAAAGAAATGGATCGACTGCAAATACGAAGTTGGCAAATGTAGAAGTTGATTAATAAATTCAGCACTCCTACACTGAAGTCCATGAAAGTGTCTCCCTGCAAAGTTTACAATTTCTGCAAAAAAATCCTGCAGTGAGTCCTAAGGTCTTACGCATGTGTGGGTAGGCATGCATTTCTCTAAAATTGTGAAATTCATTTTAATAACCAATGTACAAATGAAATATTACTAAACAATAGTAAGTACTGTCCTGGGAATACACAAATTTTGTTGTGATTTATGCATGACGCATGTAATATCTGTTGTGGGATCTGCGCACTGACTCATTCTTGTGTGTCTGCAGTGCTCCATTGAGGAGTCGGGAGAACACATCATTGCTGGAGCTGGAGAGCTCCACTTGGAGATCTGCCTGAAGGATCTGGAGGAGGACCATGCCTGCATCCCAATCAAGGTGTCTGAGCCGGTCGTGTCATACCGCGAAACCGTCGGCTCTGAGTCAAATCAGACGTGTTTGTCAAAGTCGCCCAATAAGCACAATCGTCTGTTCATGCGGGCGATGCCGATGCCTGACGGTCTGCCAGAGGACATCGACAACGTAAGTTGACCACCAGTAATATGTGTTCAAATGTGTATCCAGTTTTTACAGGGTTGGGAAATGTGTATTTGTGAAACAGTACAAAAATGTAGTTTAGTGGTAAGAGCACCTGACGCTCGATCAAGAGATTCCAGTTTAAAATTTCAATAATTCGAGATGGTGTTCAAACAGGTCTGCCAGGGAGTACAGTGTAACGCACCCCGAGCAGTTGGATACTGTACTATATAACAACTTGTTTGCTTTTACTTTTTTGAGCCAGAATATGTTTATATATCTGTGCTGGAGGGAGATATTTGTTTGACGTTGGCTGTTTACAGGGAGATGTGACCGCGAGACAGGAGATGAAAGAGCGTGCACGTTACCTAGCTGACAAGTACAACTATGACATCACAGAGGCCCGTAAGATCTGGTGCTTCGGCCCCGATGGCACTGGACCCAACATCGTGTGTGACTGTACCAAGGGAGTGCAGTACCTCAACGAGATCAAGGACAGTGTAGTCGCCGGCTTCCAATGGGCTTCAAAGGAGGCAAGTGTTTCTCGTGTCTGGCAGTGACACACTTATTGTGCCAAATCGTGATACATATGAACCATACCGACTGAAACAGTTTGTGGAAATTGCACGGTACATGTGACTTCCTGATTCAAGATCTGTTCTCTGCACATCATCTTTTTATTAGATGTCGTTCTCTTGTTTCGCTGTATGGCCTGATCTGATCCTCAATTTCAATTTTTTCTTCCCTCTGCTGTCTTCACTCATCTCTACATTTCATTCTCCACTCCTCTCCCAATCCCTCCACATCTCTACTCGTTCCTCCCATTGCTTCCACTCACCAGGCATCGGCTTTACCTTGTCAACTCATCTACCACCATTCGCTCCACTCTTTGTTAGAAGATGCCATGTCAAATGAAACTGGAGCTCTGGTGAGACCAAACAAACATGTATGAGGGTAATTTGAAGGTTTGTGTAATGTTACTGTGATATGTGTTCTGTAAACTAACTGATGTGTGTGCAGGGTATCCTGTGTGAGGAGCACATGCGTGGAGTACGCTTCAACATCCATGACGTGACACTACACGCTGATGCGATCCATCGCGGTGGTGGTCAGATCATTCCCACGGCCCGTCGCTGTCTCTACGCCTGCGTGCTAACAGCTGAGCCAAGGCTCCTTGAGCCCGTCTATCTCGTCGAGATCCAGGTATGCACGCTCACGTATCGTGTTATGTTCTGGGTGAGAATGCCTTTAGAAGGAGACAGCCTGTTCCTTGTTTTTGTTTATTGATTAACGGTAGCCGCTGGTAACTGCCGATAGTAATTTTTTACATTTTGCCCATTCTTTCAAAAACTCTTCAGTCATTCTAATTTTGCATATACATTTCATGTGGTAATGTCATTATACACAAGAAATCTGTATTTGATTTAATCATTTTAAGGGCACCTAATGGCCCCCCAAAAAGGACCCCCTGAAAAAACTGGTAAATTTTCACATTTCGCCTATTTTTTCAAAAACTTCAGTAACTTTTTCTCTAATTTTGCATAGACATTTCATGTGGTAGTGCCACAAAACACAAGAAGAAATCTGTATTTGATAGAATCATTCTAAGGGCACCAAAGGTCCTCTAAAATACTAAATTTGCTAAGTCGTTTACTGCAGGAGAACCGCCCTACAGCCCTATTTATAACTGGCTGGCTAGAAACTGTCACACAGCTAATCCCTTTTCCTACAACATCGGTCACATGTGAAGTCTGTGTCTTGCATGAATCAGAGGTTGTCTTTTCTGTTATTTCAAAACCTGTCCAGTAACTTTTTCTCTAATTTTGGTTAGACGTCTTAGGGTAGTGTCACTGTATACAAGAAATTTTATTGAATCATTCTAAGGGCACCCCATTTCGTTAATAATTTCATTAATAATTACAAACTCGCAATATAGTCCACAAAGAACTTAAGGGCCTCTTAGTCCATTTTTTTTAAAAGCTGCGTTCAGGTTGTACTCGTGGGAATATTCTACTGTATTTGGCTCTTGTCAGCATAGCAGTGCAGTAATGCTGTCATAGCATCTCTGCAAATGTTTGTGTTGAAGCTAGTGAATAAGACCACCAAAGATGTAATGCAGCAAGTATGCGGAGAGCCTCACACTTACAATCTGTTTCTGTGTTTGCAGTGCCCTGAGAATGCCGTCGGTGGAGTGTATGGTGTGTTGAACAAAAAACGTGGCCACGTCTTTGAGGAGCAACAAGTCATTGGCACACCTATGTTCCTTGTCAAGGCTTACCTTCCCGTAAACGAGTCGTTCGGTAGGTGTCGCTGTGATTCATTTTCTCTTTATACATGCTTGTAGGTCTCAACATTATTGCATGTTTGTATACATGTGACATAAACAATATAAATCAAATGTGGTTTTTGTGATAAAGTTGCATATTTTTGTTGCAAATTGCAGACTGGTGCAACCCGGGTCGCTCATTCAGCCTAAAAAATGTGCTAAACCGCAACATTTTCAAAACAAATATGCCTGGGATTATGTGGAAGGGTGGAAGTAAGGCACTGCGGTATCTAATTTAGGTAGCAATGTCGTTAAGACAAGGAAATCGAGATGGGCCCGGATACTAGACAAGTGCCAATTGGGGGTTTATATTGGGCTTTTTCTGATAAATATTGCTGTAATAAAACTTAAAGGGGAGATGAAACGCTTGAACAACCATAGCCCAGACATGAACACACCATGTACAGTACATGTCACCACGATTTGATGAGCAGAGCGCCGCAGTATATATACACAAATTTCAAACTTCGCCATTAGCGGTATTGGGCGGTGCTATTGCGCTCCAGCGGGCAGTGGTTTGAGTCACGGAATTCCCGGCACAGTTGCACAATGTAATTCAGTAGGTGCTGTGGCATAGTTCCCAGAAAACCAATGAATCGCATACAAAAACATCAAAACAAAACAAGTGAATCCACTAAATGTCTACTGGATATACTTACTATAAGTGTTAGTAAGCAACTTTTCACATACTTCTACGGGAGGATTCTATTTCCTGCAGAAAAAAGCACTTCTTGGCTTGTAGGTTTCCATTAAGACTTGTGAAGTAATAACACGTAAATTCGCACGTGCTCCGTCGGCAACGAAACAATAAATATTTCTCGGGGAGATGCCTAGGTGAGCATTTCCCTACCAAACTCAAATAAACAAAGTTAGCGTATACACCTACTTTATTATAAAATTGTTCACTTAATATTAAAATAAGTTTTGCAGTTGAAATGTGGTATTATAACATGGGACCGGGGCAAATCCTCAGGTGGGTCCAAGGGTGTTGGACACCACTTTCGGCATAAACATGGGTACGTATCTGAATGGCTGAAAAACCATATTCTAGGTACACAGTGCACCTTTTCAAATGTTTTGTCTACAAAATTGCACCTTCCCTACACACTGGTTGGTGTCTCCTGTTTGGCTAACTATTAAATTATATACATGATTTACAAATTAAATATTTTAGGTTAAACATCAGTATCTAAGACTCAACATTTTGCATGCTGTCAACAGTTCAGTCCAAAATATTTCCAATGAGTAGGGTAGGTGCCTTATTTTGTGCCTTCAATGCTTCATATTAGGATATAACGGTAAACAAAGCTGGATTTGTTCATGTAGAAGTTATTGTAAGCTGTAGTTATTATCTACTATTGACTGACATATTGCTGACATTCTAGTTAAAATTAACTTACCTGCTGTCAGGTCAATGGTTACACCAATAGATCATGTATTAACCGAATATGTAAATATAATATTTTCAGGTTTTCAGCCATATGATAAAATAATATGCAAAAAATATTCTAAATGCTGTCAATTGTTTTTTATTTTTTATTTCTGAATCGGAACATCATATTTTTATGATAATTTTAAATAAAATTGAAAAGTAAGGTTTACAGTTCAGGCCTCAACATTAACACTGGCCCGATGGCCTGGCGCCTTTTTTGAAGCTGTCAGGCCACTGGTTTCCGGTTCTCGAACACCACACCGCGGCGGTCACGGCACGACCGCATCGGGGATCAGATGCAGTTCGCCAGAATTCTTAGACCCGATTCAGTTATAGGACATTGTAAACATAACGTAGATGTTAATTCTGATTAATATTTGAAGCTGTCAGGCCACTGGTTTCCGGTTCTCGAACACCACACCGCGGCGGTCACGGCACGACCGCATCGGGGATCAGATGCAGTTCGCCAGAATTCTTAGACCCGATTCAGTTATAGGACATTGTAAACATAACGTAGATGTTAATTCTGATTAATAATGAGTCCAAACTCCAACATCTATCATGCGGACGATGACATGCAAAGCCATTGAATACATTTTCTAACCACCGGCAGCGCAGGTTTTTATGATGAGACGCCATTTTGTACATGAAAACAGCGTCAACTATACTGACTGACTAGCTGTTGTCACACTGGCCACACTTTAATTAAACTTGGCAAATACTGTATATATGCATCTGAACAATATTATTAGCTTAGCTTAAAATGTTTTGCACCTCAGTATCAGCATATTTTTGACGGTAACACAACATCCGTGCCAGTAACTTTCACAGGCGGGCCACCAACTTTTCAAATGTACTGGCCCCCTTGGTCTGGATTCAAAATCTTAATGTCAAGGGCTGCAGTTTTGTAAAATAAAAACGATGTAGCACAACAGTTATACAGAAGAAACACCATCACCATGTCATAGCATAACTGTGAATTACAGAACTTCATTTATTTTATTGATTACATGATTTGGCTGGCTGGCACACGGCATAATAGCACATAATAATAATAAGATAGCTTCTGTTGCGCCTAAATCCTTGGAAACCAAGCTCAGAGGCGCATAAAAACAAAAGGATTGGCCAATCTCAAAATTCATAAGTAGTTTTCCAGTTGTCAACAGATGGGTCAAGGTGCTAGGGAGCTACGGTGGATAAGCAAGGTTGTAAAGATACGTTTTTAAATGACGATGGAATTTTGTAATATTTTCAACTGATCAAATACGTCTACAGGTGAGAGTGATGTTGTTTTGAAAAGGGTGCCCATGAGCATGTTAATATCCGGTAGGAAGCATTGAAAGCATGAAACAAAGTACCACATTTTAATAGGAAAACACTTAAAAATAACTTCAAATAATGTGACCATGCATGCAAGTAAACATTTTAATATATTAACGTGACTTAGAAAACGCGTAACTTTATATTATAATATGTAACATTTTATTTTGGTACTAAAATGCCCACACACCCTGCAAAATAATGACCACTTCGTCAAAGACGGAACGCGTGCAAATTTATGCATCATTACTTCATGAATATTAATTAGGAATGCGAAGTATAGCATTTAAATGTTTTAATTGGTTATAAATCATTGTAA
Source organism: Escarpia spicata (assembly GCA_963995525.1). NCBI lineage: Eukaryota > Metazoa > Annelida > Polychaeta > Sabellida > Siboglinidae > Escarpia > Escarpia spicata. Next base: position 30,158,530 of record OZ023216.1, on the reverse strand, counting down.
TTTAATTTAATTTCCGTTTTTATTTCGAACAGGCATACAAATGATTTGTTGACCAACAATGCCTACCATGTATAAAAGGCACCATATTTTTGTTTTCGCGCAGAAATGTCTTAAGAATTTACATTGATTAGATAGCGACTGAAACCATCTTGCGTAGAATAAAGATGGCGATATGCAGTGCTCTATCTTGCCGAATTAGGAATCGAACAAAATCGTTTTTTCAGTTTGTGTTATAAATGAGTAGGCTTCTGCCATCATAAACGTATACTTAGATAGTATATATTGAAATATATAGCATACAACAGCTGTGTTTCATTTCCCCTTGAATATAATATCTCAGTCTTGTAGAATCAACTGAAATGAAACACATATTTATATAAATCGACATATTCACTTAGCTTGATGTCACGTTATACACTGCCTGATAAGGCTGCGTTCAGAATATAGACCTTGTGTACAAACACCATGTGTGTTGCAGGTTTCACGGCTGATCTGCGGTCAAACACTGGCGGCCAGGCATTCCCACAGTGTGTGTTTGACCACTGGCAGGAGCTCCCAGGCGACCCCTTCGATCCGAGTAGCAAGCCTGCGAGCATCGTCGCTGTGACAAGGAAACGCAAGGGTCTCTCGGAGAATGTGCCGTCTCTCGACAAGTTCCTCGACAAGATGTAAACCCCGTTGCCCCCATAGACCATGCCGGACTCACCCTGTATATAACGACACTGCTGCCGTGTCAATTACCCACCAGCTGAGGCCATATTTTACAAATACCAGGCCAAGCGGTGCCTGTTGGTTGGCCGATCTTTGGTTGCTATGTCATTGCATTTCCTTTGAATTTTGTTGGAACACTAGGTAACTATAACGCCCACTGCCGATATGTTGACTTTTGTTGGGGCTGAATGTTGGCGATAAACACGTGAATCATTATGCAGGTCGTCGGTTAGCCAGTGGGACTCGGGTTGTGGCTACAGCACCGGGTTTGTTCATGTCGCTGTTTATTTATTGAAATTCGAAAATGCAGCATGTAAAATGGCCGACCTGGCAATAGCATATCAGTGTGTGCGCGGAGTCAGGTTGTCAGGTTTCATGAGTAACTAGCATTGATCGCTGTAACAAAATATCATGAATATGTGAAGTGTGCAACATGTCAGTCAGTACTGATAATTACTGTATTCGCTTTATTTTCCGAAGTGATCATGTGCTTTGTGGGGGCCCCCAGGAACAAAGTACTGTGCGAGTACTGAATAGAACTAATAAATTAGGTTGTACAACCTGTGGAACATTATATTGCCTGTTCATTCCTGTGGACTTTCAGAAAACTGCACAACCAATATTATGGGTATTTAGACACATGAGAAGGGCATCCCAGTCTAAATGGTAGTTTATTCTTTTTAACTACTGGTATGCTACCATTGATGCATGATAATAGGTTGGGGCAAGATACGGAAACAAATTGTTGGTGACAGTATTCAAAATACTAGTGATTATGTTAATTAAATTGACTTCTATGGAAAAGGACATTACTATGCTGCAATGTATGATTGTTCTGCAAAATGTAAAGCCAAACTTCATTCAAACACTTGGAGCCACACTGGCTATCTTTGATAAATTCAGGCGTTCATATTTGATATCTGCAGTGTAGGAACTCTTCAGTATTTTCCAATTATGTGTATTGTAATTTGTTTCTCATGCAACAAGTTTCATAAAACCCAAGAAAAAGGAAGATAAAATGTTTAGTTACATTTTGCTGTTGCTGCAAACGTTAAAATTTAAAGCAAGTACTGGTAAATTGGGTAATGGCCATGGACAAAATACACCTATCAAGTCTAGTATTATGTGACTGTTTAAAAAAAATGGCAAGATTTTAAATGTTGAGAAGAGAAAACGGCATTAATTAATACTTTATTTACTTTAGTAATGATTTGGTTTTTATTTTGCCATTTCCCCGATACAGTAGAATAACCTAGTCATTTCCAAGTGAAGATCATCTTTACAAGCCAGGTATGGTAGTTGACTACACTACCCTTGGCATGTATCGTATGCAATGTACATAATTTTGCTGAGAAACTGTCAAAAGGTAGTTCCAGGAAATCCTGATATAAGTACCAGACCGACTATTCACACCGACCAACGGCATTGCATTTCTAGTAATTCTACTTTCTGACACAAAACATCAACCACGATTGGCTAAACTCAAATCGCCATGAATGGACTTAGTTTTTTGATCGGGAGTATCGCAACTTGATGCATGTCGGAAAAGAAAGCTACCTTGTTACCCAAGTTGTATAAAAAGTAATACCTCAACCGTTTTGTTTACATTCAGGTACGGTAACCACCAAGGTTAGGATTTAATAATGTGTACACTTGTATAAGCATATTTAAGTAATTGGGATGCCATTGAAAATACTACTTCAAGTTACTTTGCATGAAGGAATAGACGAAAGTCGCGTCTGCCTACAAATTCAATCTTTAGTGGTCCACCCACCAGTCTGTTGCACTGAAATCTGCCCGCCCCCCATTTTTGTGTACACACAACTATTGTTTGCATGATACTGAACACATAATTAACCCACCTCAAAATTTCCAACATTTACATCCGGTCCACCAACCCAAAATCCATGCATTAAAATGAGTGCAACCATTAATAAATTATAACCACCCACTTGGCATCGTTTCTAAAAGTCAAGTTCTTGGTCTTGATAAAACCTTACACTTGATCCAAGTGGTGTAGCACATCACTTCGTCTTTTCCTACCGCACCCTATTTTGCTTTGTTGAACTTGCATACAAACTGCACTAACCTTATTTTTTAATCTACGTAGACATCCAACAATATATTTGTACGTGGCATTATCTTCACAATGACAGAAAAACATGTAACTTGGCCGTTGTAACATCACAGAATTTGCATTCACACACTGCAGTAACAAAGCGCACCTACGGAGTACTTTGGTTCCAAGGTCCGTGTATATACCGTCTTTTTCCTTTCGTTTTGAAATTTCTGAACGAAAACGTAAAAAACAAACAATGTCCGTTTTTCGTTTTCATATTTGAAGTACGAAAAACGAATACAATCTACTATTCGCGGTATTTCTAATACATGTTAAAAAAAAAGAATAACGATAAAATAAACCGCTACCAGTGATTTGTTTGTAATCCCGGTTAATGACAGATAGAGATGCTTATTTGTGCCAAGACAACAACATTAAATCCCGAGTGCAGACGGTCGTTGTACGTGTTATAAAACAGTTCTGAAAGCGAATGAGGAACCACGTGGTGTTGTCAGTATATAATGATATGTATTGCATATATGCGTCAGCGTGGATGTGCCCCACCCTCCCCTAATTCAAAATCGAATTGAGTTGTCATTGATGTCGTTTTATATAAATTATATTTAACAAACAAGTTACGTCATCCGTATTCTCAACACAAAATCGACTGGTTCTCGTGATATAAGGTGAATATTAGTCATATTGTCCTTGATTGGGTTCAAAGCGGTCATGACTTGTTAGAGAAATCCCCAGCAGGTGGCGGCGGTCTCTATTGACCAATCACGTTCTGAGCGTATCAGCCCATGAATGTCGCCATGGATAGGCGAAATTAAATGTTTACCCATGATTAACACGGCTTACTGGCAATTTCATGGCAGATCCAACTACGACTTGAGTACATACTAAACCCGATTGGTAGCCAGTTATTGTAGTACAACGATATTAAGCGGTAAGTTCCCATGGAGTTCTAAATTTACGTAACATTCCGTAATGTCGTGTCCCAGCCTCAGCCAAATCACGGAGCCGGACGACAAATTGTTTATTTCGATTTTTGACGTAAGTTGTGTTGTTACGATACTGTGTGTTGTGATTGGATGGGTGGATAATGTATCGTAGACTATGACGGGAATTGTTTGGCGTCTACTATTACTGAAACCGGTTTTGAGCATGGTTTTGTCGCGCTCCTCGATCCGGCCCGATGTTTCGCAGTTTTGTTGCTACGGTTTGGATTTTCGGGCTGCGATTGGCTTTGATGATAGTACACAGCAGTCACGTGGACCGCTCATGCGTTACTTTCCGTCGTGTTACCGGTTGCTTATTCGACCCCAGCAGCATCAGCCGATCCTGGATCATTTGAATATGGGCGTAACAACACGAGGCCCGCTTATTGCCCGGCGAGCCGTCCTGGTTTTTTCTTCGACGGTCAGTAGCTAGTCTGTAGCTGTTTTGTAGTCATTTAGCTACGATGACTGGTGGAATTTGGTTAAACATCTTAAATGAAAAGTAGCTTTGCTGTAACAGATGACACATGCAATGTGGTAATTTTGGGTTGGAAGTGTGAAATTAAAAGAGTAGATTAACTCTGTGGTTTTATTTACATTGGGATTAACTTTGGACATATATCCCAATGCAAAAGTTAATTGGACACCTGACCAGGGATCCCTATAAATTACAGAGATCTCGGTCAACAACACAAGTGAAGGTAGGTGCTAAATAATTATGTTTCGACCAAACCATTGTATGCATTAAATATTTATTGCCAAGCATTTGTAACTTAATACTATTGTGGTCAAAGATGAGAACATAAATAGATCAGGCTGTACTGATAGTGGACTAACTGGAGGGTTTGGCCTGTTGATATGTGTTAGTCAATTTAATGCAATCAATGCATCAATACTTGGTTTACCAAAATATGCTTATTTAGTTAGATAATGCCTCTTTTCAGTTAGACATTCTGATAATTCCTTGTTTCATAACTTTTAATATTAATACAACTACTTAATAATAAAAATATTAAAACAAATGTTTAAAAAAAAGATTTTGGTTTTAACATGTTTTAGGTGAAAATGGGAAACAACAGTTTAAATTTAGCATTGCAATATGTTGTAATTTTATACATGATGTTGGCGTGCAATTCTTTCTACATACCTCCACTTAAAACAAAAGATAAGACTGGCCAATGGATACATTCCATAAGACTGCTACAATGTCATTGGCTTGACGTAATCAAAATGTAATTTTTACAGAGATCTATGTATATTAAATTACAGACCTGATTCTGCTGGCATTAAAAATTTTAGCCCTCATATTCAACCTACGGGATGGATATTTTAAATGCTTAAACATGTGGATTAATATTAAAGGAACTAAAAACAAGGCAGCAGCTAAATTCCATTTTCCATGTGTACACAAAGTATAGCATTGTATGTAACATTTGGCAATATGAAAAATACAGAAAAATGCATTGATAGTTTAAATAAGATTATAATCACATCTGTATTGCGATTCCCGCGGAAACTTGATAGTTAATGAGTTAGGCAATCACGTGGTATAGTGACGTTAGATTCGCGAATGTCACGCAACGTGCCGGCACTTGCTATACATTCACAGCATGTTTACAACGGTAGATGTTGGGTCAAAGAAAGCATAAGAATGAGTTATTGTGTGGTATTCTGATGTAATATAAACACTAGCCATAATAGAGGAACAAGCATTTATTTTATGTTTCCACACCGAATACCAACTTTGTTGAACAAAATTAAGTGATAGAATCTCAGTTCCAGTCAACCTGACAATGTCAACAAGACAAGCCGACCACAGAAACCTTTGCCGCTTCAACGAGAACAATTTTGATTACACACACACACACACACACACACACACACACACACACACACACACACACACACACACACACACACACACACACACACACACACACACACACACACACACACACACACAAATATTGTATCCAACTGCAGAAAGTAGTGTTATATGACATCATAACATTGTATGAAGGAAAAGCTGTACAATTTAGCATAACCCTTAATCCAGTTAACTATTTTCCTGTCAATCACATGTGACCGAGTGATTAAGTGAGTTGTCTCAATGCATCCGTTTTTTTCTACCAACACAGGTTCAAGCCTGATAACAAAGTTTTTCTTTCTTTTCGCAAAGTAATATAATCATGCCATTTTTCTGACATAGTCCACTGTTTGTAAATTAAATATATTGAATGTTTTGTAGTAATTATGTATTTGTGACAACAATTTAAATAATATATTACTGGGCATGTATAATTTCACAGATTTTATTAGTTTTTTATTTTCATTTTTCCAGACAAACCACTGTCTTCACATATATAATTATGATATACTATTATACAGTAAATAACAAAGGGATTAATCTTCAAATTAACTAATGAAGAATAGTGTCAAAGAAAGAATTGCACAGATTGGTAATTGCACTGATTAAAATTGAAAATTAATCCTTTTACTATATACTCTACAGTAGTTTATCATAAGTATATACAGTATGTGAAGACAAACTGTGGTTTGTCTGGATAAATGTAAATACAAAAATACAAGATCAACAGAAATTGTAGGCCATACATTCCCGGTAATATAGTATGGTTTTCAGTTTTGTCACGAATAAATAATTACTACAAAACTTTCAATATATTTAATTGTAAACATTGTATCATATTGTAAAAATGGCTTCAAGCCTTGGTTTATAGTACTTTGTGAAAAGATAAAAAAACAACTTTTTAAAAAGTTTGCTATCTGGTTTGAACTCATGTCAGTAGTATAACCGGACGCCCTGAGCCAATGCACTTAACCACTCGTCCATGCAGGATTGATGTGAAATGGTTTCTGGATTCAGGGTTATGCCAAATTGTACAGCTTTTCCTTCATACAATGTTATGGTATCACATATTGCATTACTTTCTGCAGTTGGATACAATATTTTCATGTGTGTGTATGTTTACTGATGTCGATTAGTTTTTTCAAATAAGTTGAAACGGCGAAGGTTTTTGCAGTCGGCTTGTCTTGTTGACGTTGTCGTTGTCAGGTTGACTGGAATGGAGGTTCTGTCACTTCATTTTTTTTCAACGAAGTTGGTATTCGTGTGGAACTGTAAAATAAATGCTTGTTCCTCTATTATGACTGCCAGTAGTATTTATATTACATCAGAATACCATACAATAACTCATTTTGATGCTTGCTTCGACCCAACATCTATCATTGTAGACATGTTGCGAATGTATTGAAAGTACTAGCATGTTGCGCAACATTAGAAAAATGCACACAAAATATGCAAATTCGAAGAAGACCAGTTGCACAGCGTAAATTGTGGAATTATTAATTTATTTAATTCTGGTAAAATGATTGTCTTGGTAGAAACGGAAATATACAGGAAGATGTAATATAATATGAATTCAAGCAATATGGGATTTTTATTCCCTTTAATGACATTTTTGAAAAACTGTAATTGAATGAGGCACACAGTGAATGACATCATAACAACGACTGCATGCATTTCATATTAAAATCCTGATGGAGTATTACTGCTACTCCAGACAGACACAGTGAAGTGGCTGGGGATACATATTAATTGAGTTGGAGTAAATGTATTTGGGTAAGTTCACGAGTTGGCAAACCTTTAAGCATGTTGATTTCATGTACATTATTTATAATAATTGCTGCCAACAATGGCAACCATTTCACTTCAAATGATACATTGTACTTGGTAGATATATTGGACATAGAAGTAGCCTCGATGTAGCAACCGTTTAATTGTAAGTGCACATGTCTCGTCGTAGAAGGCTGATTTTGCAAGCCTAATTTGTGACATGGAAACGGTAAATTTGTTTTTAGTGCCAAGCTATGAAGTAAACAACATGCATTCTATTTGATGAATCCTGGCATAGGTCAATGTGTGTATTACTTGGATCCAAAAAAAAATTGATGGGATACCATGTGTAGCACTGATAGGGGGCTGCAAACTTATGGTTGCACGTGTAACAGGGGGTGTCCACATTGGTTACACTTACAACCACATACCTTTACAACCACATACCTATATCCATTTCTTTACGATACCACTTGCTTTACACTGGTCACATAGAAAGGGCATCATATATATTATATATATATATATATATATATATATATATATATATATATACATTATGACATCAGCAGTGAATTTAACAATACTGCATTTGAAATGTACCAAACACATCATAGGGAGTTTAGGGATTTATAGCGTCCTCAAATAGATGTTACAAGTGCAACCATGCATCACACCTGACAGCTGCAACACTGTCATCTTTCAAGATAATGTGTTTCTAGTGTGTAGAGATTGGCAGATAGCATCATGTTATGATGTGATTGGCCTCTTTTCAAAAACAGCAAGCATTATACAGTGAGGGTAACTGGTAAGTTTGGTATCTTCAGTTGTTATCTGCACAACTTTGTTACACCTACACGTGAACCATTAATACCAGGGTTGAACGGTTTTAACGGCCCGGTTTTAACCGCACAGTTTTAACCTGGTCAAAACCCGGTAAATAGCCAGTCAAAACCTAATTTAGTGATAATTGTGTGCAATATTTCTGTAATTAATTGTGAATCACTATAAAGACAATGCAAGTGTCCAAATATATGTTCAGTATGAATAAGAAACAAGATATGTTGAGGTATTATTGCTCATTATATTGAAATCAAGCTCATGCAAAAAGTAGACCGTAATTTTCAACAATACGTGTAAACATGTCAGAGTGGTAATCAGTATAAAGCATAAAAAACTAAAGTATCACATGGTCCATGCTTTGTTGTTGGTCCTGTTTTATTCTTTAGATTGACCAATTGAATTTGTGTTTTCAAAAGATAGCCTAGCTATGTTCTCATGATTGATGATTACATATACATGGAACATTTATCCTTACTACAGTATATATAATTTTTTATTAAATGGAATAAAAACATCTATTGCTTGACTTTCCTGCTATTTATTTCCATGTCCACCAAGCCACACAAAAAAAAAATGAATTAGAAATTCCACATTTTATGCTGTGCAGCCGGACATTTTCGAATATGCATATTTTTGGCGTGCTTTTCGGGATGCCGAGATGTGACGTCACATATGATCCATACTTGCATCAGGCCGACCCTTTCCATGCATTCAGAGCATGTTTACAAGGATAGCTTTCGGGTCGAAACGAGCGGCAAAATGAGTTATTGTGTGATATTCCGATGTAATACAAACACTAGTCATCATAGAGGAACAAGCAGTTATCTTACGGTTCCACATGAATCCAATTTTATTAAAAACAATGAATGCGAATGGGCCTACAAGTCGACTAGGTTTCGCCGAGCTTGGGCTCGTTTTCAGAATAATTATATCGAATGCAACCAACTGGAGATAATCTACACCAATAAACATATGTAGCAAACATATATTGTATCCAGCTACAGAAAGTAACGTGTATAATCTCATAATATCACCAGAATATCGATATATGAAGGAATTGTGTATAATTTATCATAACTTAAATCTTGTCAGTTATTTTACAATCGGGCAACCCGGTTCAATCCTGACACCAAACCATTGATTTTCTTTACCCTTTTTTTGTTTATGTTTTCACAAAATAATATAAACCAAATCATTTGTTATACTATAATGCACTGTTTGTAAATATTTTTTACTTTTGTAGTAATTATTTATTCGCCACAAAAATGAAAATATGGTAACTAAATTATATATAACGATGTTTCAAAATTTTATTTTTCCACACAAATATAATGTAATGGATATATAATTTATTAATTGTATATGTATTGTATGGTAATATATTGTAATTATATATGTGAAAACAAAGTGTGATCTATCTGGATAAAAATACCCAGTTACACTCCAGCGTTATGTACATTGTAGTGAGTTGATGTTTACTTTCACTTTGACTGGAGTTGTACTTGTTTTAATAACAAATCTTATTGGCACTTCATTTGGTTCATTGACAACATTTTGCAGACATATTTGGTTAATTTATAAATGTAGTCAGCATGTTATGTGTACTGTAACTTGATTTAGGTTATTATTGTTATGTGGTGTCTCGCTCTTGACGTTACACTTTTTATCCAGTCGCTAGTAGATTTTATAAGTTACTAGCCCTCCAAAAAAGTTACTCTCCCAAAATTATCTGTGTTTGTGTAAAGCACTTTAGGTCGAAATGGTCACAGCCAAATTTGGGGCTACTGATTTTCCGTTTCAAAATTCCATTTCTGAAATTTAAGGTAAATTCTGTTGTAATTATTGAAATTTATATTTCATCAAATCAGAAAGGCACATATTTTCATCAAATAAGACAAACAAGACAATGTCAGAAATATGTCAGAAACTCATAATCTAACTAAGACATGCTTAGATAAATTTATAATTTTGTTCATTATATAACCTGTGAAATAATATAAATGATACATTAATCTTTCATAAAAACATGAGATATTTGATATAGAATTGCATTTAAGTAGAAAGCAATGAACCAGCTAGGTTGCACATCAACTCTTCTGGCAGATTTTGTAAATAGCACCCTGCACTGCATTGGTGATAAAAAGCAAACCAAGTCAGTACTCTTATGTAACTCACTTATAATATTAGTTCAGCTTATTTTGTGACTTTGAAAACAGGGACTATACAAATGATTGCTGAATCAAACTCAACTCGTTGATATTATTGTGTTGTGTTTGATGTTTGTCAATTGAATCATATCTTGCACAAACTTGTAAGAATGTCTAGTTTCTACTGGCCAGACCAGCCTGTCACAGTATTCAGTCAGATTGACTTAATAGTAGCTACAAGAACTCCGCAAACAAATACTTGGCTAGCATTTTGTTGACTTCTCAATTGTTACTCATTCAGTCCATTGAAGTCCTCTCCGATGTTATTACAGTTGTGCTCACCGAATAGCCATTTTCTTCATGCTTTCCATATTGTGAGATATCATAGATCTGTCCTGTTTTAAAAGCCAGCTGCCAAATGAAGCCATGTTGCTATAATTATTTCTGCATTGATTTATATATAATATATATATATACAGATCTGTTAAAAAATCAAGAACATTCAAACATTCTAATTTCTAGACTACATAGAGCAAAAGTTACGATTGTGTATAAGTAATGCCTTGTTACCATGCATTACTATATTAATTTAAAATACTAGATTTACACATTAAATAAAATTATGCTTTTTTACTATGGTTTTAGAGAATTTTGTTTCAAAAGTGGAGTTTCTGAGTGACATTTTAATGTCAGAAAAGTATTTCTGGCGACATTGTAGAAACCATGGCTTAAACCACGGTAGAAGCCGTCATGTCAGAAACATGCCAACCCTGCCCATGTAAGCAAGCGTCCGTCATGCCCAAGTTTATTATGCAGGCGCCATGCATTAAGGTCCAAGGTTAGTTAACAAACTTGATTGATACAATGTTTAATGTGCTTTTTTACAAATTTATATGACGCGAGTGCCTTAATATGGCCACCTTAGCCAGTAAGTACTTATTATGTATATTGGTAATTATAATAAAGTAACAAGCCACCGGGAACTTGTGTGGTTATTGTATTTAACTACTACAGAAAGATGAATGCATTAGTTATTTAGAAAAGAAGGTTGCTAGGTGTGGGTTCTGTGGGTGCGGTCTTGCAGTTGTTGACAATCCTTTAGAAAGGTAATGTATTATGTACATTTGTGAGTGCATGTATCACGCGTTATGGGCTGACAATTGTACACCCACTGGCACTTAGGTTTAGTTGTCATGGTAGTACTAGTATGGCTACGGACTAGGGAATTTCCAATTCTCCCCCATTCAGCCAGTATTAGGACAGTATTTATCTTTACTATCTGGTAGAGTTAATTAAGTAGGCCCCAGGCTTTCCCCAGAAAATGCTCCAGACTTCAGTTCCTAGATAAAATATTTTGAAAATTTTCAGTGTGAATAAGAAATTAGTGCCAGATGCCTGTATCTAATAAGATTTGATCAAAAAGGTAACACTTTTTTAACGATTTGCAAAGACAAAATTGTAAGAAGAAAAATTTACTACATTAACAATATGTCATAATGAAAATTATTATTGCCGTTACCCGAGACATAAATTTTTCTTGGGACTCCCAATGAATCTACTCATAATTGGGAATCTGTACATCTTCAACAACAAACATCCCACCAGGTGGTGCCACTGTTGTGTCAGCGTATTGGTGTTCCGGAATATGTGATATACTTGCATACACCTGATGTATGGCAAATTCTTCCAAAGAATACGTGTTTTGAAAATTGCACTATGACCTTTCTATGAAATACAAATGAAATTGACAAAAAAATGCAACTGCTAGATTTACTAGGGGGTGCCAGTTAGTGTCACAGTGCTCTAGTACTAGTGATTTGGACGAAGACATCCGACTGGGACGTTCCATTTTGAAGCATGTATGCCATTGCAAACAACTTGTTGCTTGTTGGTTAACTTGTAGAAAGAGTCACAAACTAACCTTGGTGAAGATGGAACATTTCAATATTGTACCCTAGATCTATATATGCTACACACAGACATGTAGTTGTTACAACTCATCTCCACCAAGGATTGGTAAACTTAGCGTTTATATCACTGGTTAATTGCAAGGATCTTTTAATCATGGTGCCCTTGACCTGGTGTCCCATAACCTTGACCTATCTCAGCAGAATGTCTCGAATCTAGTTCGTTTTCCATTCTTTGTATGCTAAATCTCTGTTTATATAGTAGACTGTAGCTATTGGCATTGAATGGATGAAAGAAGCAGAGCTCTTAATGTCTTATATGACCACAGTCCTGTCATTCCTCTACATAATACAAACTGGTCTCTCCACCTGCAACTATTTCATAAAGTATTGTCACGCATAGTGTATAAATACATGCTGAAATTAGTAAAAGTTTTCTAGCAGTCAGTAATGGTGCTTCTCGATAATAATAGTACGCTCTTGGAAATTCAAGATGTTACACTTTTTGTCACGTTTCTCTACGTATCGTCATGCCCCTGTCTTTAGCATAGGCATGTAGTACAAGCTGGCCATTGATTGGCTCACTGAGCATAGGTTAGCTACTGTCTGTCTAGGGATATATGCTGTGCCTTGTTTATCTGGTAAAATATAAATATTACCAACCATTAATGAACTTGCTCTGCATGGCAACTGACACTGGCTACAGCATTTTTTTATACATCACTTTAGACATTTTTGCACGTGCATAGATCTATGAAACGTAGATCTTGCTAGTTAGTACGAATTTAATATTACTGTTTTTTTTGACAGGTCACGATGTTGTCACGGCTATTTCGTGCCCATGGTCAGCTGTGTGCGTCGCGACCATGGGAGGTCATCATTGGGACGATCACGCTCACCGCCTGCCTCATGTCCATGAGCCTGTTTGCCACCAATGACCACGTGTGCGGCTGGAATTACCAGTGCGAAGAAGTCAATGTAAGTTGGGCATTTCTACTAGCACCATGGTACAGTTTTCCCCGTCGTATCATCTATTCTGTGGCCGGGGATACTGGTTTTCTCTTGGTCCAAGAAAAACACATCCCTAATCTTCCTTCACCATTGTATGAGAGAGTAATTTGTTGTCCATGTAATCGTCATTAATTACTGATAGAGCAAGGTGAACTGTGGGTGAACTCTTCCCTCATAACTCTCCCCTTCAGTGATAGAGCAAGGTGAACTGTGGGTGAACTCTTCCCTCATAACTCTCCCCTTCAGTGATAGGGCAATGTGAACTCTTCTCTCATGACTCTCCGCTTCAGTGGTAGGGCAAGGTGATCTCCGAGTGAGCTATTCCCTCATAACTCCCCCTTCAGTGCAAGGGCAAGGTAAACTGTTGAGTGAACTCTTCCCTCATAACTCTCCCCTTCAGTGCTAGACAAGAAATATATGAATCATGCCATAAGGAAATCGAACAAGTTGCTGCTGATAATTACGCAATGGCCAAGTGCATTACGCAATTAGAAGCATAAAAGACCAATGTGGAAACTTAACTTGATGCACTGGAACAATGTAGTCGCCGGAATTGCATAATTGACAGCGACTAGTTACTGAATAATTTCTTAATCTTATTATTGTACTATCCTTTAACAACTGGTTACAGCCTTAATTGGCTCCGCTGTCAACCCAGAGTTGTACACCACCTTACTGTTTATTCTACCTGCTTGTGCATATGATTTATACAATACCGTAATAAACTGTCTCCCCCTTCAGTGCTAGGGCAAGGTGAACTCTGAATGAACTCTTTCCTCATAACTCTCCACTTCAATGCTAGAGTAACGTGAACTCTGAGTGAACTCTTCCCTCATAACTCTCTCCTTCAGTGGAAGTATGCATTGGTGTGACAGTTTGGAATGCTAATCACCTTGTTTGTACTTGTAGTTGACTTCTTAGTTGTTTGCGTCCCCTCACATACTTGTGTGTGGGAGACAGATAAGGCAGTGGGGTTAATGAGTTAAGCCGGCTTTACACTATGCAACAGCGCAACGAGGTGTGTTGACATCATTGAGAAAGATCAAGGCAGAATGATGTTGCTTGCGATGTACGTCGTCGTCGCAAGTAACAGGGTCGTCGTCGCAAGTAACAGGGTCGCATGTATATACGATGCAACGTAGCTGCAGGCAACATGAAAAGTCAATCAGTTTCATCCTAAACCTTACGACCTTTCAGTGATTTAAATTTTTGACATCAATTTAATATAATGTAATCTCAACAATTTTGCTCATTCAATCTGTGATATGAAAATTCATTGAGTAAAAAACAAACATTGATGGGGTTGAGGCAATTTTATGGCATCCTTAAGGGCAATTAAACAAATTATTACAGATTAATACAAAATGCACTTTTTATTAAGCAAACTCGCCCCAAGATCATGATTTTGATTCTCGGCTTGTTACAGTTGAACTGCGGAATGGCAGGGTAATTAAGTTCACCTCTGCTCTGGTCTGTTGGTGATTTCTGTTTGTCAGCCACATGTTCCACAAGCCAAATTCATAGCCAGTTATGATATAGATTCAGTATGAGGTCTTGTATACAGACGTTGACGTCCCATAAGGCATGTGTCTTGTAGACCACTACTTACGGGGTGAGGACACTGTTGGACTTCCTGCTTGGTTACAGACGAAAAAAAGTGCAGTATATTTTTGAGAATTTTTTTTTTACAATATTCACTTGCTCTGACATAGGTGCATTTGAGTAGTCAGAATTCTAGATGTGATTGTAGAAGCTGTTGACAGTAAAATGGTGTCTTTTTAGCTGATTTTACTAAGCGGAAGGGTATTTGGCAGCAATTTGGCTAGTTGACAGTTTAGTCGGATTACTGCCTGCATCCATTTGTAAATATTGACGGGTATCATACATACAGGCATTTTGTAAGAGCTAGAAATATTAGATTTTGACTAAACTCGACCAGCATGTCAAGGAGATGATGACAACGGCAGGTGAGAAGTTTAATACATTTTCTAGGTCACGTTTTCTTACAATCAGACAAAATGTTAACATGGTCGCCAATGGGAAAACTATCAGTGTGCTGACCCCAATTAGAGAGCCTGGCAACGGAAGCACGCTATAGTCATTGCACAATCACGGAGGATGCATTTTACTTCAAATATCTTGAAACAATTACTGAAAATATGTTTATGGCAAAACTACAGTTGAATGAAACAAACCGT
The DNA here is from genome assembly GCA_963995525.1 of Escarpia spicata. Lineage (NCBI taxonomy): Eukaryota > Metazoa > Annelida > Polychaeta > Sabellida > Siboglinidae > Escarpia > Escarpia spicata. The sequence goes on along the minus strand of OZ023216.1, from coordinate 30,143,019 downwards.
TTTTGGATATTACAGACTTCTCATCAGTCTGCAAGTCCAAATCACAGCGACGGAACACATGTCTTATAAGGGGGGTGGGGTGCATATGCCAGTAGTTAAACCTCAATTTGAAAATATGTATGAAAATGAACCAATAACATTGCAGCAGGTGGTTCATCAATCGTTTTTTGTTTACTTCAGCTGACTAAACACATGTGAAGATGTTGTCAGTGACCCTAATGAAGTCTGAGGACAGTGATTAGCTGGAGTCAGCCATAGCAGGAGCCTGTTTTCAGATCTGTCTACTGACTGGACCTTCTGGCCAATCAAGCAAGTGGCATTGTTTTCTGAATGTCTGCTAATTAGGCTGTGTAATATTATGTAATTGAACTGCTGGAGACGTCTGGCCTTTGAGGAATTCATACCCTAAGGAGACTTTTTGTTGATGTTTACCTTTGTAAATAGGGCACAAGGTCAAAAATAAATACAAATTTGAATGTAACGTAACAACTGGCTGTATTGAATTTTCTTATAAAACACATATTGGACTTTCTGGAAAACTGTATCAGGAGTTCATAGTGCCACCTGAGAACATTGTGCTGGATTACAAATTGTCCAACAGCGAAGTGCTGATTTTTCTGGTGCCTTGCCAAGTTTGGTGGCACCTTTGAAATGTGCATAAGACACAAACACCTGGAGGGATTACAAAAAATAAAATTGCAGAGTGCTTGTAACATTGGTGCCTATAAAGTGTGTAGTTTTCAAATTTTTTCTCCAAAATCACCATGCCTATTTGGGGTCAGGACACTGTTGGACTTATGGGGTCAGCACACTGATAGTTTTCCCATTGGCGACCATGTTAATGTTTTGTCTGATTGTAAGAAAACGTGACCTAGAAAATGTATTAAACTTCTTGCTGTTGGACAATTTGTCACATGTGTTTAGTCAGCTGAAGTAAACAAAAAACGATTGATGAACCACCTGCTGCAATGTTATTGGTTCATTTTCATACGTATTTTCAAATTGAGGCTTAACTACTGGCATACACACCCCACCCCACCCCCCTTATAAGACATGTGTTCCGTCGCTGTAATTTGGACTTGCAGACTGGTGAGAAGTCTGTAATATCCAAAAACGGTTTGTTCCATTCAACTGCAGTTTTGCCATACACGTATTTTCAGTAATTGTTTCAAGATATTTGAACTTGAAGTAAAATGCGTCCTCCGTGATTGTGCAATGACTATAGCGTGCTTCCGTTGCCAGGCTCTCTAATTGGGGTCAGCACACTGATAGTTTTGGCGACCATGTTAACGTTTTGTCTGATTATAAGGAAACGTGACCTAGAAAATGTATTAAACTTCTCACCACTGTTGTCATCATCTCATTGACATGCTAGTCGAGTTTAGTCAAAATCTAATATTTCTAGCTCTTACAAAATGCCTGTATGTATGACACCCGTCAATATTTACAAATGGATGCAGGCAGTAATCCGGCTAAAGTGTCAACTAGCCAAATTGCTGCCAAATACCCTTCCGCTTAGTAAAATCAGCTAAAAAGACACCATTTTACTGTCAACAGCTTCTATAATCACATCTAGAAAATCTGACTACTCAAATGCACTTATGTCAGAGCAAGTGAATATTGTAAAAAGTCATTTCTCAAAAATATACTGCACTTTTTTTCATCTGTAACCAAGCAGGAAGTCTAACATTATCCTAACCCCTTATACTACTGTAGTGGAGACCCTGACAATTATACCCACCCAGGCATAACATTCAGGCATGCAAAAGCAGTAAAACTAACTAAATTTATGCTAGTTGACAGTGCTACTTGAAAACATCAAATCTACACATAGTGCACATGACAGTGGTGGCACTGGCACTGGAGCTCATGTGTGCACATGACAGTGCTGGCACTGGCACTGGAGCTCATGTGTGCACATGACAGTGGTGGCACTGGCACTGGAGCTCATGTGTGCACATGACAGTGGTGGCACTGGCACTGAAGCTCATGTGTGCACATGACAGTGGTGGCACTGGCACTGGAGCTCGTGTGCACATGACAGTGGTGGCACTGGCACTGGAGCTCATGTGTGCACAAGACAGTGGTGGCACTGGCACTGGAGCTCATGTGTGCACATGACAGTGGTGGCACTGGAGCTCATGTGTGCACATGACAGTGGTGGCACTGGCATTGGAGCTCACGTGTGCACATGACAGTGGTGGCACTGGAGCTCATGTGTGCACATGACAGGGGTGGCACTGGAGCTAATGTGTGCACATGACAGGGGTGGCACTGGAGCTCATGTGTGCACATGACAGTGGTGACACTGGCACTGGAGTTCATGTGTGCACATGACAGTGGTGGCACCTGCATTGGAGCTCACGTGTGCACATGACAGTGGTGGCACTGGAGTTCATGTGTGCACATGACAGTGGTGGCACTGTCACTGGAGCTCATGTGTGCACATGACAGTGGTGGCACTGGAGCTCATGTGTGCACATGACTGATGGCACTGGCACAGGAGCTTATCAGTCAAATATATAACATGTAGTACTGGGTAGTCTGTCTTGTGAGCACATGTGCACCGTGGACAGGTAGACTCCAGCTACCTGTCGACAGTTTCTCAATGTAAACATCCACTAATGTTTGTACTCCTTGTCAGCACGGCAAACGGACAGGATATTTAGGTATTCTCTCCCTGTTCAATTGAACAGCAATGCTTATTTTGAGGTTTTCTTGGAATCTCTGTAATGTGTATATACATATATATTTATATATATTTATCAATAGGGTGCAAGGTCCCTGATTTTCCAAATGCTTGTTTATGTAGAAGTTTTCTAAGTAAGCTGTCGAGATGAAAGCGAGCAAATAGTCCTTGTCGGTCAGTGTTTGTTTCACCCATCTCCTACATATCAAGTAAAGGTAAACACTGTCATCTTTTTATCGTCAACAACATCAACCTTTGTAAAGCTTAGATGTTTGTAGTGTAGGAATAGGTCTCAAGGATTCCCGGGGCGTATAACCCCATGTTGCACCCAACACTTTAAAGGAACTTATTGTCTTGCACCCAATAGTTACATGTACGTGATGACTGATCTACATGATCGGATAAATGAATGTGTGCTCTTATGTTGCAGGATGTAAAGAGCTCAGATGTGATTATTCTCGCGATCACTCGCTGTTTAGCCGTCATGTATGTCTACCTACAGTTTAGGAACCTGCGTAAGCTCGGCTCCAAGTACCTGTTAGGTAGGTGTGGCAGTTGACTCATTCAGGAGACTCAATCTTGGTCTGTGTGGGTGTTTCAATGTGGTACCCATCAGGTCACCATGCTTTGTAGAAAGGGAGACATTTGTTCTTGAGAATTTGTAGTAATATAACTCTTTCTGTTCTATTAATAACAAGAGTTTAGCTCTATTCATTTGGCAGGGAAACTCACCCTAAGGGTAAATGGTTAAGTGTGCATGTTGATGCTGTATGTGCGTGCGTGCGTGTGACACTGTGTGTTGCCCAGTGTGTGTGTTGACCAGTTGTTTAAGGGTCCACATGTGTGTTTCAGGCATTGCGGGTGTCTTCACAATATTCTCCAGCTTTGTCTTCAGTGTGGCAGTCATCAACCTCGTTGGCAGTGACTTGACTGGCCTCAAGTGAGTAGCCCTGTCTGTTCTCTCTCACTGCTGCACTAGCAACAGTTTGTCTTGATAGTAGCAACTGACCCCTATTTGTTGGCAGTGACTTGACTGGCCTCAAGTGAGTAGCCCTGTCTGTTCTCTCTCACTGCTGCACTAGCAACAGTTTGTCTTGATAGTAGCAACTGACCCCTATTTGTTGGCAGTGACTTGACTGGCCTCAAGTGAGTAGCCCTGTCTGTTCTCTCTCACTGCTGCACTAGCAACAGTTTGTCTTGATAGTAGCAACTGACCCCTATTTGTTGGCAGTGACTTGACTGGCCTCAAGTGAGTAGCCCTGTCTGTTCTCACTCACTGCTGCACTAGCAACAGTTTGTCTTGATAGTACCAACTGACCCCTATTTGTTGGCACTGACTTGACTGGCCTCAAGTGAGTAGCCCTGTCTGTTCTCTCTCACTGCTGCACTAGCAACAGTTTGTCTTGATAGTAGCAACTGACCCCTATTTGTTGGCAGTGACTTGACTGGCCTCAAGTGAGTAGCCCTGTCTGTTCTCTCTCACTGCTGCACTAGCAACAGTTTGTCTTGATAGTAGCAACTGACCCCTATTTGTTGGCAGTGACTTGACTGGCCTCAAGTGAGTAGCCCTGTCTGTTCTCTCTCACTGCTGCACTAGCAACAGTTTGTCTTGATAGTAGCAACTGACCCCTATTTGTTGGCAGTGACTTGACTGGCCTCAAGTGAGTAGCCCTGTCTGTTCTCACTCACTGCTGCACTAGCAACAGTTTGTCTTGATAGTACCAACTGACCCCTATTTGTTGGCACTGACTTGACTGGCCTCAAGTGAGTAGCCCTGTCTGTTCTCTCTCACTGCTGCACTAGCAACAGTTTGTCTTGATAGTAGCAACTGACCCCTATTTGTTGGCAGTGACTTGACTGGCCTCAAGTGAGTAGCCCTGTCTGTTCTCTCTCACTGCTGCACTAGCAACAGTTTGTCTTGATAGTAGCAACTGACCCCTATTTGTTGGCACTGACTTGACTGGCCTCAAGTGAGTAGCCCTGTCTGTTCACTCACTGCTGCACTAGCAACAGTTTGTCTTGATAGTACCAACTGACCCCTATTTGTTGGCACTGACTTGACTGGCCTCAAGTGAGTAGCCCTGTCTGTTCACTCACTGCTGCACTAGCAACAGTTTGTCTTGATAGTAGCAACTGACCCCTATTTGTTGGCACTGACTTGACTGGCCTCAAGTGAGTAGCCCTGTCTGTTCTCTCTCACTGCTGCACTAGCAACAGTTTGTCTTGATAGTACCAACTGACCCCTATTTGTTGGCACTGACTTGACTGGCCTCAAGTGAGTAGCCCTGTCTGTTCACTCACTGCTGCACTAGCAACAGTTTGTCTTGATAGTAGCAACTGACCCCTATTTGTTGGCACTGACTTGACTGGCCTCAAGTGAGTAGCCCTGTCTGTTCACACTCACTGCTGCACTAGCAACAGTTTGTCATCTGTGACAAGCGCCACAGTGGCAGCTATTTATTTGCTCTGTTTTTAAACTTGAATTTTACTTATTTGTATTATTACGACACTGGTGAGATTTGAACATTTGATAACATTACCCTGAATGCACGGAGCTGTTCATTCGTGTTATTGGTTTTATATGTGCATGTATTTCTGCGACTTTAATTCCGGTGGCACACCTGTACCCATGGTGACCTACACTCGGCAGGAACTATTCGCCCATAACATTGCGATTGTCACTGGCGGAAGGCTGCCTCAGCCTTTGTTCGACACGTTAAGGTACAATGGAATTTGTGCGGTCACACGAGGTTGCAGAGCCGGTCGCAGTCGCCATCGTACAATACGTCCAGTAATTGGACGTCGGCCCGGCTTTACACCCACTTATCACCAACGCGGTGTCAACAACGCAAACATTACACGTGTGAAACTGTCGTCTTGTCAAACTGATGACAAGGATTTTAAGAATCGTTACACCAACATAGCATTGATCAATGCAAGATCTGTTAAAAATAAGACGCTGACTATAAATGAGGAAATTATCCAACACGATTGGGATGTTTTGGCCATCACCGAGACGTGGCTAAAAAAACTGGAGATGAAGCGATTGTGGCTGAACTGACGCCTCCCAGCTACACATTCAATCATGTAGCACGCGCCTCTGGTCGTGGCGGCGGAGTTGCCATAGTTCATCGAAATACCTTCAACACCAAGATCCTCCCAAAGCTGCCATTCACAACCATCGAACTTCTCCGTCTGCAACTCACCAACCCGTTCTTGTTGAAATACAATATCTGGGTCGTTTATCACCCGCCTGCATCAAGTAAGACATCTGGAACAATATCGAATTTTTACGCTGAACTTGAGCAGCTATTCATCGAGGCATCCATCTCCGTTGTTCCTACTGTCATCATTGGTGACTTCAATGTTCATTTTGATGATACCCTCAAATCAGAACCACTTTGCACTCTAATTGAATCATTCAATCTAACTCAACATGTACATTCGCCAATGCACCAAACTGGACATATATTGGATCTTGCGATCAGTCAAACTGATGACGACTTCATTACTTCCGTTACTGTGCATCCTGACTCTCTGTCTGACCACCATTGCATTGAACTCACACTAAGAGCACTGAAGCCTGCAGTAAAAACTAAGACGATTGCAAAGCGGAATTTCAGGAACATTGAAACAGATGCACTCCGAAACGATATCGAGTCTGTATGTGCTGACATGACATTGCGTACATGCGCGAATGATCGACAAGCAGAGGATTTGGTAGAGATGTACAACACCTGTCTCACTGAGTGCCTTGACAAACATGCCCCGTTATGCAATGTGAAAGTAAGAGACAGTGCACCACATCCCTGGTACGACTCTGACATTGACGACGCCAGGGATAAGAAGCGGAAACGGGAGAATGTGTGGAAAAGAACTAAACTGGAGATTCATCGGCAATCATATGTCACCACTCGTGAAGAATGCACTGCTTTGATATCAGCACGCAAAACGGATTATTATCAAAACCGCCTGAAGAAGGCAAACAACAAAATCATGTTTTGATTACTGAGATCGCTTGATAGCCACTGCATACAGGAACACCCTGAATTCCACTTGACAGCCCAAATATGCGAAAAATTTTCACGTTTCTTTAGTGAAAAGATTGACAAGGTCCTGTCAGGTCTGCAGTGTTTCAACATCATTGATAGGCCAACAGATGAAAGACGTTGTTTCACTGACAGTATCCGTGCGTTTGATCCAACAACGAACACAGAGATCACAGCGATTTGTGGTACTACTGGCAAAACGTGCGCGTTGGATCCTCTGCCTGCAATTCAGCTAAGAGACAATATGACAAGTATTGCGTCTGTCATTACACGGATTACAAATGCTTCGTTGGACGAGGCAGTCATGCCAAAGTCGCTGAAGCATGCAATTGTCCGTCCACTTGAAGAAACCATCACTTGACAAAGACATTCTGAGCAGTTATCAACCAGTGAGCAACCTTACACAATTGTCCAAAGTAATTGAGAAAGTGGTCGCGCTTAGGATAATGACGCATGTGTCTGACCAGCAAATGGTTGAGTGCTTTCAGTCGGCGTATCGAAAAAAACATTCGACCGAAACCGCGCTACTGTACGTTATAAGTGCCATCAAAACAGCCATGGACAATAAACAAGGAACCATCTTGGTTCTCGTTGATTTTAGTGCCGCCTTCGATACTATCAACCATGACATCTTGATTAAGCGTCTACGTTTGTGCTATGGCTTTGTTGGAAAAGCACTGGACTGGATGACATCGTACCTGCAAGACCGGACGCAGCGAATTGTAATTGGTGACCAATCGTCGAGTATTACTACTCTAACGACAGGTGTCCCGCAAGGCTCCGTCCTTGGACCACTGCTCTTTTCATTATATGTCCAACCTATCGGTGACGTTATTCGAGCCCATGGACTCTTCCACCACTATGCTGACTACTTACAGATCAACTCACATTTCGACCTGAATCGTTCCGCTTTAACGGCTGTGGTTCAGCAAATGGAGGACTGTTTGGGTGAAATAAAGAACTGGATGGCATGGAATTCTATGTGCATGAATGACAGCAAGACACAGTATCTTCCGATTGCACCCAAGTCTGCGGATGCAATCATTGATGGCACTGTGATTCGCGTTGGTGGTTCTATAATTACAGCTTCAAGATGTGTTCAAAGTCTCAGTGTCTTCATTGACAGGCACCTAGATCTGAAAAAGCAAGTGTCGCAAACTGTCAGCGCATGCTCATTCTATCTCTGCCACATCAATCAGATTAGCCGTTTTTTTACCCAAACCAACAAAGGAACACGTAGTCAATGCCATCATCACATCGCGGATTGACTACTGCAACGCACTCTTGTACGTCTGCAGTTAACATCGCGCGTCTGCAACGAATACACAACTCGGCTGCCAGACTGATCCTGCGTCGTCCACGTAGTGACAGCGCCACGCCCCTGTTACGCGAACTTCATTGGCTCCCTGTTGCGCGCAGAGTGGATTACAAGATACTGGTACTCACGTACAAAGCCATGCACAATGACGCGCCCGTGTACCTGTGTGAACTCGTGCACCCATATCAACCGGTAAGAGCACTGCGCTCTGCGAGCAGTAACATGTTGAAAGTGAAGCGAACTCGTATCAAGGCTGGGGACGATTCGTTCGCTGTAGCTGCTGCGTCCCTATGGAACACTTTACCGAGTGTTGTTAGAACCTGTGACACTCTCGCCAGCTTCAAATGTCGTCTGAAGACACATTTTTGTTGTGTTTCATATTAGTGCCACTCTACATGAACACTCTACTAAAACCAATTTTAATTAGTTATCGTATTCGTATAATGAGTATTCATTATTCCTCACGTAAACTATTTTATATCAAATGTTTTACTAAATTATTTATTATTATTAATCATACAGATATATATTTATTTATTAGTATTATTTTATATAGTTATTGTGCTAGATTGATTATTATTAATATTATTTAATTTTGATGAATAACTGCTATTTATTTACTTGTTTATTTAGAAATTCTACATTATTCAATATGTATGTATTTATTTATTTTATTCTTTACCACTAATATTTATTTAAAATTAATATACATATACATATTTATTGCAATTCTACAATTTTTATGTATCTTAATATGTTGTGAAGCGCCACGAACAATACTGGATGTGGCGTTATACCAAATAAAATATATTATTATTATTTTATTATTGTCTTGATAGTAGCAACTGACCCCTATTTGTTGGCAGTGACTTGACTGGCCTCAAGTGAGTAGCCCTGTCTGTTCTCTCTCACTGCTGCACTAGCAACAGTTTGTCTTGATAGTAGCAACTGACCCCTATTTGTTGGCACTGACTTGACTGGCCTCAAGTGAGTAGCCCTGTCTGTTCTCTCTCACTGCTGCACTAGCAACAGTTTGTCTTGATAGTAGCAACTGACCCCTATTTGTTGGCACTGACTTGACTGGCCTCAAGTGAGTAGCCCTGTCTGTTCTCTCTCACTGCTGCACTAGCAACAGTTTGTCTTGATAGTAGCAACTGACCCCTATTTGTTGGCACTGACTTGACTGACCTCAAGTGAGTAGCCCTGTCTGTTCTCTCTCACTGCTGCACTAGCAACAGTTTGTCTTGATAGTACCAACTGACCCCTATTTGTTGGCAGTGACTTGACTGGCCTCAAGTGAGTAGCCCTGTCTGTTCTCTCTCACTGCTGCACTAGCAACAGTTTGTCTTGATAGTAGCAACTGACCCCTATTTGTTGGCAGTGACTTGACTGGCCTCAAGTGAGTAGCCCTGTCTGTTCTCTCTCACTGCTGCACTAGCAACAGTTTGTCTTGATAGTAGCAACTGACCCCTATTTGTTTTAAGAGTAAAAGGAATTAACAAAAATTATGGTATTGTATACCGTAACGACTGTCTATTCGATCTCTATCTTTTTAGACACCATAAAAATCCACAAAATGATTACTTTCTGTACTGTATGTTTTGAGAAACCTTTTATTTTACGTGTCCGAATACACACACAGTACGTGGTGGTTGTATGTTTTCAGACAACAAAACATATTTTATTCTTGTATAGTGTCCAGGACATCATTTTAAGGTGAGCAATCGCTCTCGCTTCCTTCCACACCCACTAAACATTCATCTAGGGAGTGATTTATCGCTCGCGCTATTTGTTAGAATTGCTCGCTTCACCAGACCATACTGCATCATCACTAGTACTTCCTGTCTTAAATGTATTATCAGCGTGCACCATTATTGCCAATACTTGTCGTCCCAAATTAACCTACTTGAATTAACCTTATGTGATGGATACCGCCATAGCGAGCATCGAATACGCCATTGTACGACTGATGGACAAACACGAATGCCACCAAACGGATTAAAACTAAACTAATAAATCACTCACCTAATTTATTTGGCATATTTAGGCGAGTGATTTATCACTCACTGAGTTTATTCAGACATGAAGCACTTGGTGTCCGAACACGTAGAACCATCACAGTAGTGGTTATCTGAGATGTACTTATGTAGGTGTGTGCATACTTGTATTAATATAACACTGTTGTAGTTATATAATATTATTATATGCAGAACCACACATTGTCAAGAAACTTAATCGGTTTCTTTTTCAATTTAAAAAAGTAAACCCAATGATCGTTTTCTTTCAGACCTATATTATAACCACGGCACGAAAATAACCACGTAGTCGTAGAACTTCTAATCTTCTTCACAACAAAGAATACACTTACTATCTTATAACGATCACTATTTACAAAAACGTAAGATGTGTTTGTGTCACAGCAAAGTTTTGCGATTGCTACGACGATGTAAGACTACGACCTTTATAAAACTCCCTGGACAAGGCTCGAGGCGTACGCTATGTTGATCTGTCACATGACTCATCTCGAATGTTTCTTGCGTAAATCTTCATAATAACTCGGTTGTTTTCCAAAGTTGAAAATTCAGGCGCTACGTGTGTCCAGGTCGCGGGGAATGCGTGCACAAGGCCAATCAGATCGCTAGTAAAATATATCCATTTCCAGACCGATATTCGCAAGATTTCAATTTTCTGATGGGGCGAACCCCGACTGCATGCAACAGAACAGGTTAAAAACATACGTAACTGCCGATGTGTAGATTCATGCAATGGTCTCCAAAATAATGCGTGAAATGCCAAAAATCGTGCACATATACACATAATATTACGCCAACGGGAGCCTTGAGAATAAACTTCTTGACAGTCTACATTTTTTGTGTACAAGTGAGACCTGCTATTATCATGTCTTGACTGGAGCGACCTGTTTGTTTCAGTGAGGCTCTTCCTTTCTTCCTGCTGCTGGTTGACCTCTCGAAAGCAAGCGCACTCGCAAGATTTGCCCTCAGCTCCACATCCCAGGTTTGCACTGTTTTCTTAAAACAATTATAAATATTTGTTATAAATATTTGGCGTAGGCTTTCTCAAGCACAAATATGGAGCATGGTAGTGTTAACCCAGAAACTGGTTTCTTTAGGGTCTCAAATAAGCAAATTCTAAATGAGAGGTCTGACATGACGGGATAGTATAATGAACCTACTAGAACAATGTCAGATAGTATGGCATCTCAAATTGTGGTGTAATTTTTTATAGGTATTACGTTCTGTTAGGTGTGATTGGTATATGAATAGTAGTCCATTTCAGCAATCCAGATCTTCCAAACTATAGCAAATGAGGTATCATTGAAAAGGTATTTGAATATTCTTTCCAGTCATGTCATAACTAACATTTCATTATCCTATGGTGACGTCATTAAGACTTTATACCTGAACCATGTTATAAGTTACTCTATACATTTGGTCTGTATGTCAGGTAGCTGAGATGCTTCTATCTATTTAACTTACGCCACAATGTTTTTGTAGAAGTTCATAACAGATAAATGTCATCATTTTTGGTGCCACTCCCAGGTAGCCTTCAACCAGGGATCTCACCCATCTCACCTCGGTCCGATGCCTATGACATTAGTGTCTAGCTATTTCACTGATCATGTTAAGTAATATATTTTGTCGAGTGTATGTGTGTACGTAGTTTGTAGGATCAGGTGGTGTATGTGATAATAACCTGCTGGTGTTGTTCACCAGGTCAGACCTGTTGTGTGTGTAATATGATGCTGGTGTTGTACCCAGGACGAGGTGGTGGACAACATTGGCCGTGGCATGGCCATCCTTGGTCCAACCATCACACTGGACGCAATTGTTGAGACACTGGTCATTGGCGTTGGTCTGCTGTCTGGCGTGAAACAACTCGAGATCATGTGTTGCTTTGGCTGTCTCTCCGTCATTGCCAACTACCTCGCCTTCATGACGTTTTACCCAGCATGCCTTGCTCTCGTGCTCGAGGTTAGTGGTAGTTTCACCAAGGCACCAAAGTGATCGTTGTGTGGCTGGCTGAAATGTATGTACTTATTCCAAGGAGGGTCGGTGGTGTCAGATAGATACAAGATCAAGTGTAGTCTTGAATAGATAGTGCGTGTGTGGTGATGGTAATGTATATGCAGCGTGTGTAGTGAAAGTGGTGTACGTGCAGTGTGTTTGTGTGTGTGCATGTGTTGTGTTGCAGTGTATGTGTGTATGCGTGTGTGCAAGCGGGCGGGTGGGTGTGTGTGTGTCAGTGAGTCGGTGTGTGTGTGTGCGTGCTTGCGTTTGTGTGTGAGTGTGTTGAAATGTGTGTGTGTGTGTTGTAACAATGGTGTACAGTCAGTGTGTTGCCGTGTGTGTGTTGTGTGTGTTGTAACAATGGTGTACAGTCGGTGTGTGTTGCCTTGTGTGTGTCCAGTCAGTGTGTGTTGCCGTGTGTGTGTTGTGTGTGTGTGTTGTGTGTGTTGCCTTGTGTGTGTACAGTCACTGTTATGTTGCCAGTTGTCCCGGGAGAAGAACCAAGGCCGTCCGTGCTGGCAGCTGAAGCAACTGGCGCGAGTGCTCCAGGATGAGGAGGCGGAACAGAAACCCAACCCCGTCACCCAGCGCGTCAAGATCATCATGGTGAGTCCACCTCCTCCTCACTGCAGTTGGGAGGCTCTTCCCAGATGGGAGATATATATACTGTATTCGTTCTATTAAGCGTACAGTACGCTTAGCAAATATTAGAGATGCTGAAATATGTCAAAAAATCGTCTCGATTAAGCGTACCCCCAAATGAACCAAGTTTAAATAGGCACAACGTCATTGCCGGCCGAGTTGGTCTCTTGGTTGATGCAAGAGCAGACTTAACTGCACCTGGCTAATTCCATCCGATGTACAAGCGAATCCGACATCGATCGCCGGCAAGCAAGCAAGCGTGTTGAATCCGGACCAATCTCGATTTCACCATTATAACTTGAGTTTTGCCTAACTTTGATACCTCAGTGTGTTAGTTCCATCATTCAACATCATTCCAGGCATATTTATATTACGAAAATACGACCATGTTTGTGCTAGTTTGCGCCACTGCGGTCGTGCGTTACCGCATCGCGCGCCTAGAATGAGCGATATAGCAGCATATGTTGATGCATACCAGGGCACTATTTACGCCTCAAAAATGCGCTAAGACAATATTCCTAAACGTAAATATGCCTGGGATAATGTTGAATTTATACCCTTGCATTCTTAACATAATAGTTTTGTGACCATTTATCAATGTATTCTGTTTGTATTATCCCAGATATTTTTTATTTACCAAGTCCAAGACAATATTTTTCGAACACTCGGTTGCTCCGCTAAGACACAACGAAACTGCCTATTGCAAGAGAATAAATACTAACTGGTCCCTTACTACATAGCTAGTCGTATATTTGCCAGGTGGCACCATCATCTCGCTGTTTGGGTGTGCTAATGGCGCACGCCAAGTAAGCGTGTCGTCCGAGTTGGATACATTCACCTTTCGATCAAACATTGGAATATACAACGTGTTTAGTAATATTAATGTAGGTTGCTTAGTGTTACCAGCTATTTATATATTCACGTGTGGTCAGGAGGATACAAGAACGCTGCAAAGTCTCCAGATATGTGTGAAAAAATGTTATGTAAAACTAAAGATCATAAAATGTTGCAGCAATTTGATATCGAGGGAGAGGACATTGCATTACGGATTCCCGACATCGCCAAAAATGGGGGTATATGCTAATTAGGGCATGTACGCTAATTAGAACGAATATGGTATATACATAAATTCATCATCATCGGTGACCACCTCGTTTTCAAGGATGACATCCTTCATCCCGTTTGATTGCATGTTTTGTTATTGTCTGTTGACAAGCTTGCATAGTGTCCGCATATGAACTTGGAGTCGTTGACAGCTGCTGTCCTGGTGGGGCAGTTATCTAGTGTGTTCGCTCGCTCTTGTCGACGCTGTCTTCTTATTTCAGTATCAGCTGCCTTTATTGTTTCAACATTGACACACATTTTTAAAAGCGTAATGGACCTAAATAACAGTGAGTGTCAATAATGTTTTTTGCTCCTCAAATTTCCACAAACTGAGCCTGTTCAAAAGGCAGGTGGACGGATGTCTAGATAAAGCTATGCTGTAGAGTTGGTGTGTCTGCCTGTTGCAGTCAGCGGGTCTTGTACTGGTCCACGCCCACAGTCGGTGGGTAGCTGCGGCCACTCACCCCCAGGACGACTTCCTGCTCTCCAAGAGTGTCTCCCAGGACCTCAGTCCTGACATCCCTCTCTGGCAGTTCTACCTCCTGAAGTGAGTGCATCGTTGTCTATGTATGTAAAGTGGAATCTGACAATTAATGTTCCCCTTGGGACTGGGTATATATGACTGATTAACAAGGTGACATTATTAGAGGGACCAATGTCCTACACTTTACTATATATGGAACAAAACAGTTCTACCTCCCGAAGTGAGTTCATTGTTGTCTATGTCTGAATGAGATCTGCTGCAGTAGAGTGGGCACAGTGGAAACCTTGCTTTACAGTCACCTCGGTAATACAGCCACCTCGCAATTAAGGTCACCCTCGAACAATCCCAGATTATTTCCACATACAGTAACATGTAGGATATTCGTCCTGCTAATACAGTTACCTTGCTATTCAGGTCACTTGCCCAGTCCTAAAGGTGACCTTAATAGGGAGGTTCCACTGTATTATGTAGCAAAATTGTGAAAATTTAGTTCTGTTTCTACTTTAATTCCACAGACCTCATTTGTTGAAATATCTTCAGTAGTTTTTTGATTTGTTGCTAAAATTGAAGCACACTTTTAATAAACAATGTTTTGAGAAACGAGGTAATTTTGACTCATTTGTTAGTATTGTTTTTTAATCTTTGGGTTTGGAAATGCAGGTATTTTATTAATTTAAAATTTTTAAAATAATAAACTAGATGTAGAAAGATGACACTATAAGCTATGTATTTCTGCCACAACCACAAAATTGATGGAACAGAGCTATTTTTGGCCCGTGTCCAGAATAGACCCTGCAACTTAACACCCGGTTCCCTGTGGCGGGACACACATATATATTAATTGGCAAGAACCTGAAGGTCATTACGTCAATATAGGGACATGTGTAAAAGCATTACAGGATCTAGTTTTGAAAGTATCCATTATGGCTGCAGACAACTGTTTCGGACAGTCCATTCTGGTTCTTTACAGTTCGGTTGAACAAGCTGTTAGTGTAAACCTGAGTCCTGGCCACCACGTGAATAAATGACTCTCTGTGGCCATGTGTGTTAACTGAATGAATAAGGTGTGGTAAAGGAAGGGCTGTTTCTCCGTGTAAACATTTATAAAGTAGGACTAGCAGCTGATCAGTGAAGGTTTATATTCAGAAGGCTCCGTCACCTAAAACACAGTGCTTCGCTCAGAAAAAAATACAAGTAAGTTGGGAAATTTGTGAGGTGAATGACATTAATGAAGGTGTTTAACTTTCTGTGGCTGCCATTCGCACATTTAATTGGCCACCACCATTTGATGTTAGACCTAAATGTTGCTGCAAAACTAGTAGTAAAAATTTTCAGTTTGTAATGAAAATCACATACCTGTTTATCTTTGGAATCACCATGTGTCACTTAGTGAAGAGAATAATGATGACTAGCGTTTTTAGTACACGTAGTAAATTAGTGATAGACAAAATTTGACATTGGCAGTGCCCTTTATTTCATAGTGAAACTAGTACATTTGTGGCGCCATCTACCATGTTGTTGTTGAAGCTAGTAACAACTGTGGTGCCATCTACCATATTGTTAATGAGACTCAGCTAACCTGTATTTAATGTTTTATAAAATATCTACTAAGTTACTCTTAGGTTTCAAATGAGTCTCTGTGTTCTGCCAGCTTTATTCTTTTTTAAGTTCTGTCGGCTGTATTAGTACCTGGCTGTAGACAGTGGTTGATATTTGTATACGTATAGTCTTTGCACATTAATTGCAGCATGGCTGAATGCTTCCCAGAGAAGTCAAAATGATTGTACAGGTCTGCCAGGGAGTAAAGTGTAAAGCGCTTTGAGCAGTCCTAAGGACTGGATGCTGTGATATACAAGAACTTACCTTTTTCTGTCTTCCGTTGTTCTGTGAGGCTGCTATTCATGTAATGTTACTGTTGCTGTCATGTGACGTGAACCATGTGACATGTGTCATGTGACGTGAACCATGTGTCATGTTATTTCAGGGCTTTGTCTCCCCCCCTGGACTACTCCATCACGCTGGGTCTGGCAGCCATTCTTGCTGTCAAGTACGTCTTCTTCGACAATGACGCCGAGGACGTCATTTGGCAGGGCAACTCGGAGCCTATCGCTGTCATCGACACAGCGTGCGGGGAAGAGCCAATCACACAGTCTGAGACAAAAGTTAGCTGCAAGCCAAGCTGCATGGATGGTGAATGTTTTTTCCGATAATTAGTGGTCACACTCCTCGTAAAATGTAATGTTTTAATTAACTAGAATGTCTAAAACTACTTGTTGTAGCTCGATTGAATGTTCAGGGTATTATGTCTATATTAAAAGGTAGCCATGGAAACAAGATAATTCTTTTAAATTCTGATGGTAGTATTTTTGTGGAAAGTCCCACAGAAAAAATGAATTAATATTTTGCTATATTTTTGTTATTTATCACAAGTAGGGCAGGTAGTTGTGCAATGAAGTAGTTTTGTTATTTATCACAAGTAGGGCAGGTAGTTGTGCAATGAAGTAGTTTTGTTATTTATCACAAGTAGGGTAGGTAGTTGTGCAATGAAGTAGTTTTGTTATTTATCACAAGTAGGGCTGGTAGTTGTGCAATGAAGTAGTTTTGTTATTTATCACAAGTAGGGCAGGTAGTTGTGCAATGAAGTAGTTTTGTTATTTATCACAAGTAGGGCAGGTAGTTGTGCAATGAAGTAGTTTTGTTATTTATCAAAAGTAGGGTAGGTAGTTGTGCAATGAAGTAGTTTTGTTATTTATCACAAGTAGGGCAGGTAGTTGTGCAATGAAGTAGTTTTGTTATTTATCACAAGTAGGGCAGGTAGTTGTGCAATGAAGTAGTTTTGTTATTTATCACAAGTAGGGTAGGTAGTTGTGCAATGAAGTAGTTTTGTTATTTATCACAAGTAGGGCAGGTAGTTGTGCAATGAAGTAGTTTTGTTATTTATCACAAGTAGGGCAGGTAGTTTTGCAATGAAGTAGTTTTGTTATTTATCACAAGTAGGGTAGGTAGTTGTGCAATGAAGTAGTTTTGTTATTTATCACAAGTAGGGCAGGTAGTTGTGCAATTAAGTAGTTTTGTTATTTATTACAAGTAGGGTAGGTAGTTGTGCAATGAAGTAGTTTTGTTATTTATCACATGTAGGGCAGGTAGTTGTGCAATGAAGTAGTTTTGTTATTTATCACAAGTAGGGTAGGTAGTTGTGCAATGAAGTAGTTTTGATATTTATCACAAGTAGGGCAGGTAGTTGTGCAATGAAGTAGTTTTGTTATTTATCACAAGTAGGGCAGGTAGTTGTGCAATGAAGTAGTTTTGTTATTTATCACAAGTAGGGCAGGTAGTTGTGCAATGAAGTAGTTTTGATATTTATCACAAGTAGGGCAGGTAGTTGTGCAATGAAGTAGTTTTGTTATTTATCACAAGTAGGGCAGGTAGTTGTGCAATGAAGTAGTTTTGTTATTTATCACAAGTAGGGTAGGTAGTTGTGCAATGAAATAGTTTTGTTATTTATCACAAGTAGGGTAGGTAGTTGTGCAATGAAATAGTTTTGTTATTTATCACAAGTAGGGCAGGTAGTTGTGCAATGAAGTAGTTTTGTTATTTATCACAAGTAGGGCAGGTAGTTGTGCAATGAAGTAGTTTTGTTATTTATCACAAGTAGGGCAGGTAGTTGTGCAATGAAGTAGTTTTGTTATTTATCACAAGTAGGGCAGGTAGTTGTTCAATGAAGTAGTTTTGCTTAAAAAGTAATAATTTTATAAAATTAATGTTATGTTATTTTACATTTTAAGAATGTATAAACAAATAGTAAGAATCATATTATCTGCTAACCATGGTTACCATTATGCAAATTTATTTGTATTTAATGTCTGACCTTCTTTTCATATAGACTTGGTACACTGCAAATTTGGTAAAGATAGGATAAGTAGTTTTTTAGATGTGACAGTTAACTTAAATATGACATTTCACAAGGAGGTTGTGACCAACACTTTGGACGGTATCTCTTGATTGCATAAATGAGTCCGTACGATACCACAGTTTTGGGTTCTGTACATCACAGTCAGTGTGATGATGTTTATCTAGGTTTTCTTCCAAATGTAAACTTTAGGGTTGTAGGTAAATTGGGTTGACCCAAAGTCAGACATCTTGCCATACAGTATTGTTTTAGAGGTATGAAATAGAAACTTAGCATGCTTCTGGGTGGCCAGCATGGTAGAAAGTAGTTTACACAATATGACAAGATGTTATAACACTGGTCAAACTTTGTTTCCATTATCCATAAACTACTGATTCATTAAATACTCTATGTCAGTTATATTTAGCCAGGGGTTAGGCAATTCAGTGAGATCAGTGAGATGAAGGATATTGATAAGGGGCCACTGGTATTTGTTTTATACAATACAGGTAAAATTTTAAAAATGTAAAAGGAAACAGATTAATTAGCAAAGAAAGGATTCTGAAGACGTAATAAAATGTCTTGTTATAAATACCTAGATGAGGTCGTTTCCTAAAACAGATTGTATGATCAGTGCCCTTTGTTGAAGTTACAGTAGTCAGTCAATGTTTGCCACACGTGACACATTTTACCCATAAATAAATACACACCTTTCTTTGTATTGTATCCAGAAATAGTCCAGATTTTATTTTGGACAAGTTCTCCTTCTAATTATAGGACAAGAGATACTATGAGAGGTGTCATCTTCTAATTATATGACAGGTATGATAGCAGGTGAATGAATGACTGTGCCTCAACTATCTTATCAGTAATTGTCTTACTTTGGAACACTTGACATTGTCATCCTAACCAAATTCTGTTGACATGGTTTCAAGAGTAATATTACAAGAACTTTCCAACTAAATACATCAGACATTTTGTGTAGGTTACTGAAAGTTAAGCAGAATTATAATGATGACATTGAAAGATGGTCTCAAAGTAGGTAATTTGTACAGTTGTCCTTACAGTTGTTGACTTATCAGTTATTGATAAATATTGTTTAAGCTGATACAGCGTTCTTCTAATCACCTTGTCTTGATTTAGAGTATCGGTGAAGAGTCGGAAGTTATGATAAGATGTGATATTGATTGGATAAAGATACCTCTTGAAGGTTTCTCACCTTGTGCTATCAGTGTTAGCTAACCCGTCAGTCCCGGGGTAATGCTCATTGGTTGAAAGGTGTAGCTATTTATTGGAAGGGCCAGCGACGAGCATCAGTTGAGAGTGAAAACTAACCATGCTCGGACGTTGGGTATATAGTATTGACAGTGGATATGATACGTGGAAGATAGATCGGTGCAGTTGGAAGTCGTTTATCCTTCCCACAGGTAAATGTCATTGATATATTCATATTTAGGATAAAGGTTGGGTTGGTTTTTCTCCAGATGTGAAACATCAGGTTTTGCAGTTTCTGCATTTTTTTTCACGATGTGAAGTTTGATTTTTGTGGTATTTCTATGTTGCATTAACCCCCGGTAGCTTTGAGCATCACCCGGACAGCAGCTTTTTTGTTTCTAGAATTATGCTCAACCTGTGCAAGCATGCTTTCTCAGTAGCTGACATTCTACCTTTAATCTTTGTAAGTACCAGTAAACCTTGTCCACTGAGAGAGACAATAAGATATGGTCCGAGTGGTCTGGCGTATTTGCATAGTAAACCAATTTGTACAGTGGTAGGGCTATATAGAAAGCACTTGGTGGGAAAAAGGGATGATGCCATAAACGATAGCTTCTTATACATCCATCTTGGTACACCATTACATACATCAATGTTTATTGCTTTAAAATATTGATATTTTGATATTAAGTTTATTCCATAAAATTATGTACACGGAAATCAGTCAAAAACAGTGTCACGCATAAAATAATAATAATAAAAGGATAAAAGTACACTTGATTCAAATATGATCCTCATTTGTTAACCCTAAGTACAGGGGGTGTTGTAGTAGAAATACTTGACCTGTAGTAAAGGTGGGTAACATGATGACTTGACTTGTATACAGCGGAAAACAATGAAGTGAGTGCCGCAGTCCCAGAGAAGGAGGACAGCAAGGCAGCCTTCACCATCGGCGATGAATCAGACAGTAGTAGTAGTGAGAATGACAACGAGATACCTCGGGCCACCCGATTGGTCGAAACCGTTTCCGTGGAGACGCAGACGTCGGATGCCGAGCCTCAAGACGACATGCCTGTTGTTGCCCGCACGTTAGATGAATGCGTCGCCACGCTGCGGTCTGAGGTGTGTTATGTGAACCAAAGCACTTCTCATGCTGAAACTTGTCTCAATGACACACAGGTCAAAGACTGGTCAAACAGTTGTATGAGAATCTGAAAACATTATTTTAAAACAATTATGAGAAATCACACTTTTATTTTTTTTAATGTTTGAAATGCAATAGAATGTGACATTTCTCTTGAATACAGAGGTATTATTTATTGTTTATTTATGTTAAGTATAGGTTGATAAGGTTATATATTAAGCAAACTAAATATGAAAGGTCTAGTATTTAAACATATTGCACAATGATTTTGTTTGTTAGCTGGTAGCCAGTAAGGTGTTTCAGATCATTTCAGATGCCCTAATTCTCAGAATTATTTGATCTTGGCGAACATCTAAGTTAACGATGTTATGTTTCACGTGTGAAGCTTCATAAATCATACACTTACAACTTTGTTTCGCCTTTACATGTGAACGTTTATTGGTTGGTATTTCAACAACAACACACAGTGTGTATACATATGCATGTTGTGAAAGTGACATGTTTCCTGTGTTTCTGCCAGGCTGGCCCGAGTGTGCTCACTGATAATGAAATCATCCAACTAGTAAAGACAAAGCACATCCCAACGTACAAACTGGAGGCCATCCTGGGGAACCATGTGCGCGGCATCTCCATCAGGTTGGTGGTTCAATACGCATCATTTAGTCATTCTAGAAGGTGTAATGCAGTGAAGCACTCGTATAAGTTGCAGTGGTAAATGAAAGGCATAGATGCAGAAATAGATCGCTTGTTAGTTTAGGTGTGCCAAACGATTAGAATGGAGATGTGATCTAAATAATGAGTTCTAGTTATGGTAAGAACAATGTGTTTCTAGCAAACAATACTATGTGTCTGTAGTGATCAAGTGTTACAAGAACTGGTTGCAGTATTGAGTTGTTGAGTAGTCATAGCCATATTCCAGGGACAGGTGTGAGATGTTGCTAACAGTAAATTTATAGTTCACCATATAGATTGCTTCTGGATTCAGTTAGATTCATAATTTAAAAGTTCAGTTATCTGTCTGAATCCTTAGTGGCTCAATCAGCTTTCAACGCCCTCACAATGTCTACATCAGAATTATACTGAGTCATTCTTGGTCGTCATGCGACATTGTTGGTGGTTGTCACCAGCTACAAGAATATCGCGGGAAGATTTTAGCCAGTGTTCCTGTTGATCGCTGGTCACCAACAACGTCACATGACGACAGAGTTCAGTATAATGCTGATGAAGGTGCTGAAAGCAGATAACTAAACGTGCAGAATCCATTTATACTTGACGTTAGATAAGATAAAATGTTTTGAAACCATCAGATTAACCCGTGAATGTGTTTATTATCTTGTAGGAGGCAAATGTTATCAAAATCACTACCTGCCGACTCAGCACTTCAGAAGCTACCGTACACTCACTACGACTACAAATACGTAAGTGAAATACCCCCTAGTGCATATGAATGTCGTACTTTATCATCATTCCAATTTGCTCTTTGGGGTGCTAATAAATTTGTATCCTTCCAAAGAAATCTTTATAAACTGTACGTTTTAGTACTGAAGCATTCATTTTACAGGAAAACAAGGCGGTTGTTTGGGCCTATACATCTGAAAGTGTTAATACAGTCCAACCATTTGTAACAACAGTCAGCAGCCAGTGGTTTTCTCTGAATGTATTTTCACATGCTAAACCTATCCCTAACCAGGACACCTTGTGTTGTAGGTCGAGGGAGCTTGCTGTGAAAATGTCCTTGGCTATGTCCCTGTTCCCGTTGGCTTTGCCGGACCACTGTTGCTTGATGGGAAGACATATTACGTTCCCATGGCAACGACTGAAGGCTGTCTAATTGCCAGCACAAATAGAGGATGCCGAGCACTTTCAGTAAGTATCACATGGTGATCTTTTGTTTTCTCGAAAGACGCCTTTTCCATAATTATTTGAACATAAGTTAGAACATTAGAATAGTTATCATATACTGTGACCTTAACTACTTTTTATTTTTTATCTTAACATGTTACTTAAATAAACATTTTATTGTATTTTCTGCAGAAAAGTGCTATTATGATATTTGTGTACAGAAGTTTGTAATCATCCAGTTGTATCTGGCATTTGTTTCTGTTGTTTGCACAATCAGATTGGACTAAGTAATGATCCGTATTAGACCAAAATCATGGTTCCAGACTTCAGTAACTGAGCTAGAGGTGATCTTTCACGGAGTTGGGTGTAAACTCTCTGATGAACTGTGCTGTACACATGGCCGCCACATTGAGATGAGTTGGCAGGTCTGGCTCATAACTTGAGCATTTTAACAAACTAATTCAGCAAAACGCATTTTGAATCAGTTGCCGCCGATTCAAAAGGCCATAATTTTGAACAATGGTATACAAAGATGATTTTATTGTGGCATTGAGTACAAAGATGATATAATTATGGGGTTGTGTACAAGGATTGACTGGTTTATTCAGTATAAAAATGTAAACATGTAAATACATAAAATAAATATCTTATCTTAAGGATGACACAACAGAGGGCAAACACTTGTTTCCAATGTGGTCCTCGGAAGAAGGATGATGTTATTGTGGTAATGGTTACAAAGATGATATTGTGGTGTTTCAGTCGTTCGGTGGTGTTCACAGTTGTCTGACAGCGAATGGCATGACACGTGCACCGGTGGTGCGCTTCCAGACGGCGCAGAGGGCCAGTGAGGTGAAGCGGTGGATGGACAACCCGGACAACTTCGCCCTAGTACAGGAGGAATTCAACAGCACTAGTCGGTGCGTACTTAGTGCTTTATTCTTCCAGCGTCTTCCACATAGAATCATAATCCAAGCACACATGCACACTCATATTCCACATACTCACACACTGTGTACACACGATCTCATGCACACATGAACTCACACACCACACCACATACTCACACACTGTGTACACACGATCTCATGCACACATGAACTCACACACCACACCACATACTCACACACTGCGTACACACGATCTCATGTACACATGAACTCACACACCACACCACATACTCCCACACTGCGTACACACGATCTCATGCACACATGAACTCACACACCACACCACATACTCGCACACTGCGTACACACGATCTCATGCACACATGAACTCACACACCACACCACATACTCGCACACTGCGTACACACGATCTCATGCACACATGAACTCACACACCACACCACATACTCGCACACTGCGTACACACGATCTCATGCACACATGAACTCACACACCACACCACATACTCACACACTGCATACACACGATCTCATGCACACATGAACT
Organism: Escarpia spicata; assembly: GCA_963995525.1. Taxonomy (NCBI): domain Eukaryota; kingdom Metazoa; phylum Annelida; class Polychaeta; order Sabellida; family Siboglinidae; genus Escarpia; species Escarpia spicata. The sequence continues at coordinate 30,119,161 of OZ023216.1, read as the reverse complement.
CACACACCACACCACATACTCACACACTGCGTACACACGATCTCATGCACACATGAACTCACACACCACACCACATACTCACACACTGCGTAGACACGATCTCATGCACACATAAACTCACACACCACACCATATACTCACACACTGCGTACACACGATCTCATGCACACATTAACTCACACACCACACCACATACTCGCACACTGCATACACACGATCTCATGCACACATGAACTCACACACCACACCACATACTCACACACTGCGTACACACGATCTCATGCACACATTAACTCACACACCACACCACATACTCACACACTGCGTAGACACGATCTCATGCACACATTAACTCACACACCACACCACATACTCGCACACTGCATACACACGATCTCATGCACACATGAACTCACACACCACACCACATACTCACACACTGCGTAGACACGATCTCATGCACACATTAACTCACACACCACACCACATACTCACACACTGCGTACACACGATCTCATGCACACATGAACTCACACACCACACCACATACTCACACACTGCGTAGACACGATCTCATGCACACATGAACTCACACACCACACCACATACTCGCACACTGCGTACACACGATCTCATGCACACATGAACTCACACACCACACCACATACTCCCACACTGCGTACACACGATCTCATGCACACATGAACTTACACACCACACCACATACTCACACACTGCGTACACACGATCTCATGCACACATGAACTCACACACCACACCACATACTCACACACTGCGTACACACGATCTCATGCACACATGAACTCACACACCACACCACATACTCACACACTGCATACACACGATCTCATGCACACATGAACTCACACACCACACCACATACTCGCACACTGCGTAGACACGATCTCATGCACACATTAACTCACACACCACACCACATACTCACACACTGCGTAGACACGATCTCATGCACACATGAACTCACACACCACACCACATACTCGCACACTGCGTAGACACGATCTCATGCACACATTAACTCACACACCACACCACATACTCGCACACTGCATACACACGATCTCATGCACACATTAACTCACACACCACACCACATACTCGCACACTGCGTAGACACGATCTCATGCACACATTACCTCACACACCACACCACATACTCGCACACTGCATACACACGATCTCATGCACACATGAACTCACACACCACACCACATACTCACACACTGCGTAGACACGATCTCATGCACACATGAACTCACACACCACACCACATACTCCCACACTGCGTACACACGATCTCATGCACACATTAACTCACACACCACACCACATACTCACACACTGCGTACACACGATCTCATGCACACATGAACTCACACACCACACCACATACTCGCACACTGCATACACACGATCTCATGCACACATGAACTCACACACCACACCACATACTCACACACTGCGTAGACACGATCTCATGCACACATTAACTCACACACCACACCACATACTCCCACACTGCGTACACACGATCTCATGCACACATTAACTCACACACCACACCACATACTCACACACTGCATACACACGATCTCATGCACACATGAACTCACACACCACACCACATACTCGCACACTGCATACACACGATCTCATGCACACATGAACTCACACACCACACCACATACTCGCACACTGCGTACACACGATCTCATGCACACATGAACTCACACACCACATACTCCCACACTGCGTACACACGATCTCATGCACACATTAACTCACACACCACACCACATACTCACACACTGCGTAGACACGATCTCATGCACACATGAACTCACACACCACACCACATACTCGCACACTGCATACACACGATCTCATGCACACATGAACTCACACACCACACCACATACTCACACACTGCGTAGACACGATCTCATGAACTCACACACCACACCACATACTCGCACACTGCGTACACACGATCTCATGCACACATGAACTCACACACCACACCACATACTCGCACACTGCGTACACACGATCTCATGCACACATGAACTCACACACCACACCACATACTCGCACACTGTGTACACACGATCTCATGCACACATTAACTCACACACCACACCACATACTCGCACACTGCGTACACACGATCTCATGCACACATGAACTCACACACCACACCACATACTCGCACACTGCGTACACACGATCTCATGCACACATGAACTCACACACCACACCACATACTCACACACTGCATACACACGATCTCATGCACACATTAACTCACACACTACACCACATACTCGCACACTGCATACACACGATCTCATGCACACATGAACTCACACACCACACCACATACTCGCACACTGCATACACACGATCTCATGCACACATTAACTCACACACCACACCACATACTCACACACTGCGTACACACGATCTCATGCACACATGAACTCACACACTACACCACATACTCGCACACTGCGTACACACGATCTCATGCACACATGAACTCACACACCACACCACATACTCGCACACTGCGTACACACGATCTCATGCACACATGAACTCACACACCACACCACATACTCACACACTGCGTACACACGATCTCATGCACACATGAACTCACACACCACACCACATACTCGCACACTGCATACACACGATCTCATGCACACATGAACTCACACACCACACCACATACTCACACACTGCGTAGACACGATCTCATGAACTCACACACCACACCACATACTCGCACACTGCGTACACACGATCTCATGCACACATGAACTCACACACCACACCACATACTCGCACACTGCGTAGACACGATCTCATGCACACATTAACTCACACACCACACCACATACTCGCACACTGTGTACACACGATCTCATGCACACATTAACTCACACACCACACCACATACTCGCACACTGCGTACACACGATCTCATGCACACATGAACTCACACACCACACCACATACTCGCACACTGCGTACACACGATCTCATGCACACATGAACTCACACACCACACCACATACTCACACACTGCATACACACGATCTCATGCACACATTAACTCACACACTACACCACATACTCGCACACTGCATACACACGATCTCATGCACACATGAACTCACACACCACACCACATACTCGCACACTGCATACACACGATCTCATGCACACATTAACTCACACACCACACCACATACTCACACACTGCGTACACACGATCTCATGCACACATGAACTCACACACCACACCACATACTCGCACACTGCGTACACACGATCTCATGCACACATGAACTCACACACCACACCACATACTCACACACTGCGTACACACGATCTCATGCACACATTAACTCACACACCACACCACATACTCACACACTGCGTACACACGATCTCATGCACACATGAACTCACACACCACACCACATACTCGCACACTGCGTACACACGATCTCATGCACACATGAACTCACACACCACACCACATACTCACACACTGCGTACACACGATCTCATGCACACATTAACTCACACACCACACCACATACTCACACACTGCATACACACGATCTCATGCACACATGAACTCACACACCACACCACATACTCGCACACTGCGTACACACGATCTCATGCACACATGAACTCACACACCACACCACATACTCACACACTGCATACACACGATCTCATGCACACATTAACTCACACACTACACCACATACTCGCACACTGCATACACACGATCTCATGCACACATGAACTCACACACCACACCACATACTCGCACACTGCATACACACGATCTCATGCACACATTAACTCACACACCACACCACATACTCACACACTGCGTACACACGATCTCATGCACACATGAACTCACACACCACACCACATACTCGCACACTGCGTACACACGATCTCATGCACACATGAACTCACACACCACACCACATACTCACACACTGCGTACACACGATCTCATGCACACATTAACTCACACACCACACCACATACTCACACACTGCGTAGACACGATCTCATGCACACATTAACTCACACACCACACCACATACTCGCACACTGCATACACACGATCTCATGCACACATGAACTCACACACCACACCACATACTCACACACTGCGTACACACGATCTCATGCACACATGAACTCATACACCACACCACATACTCACACACTGCGTACACACGATCTCATGTACACATGAACTCACACACCACACCACATACTCACACACTGCGTACACACGATCTCATGCACACATGAACTCACACACCACACCACATACTCGCACACTGCGTACACACGATCTCATGCACACATGAACTCACACACCACACCACATACTCACACACTGCGTACACACGATCTCATGCACACATTAACTCACACACCACACCACATACTCACACACTGCGTACACACGATCTCATGCACACATGAACTCACACACCACACCACATACTCGCACACTGCGTACACACGATCTCATGCACACATGAACTCACACACCACACCACATACTCACACACTGCATACACACGATCTCATGCACACATTAACTCACACACCACACCACATACTCACACACTGCATACACACGATCTCATGCACACATTAACTCACACACCACACCATATTCATAGACAGAATAAAATATGTACCATATAACTTGATGTATTCGGACACCATAAAAATCTACAACACTAATTCTTTTTCTGTACTGTGTGTTTGTGGATACCTATTATTTTTATGTCTGCTAATACATGCAGTCCATCATGACTGTTTCCAGACCCCCAACATTTTGTTGTATCGTATGTTTTCAGACAGCTGTGAATTAACTTAAGGTGTCCAATACATACAATCAGTATGGTACTGTCTTTTACTCTGCTGCTGGTTGTAGATTTGCAAAGCTGCAGAAAGTTCAGATTGCGCAATCAGCAAGAAACCTGTACACACACACACGCACATACATGCATACACACACACACGCACATACATGCATACACACACACACACGCATATATACACACACGCACATACATGCATACACACACACACGCACATACATGCATACACACACACACGCACATACATGCATACACACACACACGCATACACACACACACGCACATACATGCATACACACACACACACACACATGCATACACACACGCACACATACAGACACACACACACGCACACATACAGACAAACACACACATGCACACACACATGCACACGCACACACACACGCATATACACACACACACACACACACACACACGCACACATACAGACAGACACACACATATATACACACATGCACACACACACGCACACATACAGACACACACATACACACATGCATACACACACGTGCACGCACATGCACATACACACACACACCCACACATGCACACACACGTATGCACACACATGCCTACATACGCATACATGCACACAAATACACACGCGCACTTACAGACCACACCTCATTACTACATAAAATAATATTTGTACCGTTTTCGGACACTTGTTTTGGACACCCTAAAATCAACAAAAAATAATTCTGTTTCTGTACTGCATGTTTTCAGACAGCTGAAATTTTTATTATTTTAAATTTTTTACTCTGCTGTTGGTTGTAGATTTGCAAAGTTACAGAAAGTTCACATTGTTCAATCGGCAAGAAACCTCTACATCCGCTTCGTTGTGTTCACGGGTGACGCCATGGGCATGAACATGGTCTCCAAGGTACATCTTCTCAATAAAAATGTCACTTTTGTCACAGCAAAGTGGGTTGGAAAATTGTTAAATGGAGTCTTTTTTATCTCTTGGGATTCCACAGATCATAAGCCTTAAAATGATACCTCATTTGTTTTTCAGTAGTTTTCTTTTAATTGCTAAAATTGAAGCAAATTAAAAAAAACTACTTTTGAGAAACAAGGTGAATTAGTTTCGTGTTGTCGATTTGTTTTTTATCTGAGGGTTCGTAAATACATGTTTTTATATTAATTTTGGACTGTTTGTCAAGGAAACTAAAAACATTGAAAGGTAAGATTATAATGTGTGCATTTCTTCCAAGGTCACGACATTGAAGGGACATGGCTTTGACAGCTATTTTTGGCCTGCATGCAGGACAGGCCTGTGTCACTTAATACTAGTTTGCTGTGTAACCCAGGTTTTGTTTCAGGGTGCAGAGAAGGCCCTAAACTTCCTCGTAGACAACCAGTTCCCAGACATGGAGATTCTCAGTTTGAGCGGAAATTTCTGTACAGACAAGAAGCCCTGCGCCATTAACTGGTATGTCTCAGTTCTCACTTGGAGCATTTAAAAAAAAAAAAATTTGCATAGGTTATTTATTTATATGCTATAGATTTTATAAAAATCCTTTTGTGTAGTTATAATTTTTAAAACGTCATCTATTTGATATGTTTTAAATATATCTTTACTGCATTTTATAATATACTCTTTTATGTAATTTGTTATTTTAGCAGTAACATATAATTTTACTTGTACATTGATATTTTTAACCCACAAGGCTTGGGGAGATAAAATGTACATTTTATAAGGTTATCGTGAATAAAGAAAGTTTATTATTATTATTAACCAGTCAGTAAACTCGGCCAGAATATTTAAATATGTTGTCATCAGTTAACGTAATGTGTGTACGTTGTACAGGCTTGAAGGGCGTGGTAAGTCGGTGGTGTGTGACGCCGTCGTTCCTGCCAGCATCGTCACATCGACCCTCAAGACCACTGTCGCTGCACTGGTGGACCTCAACATCAGTAAGAACTTAATGGGATCGGCCATGGCTGGCAGTATTGGCGGCTTCAACGCACACGCCGCAAACACTGTCACCGCCATCTACATAGCCACTGGACAGGTGACGTACACCTGACATAACACTCTCTACGTTCTTTATATTCAGTTTCTGATAATTTAGGTGTGTGCATCTTTTTGTGACGTACGTTGAAATATTTGTGCAGATTTGATATCACAGTCAGTGAAGTTGTCGAGTTATTAGTATTGCTTAATAACTTGTTTGTGCCCCTGACAGTTGAATTACATCAACTGTGGATACACATGACAATGTCCTTGTCCATCATGCAGTCACCGTCACACATGCATGCATGCTTGTGTGTGTGCACACACTGACATGATTATAGCAGAATATTCCACTTTCATCGCCACCGTTATGAGCTAGTATAGTAGGATAAACTGTTTGTTAGGAACGGTGCATCAGTACATGGCACCAAATGAAACAACTCCAATGAAACCAGTTTTGTTTAGTTTTAACCATTGATGGTTTGATTTAGTTGTTAATGCGTAGGCACTTTGAAGTTTTTGGTGGTGCTATTAGCTGGCATGTGAGCGTCTGTAAAGGACCAGTGGAGAGTATTCTGCTGTTACAGGAACCTGTAAAGGACCATTAGTGGAGAGTATTCTGTTGTTACAAAGCCCTGTAAAGAACCATTAGTGGACAGTATTCTACTATTATAGAACCCTGTAAAGAACCATTAGTGGACAGTATTCTACTGTTATAGAACCCTGTAAAGGACCATTAATGGAGAGTATTCTATTGTTACAAAACCCTGTAAAGAACCATTAGTGGACAGTATTCTACTGTTACAGAACCCTGTAAAGAACCATTAGTGGACAGTATTCTACTGTTACATAACCTTGTAAAGGAGCATTAGTGGACAGTATTCTACTGTCATAAAACCCTGTAAAGGAGCATTAGTGGACAGTATTCTACTGTTACAAAACCCTGTAAAGGACCATTAGTGGACAGTATTCTACTGTTACAGAACCCTGTAAAGAACCATTAGTGGACATATTCTACTGTTACAGAACCCTGTAAAGAACCATTAGTGGACAGTATTCTACTGTTACAGGACCCTGTAAAGAACCATTAGTGGACAGTATTCTACTGTTACAGAACCCTGTAATGAACCATTAGTGGACAGTATTCTACTGTTACAAAACCCTGTAAAGGACCATTAGTGGACAGTATTCTACTGTTACAAAACCCTGTAAAGGACCATTAGTGGACAGTATTCTACTGTTACAAAACCATGTAAAGGAGCATTAGTGGACAGTATTCTACTGTTACAGGACCCTGTAAAGGACCATTAGTGGACAGTATTCTACTGTTACAAAACCATGTAAAGGAGCATTAGTGGACAGTATTCTACTGTTACAAAACCCTGTAAAGAACCATTAGTGGACAGTATTCTACTGTTACAGAACCCTGTAAAGAACCATTAGTGGACAGTATTCTACTGTTACAGAACCCTGTAAAGAACCATTAGTGGACAGTATTCTACTGTTACAGAACCCTGTAAAGAACCATTAGTGGACAGTATTCTACTGTTACAAAACCCTGTAAAGGACCATTAGTGGACAGTATTCTACTGTTACAGAACCCTGTAAAGAACCATTAGTGGACAGTATTCTACTGTTACAAAACCATGTAAAGGAGCATTAGTGGACAGTATTCTACTGTTACAAAACCATGTAAAGGACCATTAGTGGACAGTATTCTACTGTTACAGAACCCTGTAAAGAACCATTAGTGGACATATTCTACTGTTACAGAACCCTGTAAAGAACCATTAGTGGACAGTATTCTACTGTTACAGGACCCTGTAAAGAACCATTAGTGGACAGTATTCTACTGTTACAGAACCCTGTAATGAACCATTAGTGGACAGTATTCTACTGTTACAAAACCCTGTAAAGGACCATTAGTGGACAGTATTCTACTGTTACAAAACCCTGTAAAGAACCATTAGTGGACAGTATTCTACTGTTACAGAACCCTGTAAAGAACCATTAGTGGACAGTATTCTACTGTTACAGAACCCTGTAAAGAACCATTAGTGGACAGTATTCTACTGTTACAAAACCCTGTAAAGGACCATTAGTGGACAGTATTCTACTGTTACAGAACCCTGTAAAGAACCATTAGTGGACAGTATTCTACTGTTACAAAACCATGTAAAGGAGCATTAGTGGACAGTATTCTACTGTTACAAAACCATGTAAAGGAGCATTAGTGGACAGTATTCTACTGTTACAAAACCCTGTAAAGGACCATTAGTGGACAGTATTCTACTGTTACAGAACCCTGTAAAGAACCATTAGTGGACAGTATTCTACTGTTACAGAACCCTGTAAAGAACCATTAGTGGACAGTATTCTACTGTTACAGGACCCTGTAAAGAACCATTAGTGGACAGTATTCTACTGTTACAGAACCCTGTAATGAACTATTAGTGGACAGTATTCTGCTGTTACAGGACCCTGTAAAGAACCATTAGTGGACAGTATTCTGCTGTTACAGGACCCTGCCCAGAACGTGTGCAGTTCCAACTGTCTGACAGTGATGGAAGCCACTGGACCAAACAACGACGACCTGTACATCAGTTGCACTATGCCATCAATAGAGGTTGGCACTATCGGGGGCGGAACAGTGCTGCCACCACAGGCAGCTTGTCTCGAGGTGAGTGTCTTTGTGTTACAACCCGTTTGAATTTCAAAATATCTGCCTCATTGGTCTTATTTTTATCAATTAGATTTTAGAAGTTATGTTTGTAATCTTGTACATTGTTAGCACTACCCAGATCTGAGATCATCGATCTTTTAAATACATATTTCCAGTGAATCAACATGTCACGTGCAAAATTTAACCAAGGAAGTACAGTAATGGCGGTATGTATTTGGACATCTAAAAATAATTAAATTCTTAGCTGTTCACAAACATACAGTACACAAAATATTTTTGTTGTGCGAGGAAACATACAGCCACTATGTACTGTGTGTATTGGCCACCTAAACGTTACAGTGTCATGGTAGTTTTATATATAACTATGTGATGTCTATATGTGCATATAGACGAAGTGTGTGATTGGTTGACAGATGCTGGGAGTGCGGGGGGCCCACAAGGAGAATCCGGGTGAGAATGCATGTTGTCTCGCTCGCATCGTCTGTGCCACGGTGGTTGCGAGCGAACTCTCCCTTATGTCTGCCCTCGCTGCCGGACACCTGGTGAGAAGTCACCTTAAACACAATCGGTGAGTGCATTTAGTTGTTTATAATTACACCACAAAGACAAACTAACTAAGAAAAATGTGCCAGCCACATGCGAATGTAACATAAGCCTATGCGTAGCTGTTATCTTTTGCTAATAACTTCACCATTTCACAGCAGATCGACCAGTGCTTATCGCCAATCGATTCGGCATTAAATTTGGAAACAAATAAATGTTGTTTTGTGAAAATTACATTTCATTTGTTACTGTGCTGACACTTAAAAGGTGAAAGATTTGCGAATTTTACCCGAGTGTCGATGTTTACCACTGTTTCGGTAGTTCACTCGTTACTCGTGCCGTTAGTTAAGTTTCTAATATTTTATTCGATGCGTATGCAAGATATTTGGGCATATTGTGGTTCCTAACAGCAAACAAATATGATCTACACAAATAATATTGTATTGATAACTTGTAGAAAATAATTTGAGTATGTTTACCGTTAAAAGTGGATCTCCCCATCGGGATAAAATAGACTGATCCATACAACCTTAGCAATGGACACTAGTACAAGTCGATCTTTGATGTGAGGGGCGTGCGATACCCGTCGTTAACTGATATTTTGCTAAACATTCTTTGTGCTATTTTCGCTGTTTGTTATCCAACTTTACATGATCGAATATGTTTATGTCTACTGTAACACGTATGTGTTACGTATACCGCAACACGTATGTGTTACGTATACCGCAAGACGTATGTGTTACGTATACCGCAACACGTATGTGTTACGTATACCGCAAGACGTATGTGTTACGTATACCGCAAGACGTATGTGTTACGTATACCGCAACACGTATGTGTTACGTATACCGCAACACGTATGTGTTACGTATACCGCAACACGTATATGTGTTACGTATACCGCAACACGTATGTGTTACGTATACCGCAACACGTATGTGTTACTTATACCGCAACACGTATGTGTTATGTTAAAAATTATTAGGGAATTGCGAAATATAGTAAATAACAGGAATGTCGACAAACGGAGCTGCTACGCCCATGTCCGACCGGCGAGAATATGTTGGCGTGTCATTGCTATTTAGGCCGACTTTCAAATTACGTTTACGATCTACAGATACGCATGAGAAATCATATTCATTATCTATTTACTCAACTTTGGAAATAATGTACATATGTACGTTATATGTCACATTAAAGCAAAGTTAATGTCATATAATAAAGTAGTGTCGATGGTGGAATAAAAAGTTGTAATGGGTAAAAAATTGCATTTTTTATAACAAAATGCTTGCCCGATCCTACATAGTAACAAAATACAGTCATACTTGTCCCAAACATTTGCACTATGGCAGGTTGATGATTAAATGTTCTACTTTCTAGGTCTGTGTTGAACATGAACCCCAATGCCACTCCAGTACCGCCACCATCGTTGACTCCACCGGCACCACACAGCAAAACAAACGAACCGGGAACATGTATAAACAGAGCCTCATAATGGACATCCAGCCAATCAGCGTGCAGTGCCATGTCACATGATCATTTGACCATCGACACATTGACATGTGGCGCAAACTGACATTAGCCACAGATTTGATAAACATTTGCATTATATTTGTATACTGGTGCATAGTGAGTTATCAGTGTGCCATTACTGCATGGGAATGCGAACTACCGGTAGTCTGTGTAGACATGGTACCTTATACTTGGCGCGGTCTGTGACTATGGTATCTGTTAGCCCTTATGGGGTAACGTAATTTATCCCGTCTTACTAACCCTCGTTTGTATTGGGTCACCTCCGATAGATTTATACATGTACACCTGTATATATACATCAGAAAACTACATAAAGTGTGCTTATAACTGAGAACTTCTTACAACGAATACTGACGCTGAAGAAATGTGTCATTAAGCCACAGTCTTTCTGAGGAAGCTGTATAACTCACCCCCTCGTTATATAGACACCGGTGACATGTGACAGTGGTGAAATAATCGTAACCTTTCCCGATGTTGAGGAAGCAAATTGATGTGACATTGTACTAACAATATTTCTGCAAGCACCCCTGAAATACCCCCCACAATCGAGAGATAATTGATCACATTTATTGGTGATGTGGTTCTGTATTCATTTTCTGTCGTCAAAACTTGTTGCCATGTTGTTGTCACCATACACGTGTTTATGCTATGGATATGGTTGGGATTAACGGGAGCAAATCTCGAACAAGGATAAACTGTGATGCTCAGATCCTGTACGAAGGTTATTAAAGTATGTAGGTTGTGATGCAAATGCCTAAAGCATATCTTTGGACAGACCCGCAGCTACCATAAATATATCATCCAGCTGATGATGTCCATGTTGAAATAACATGTCGGATCTTGTTGGTCGAGCAAATCTATCAAAATATATAATTTATTCACCAGTATTTTTGTGACAAGACAGGACATGTAAATAGAGGTAGAACAGAGAGATGTTTGTTATTGCTTTTGTGACAAATGGCTACATGTTAACGAGATGGGTTTGGAAGTAGGCACATCTTTGCGAAATACAAGGTAATTTATACGTTTGTTGGCGTAGACAGTTCCAAAGATGAAATTCAACGGCTACCTTGGTGATTACTGTACATTTTTAGCTGTGGTGGTGGCGTCACTTGGAAATGGATCTGATGTGCTTTGTGTATTTAATATGACCTATTAAAGGATGGTTGTATACTCATATATTGACTGGCTATGTAGAATGCCTTGCAGATACCCCATTTCAGTTTGGCTGGGGCCCAATATTAAATCCTACCAAGTGTATCTTTGGGTAAGATATACCATCAGCACAGCTTGAACAGCAGCCTATCTAGTAATGCTGTAGTTGTAGCAATTCTACAGGGCAACTTCAACCCAGTGCATCTGTTAACAGTATTGTAGATGTTGGATTGTGTTTTAGCATCCGCTTAATGAATGGCAGATTAATCGTCAGCATATTTAAATAATTATAGATAAGTTTTGAGAGGTGCTTAACATGAAAAAATGTATCCACTGATTATATTAATCCAAGATAGTATTAAATAGGTGGGTGATATTCTTGTAGAAATGAGTTTTTTATATATAAAATCCGTTTATAAAACTGCAATTTGCTAGTTATTCTCTGTGTAAAATAATTATCAATTAAATTGTTATTTATCATACTTTCAAGTGTTGAGACGAGTATTATGCTTCACACTGAACAGTTATCCCTGCACTACCAACAGATACAGAGGCAGCAGTATTTGTGTATGCAATGACCCCATAGACAGTGGGGTATTTGTATTGTAGAGGTAGTACTTTATACTGTGTGACGTAATTGCAGTTTGTGTCAGCTAAAGTGTGCATTAGCCACTGTAGGAAAGCTTTTGTGAAAACACCAACTGTTTTATATATAAAATATATAATTACTGTGTGTGCACGTGCATATTTCTGTTTGGAAATATACAGTATTAATTTACATCAGCCAAGTGATACATTTGAGAAGTTGTAGAATTTAAAAGCAATGATATTGATCAAATCTGCTTTTGGGAAGATAATTAATTTTAACCCGAAACCTGTCGGATCAGAATTTGGGACATGTCCTGATTTGCTATAACATATTTTGCTCCTCTAACACGAGGCTGCAGCTTAACTGTACATTTGTTTCTCTTAATTAAAGACGAGGCTGCAGTTTAGCCTAACATTTTGCTCCGTTTAAATACAAGACTATACTATGTCTCTCAGATTATAAGACAAATGTGAAAGATGTCCAGGCGGCACAGATGCACAAAATGTTAAGAATGATGTAACATAATCAATAATTCTAGGTTTCTCATCAGCACCTATTAAAAATAGGTACCAGAATTTTTTTTAAATATAATTATGTGTCAGTGCAACAGATGAAAACACAATTGAATTTGTTGGTGTTTGTCACTTGTAAGAAATACACTTTGTACACATATATCAAGTTGTAGCTCCTTTGACCATCACTACTACCCTACCTCCATCAGCATAATACAAACCTCACCACTCATTTCTTTTTGACAAAGTTCTGATGAGAAACCAGGAGTTATTTTTGTATGGCCATATGGAATGTTCTGCACTGCTACTTTAAGGAATGTGTTGTCGGAAGTGTTTCCGGTGTGCTTCGTGTTTGTTGACCAAGTAATACACTGCTTACAAAATATGCTGGCAAGTTTTGGGTAAAAATTGCCAACATGGATATGTAATAAGTACTAGCCACTGTGTGAGAAATCAACAATAGAAATATCACAAGGTTTATTGGAGAATGCTGACCAAGTTGGTGCCATGAGAATTGTTATTTATAATTTTTATTGATACTAGCGTACGTGTATCAGGGTAGAAATACCTGCTGAAATGTTGTTGTCAGATTCCGAGTTTGACAGATGTGGTTAATGTATGCAGAAGACGTTTGCCTCAGAAACTGTTAAGCATTCAGAACATTTGTTGTTGTATTTTTGCTTGTAGATCTGTAGACTAAAACAGTACATAACACTTATTGTATCTTGGTGCTTAGATAATAAAAATTTCAGTATTTCAGCAGAACACCAAATGGAAATTTTTGTGTGTTTGAGTTTTGATTAATGTTTGTGCTTTTATTGCTATTTCGTTCTTTGTGTTACCATGGAAGTATGTCTTCGACATTAATTTAAAGGCAGATAGAAAGAATAAACTGCGATTACCTGGTACATGCCATGTAGAATTGTGCTGTGGTTTTTATTTATGCCAATTTTGAATGATGCCCACCTATTAGAATGACAACAGAAATCAATAAGATCCACAAATGAACCCATTTGGTTATCAACGTCTTCTGGTTTGCTGCTCTTGCAATGAAGAAACCATAAAAGTTGGTTATAAACCCAACAGTGCACAGCTAACGAGACTGTGAAAGTCACTCTAGAAGATGATGTTCTTATGTCAGTAGTTCAACAAATGTGGGCCGTATCCCACAATACAAACTTACAAAGTGCACAAAATGTAGTTTCTGAAGACCATCATATTTAAGAAAACATGGTGTACTTACGATAGACCTACGAGTTGGCACCGACGTATTAGAAAAATACTTTGTTCTCAGTATTTCTAGAACATTACACATATTATTTATGTAAGGGGAAAATTCACTTTTGGGCCTATGCACCCAAGATTTAATGAAAACAAGTAATTTGCAAGACAATCAAGACTTTTATGCCAGCACTTACTAACTAACCTTGTTACAGAACCTACACTTCACGACTTCTCTGTGCTGGCAGATAATCTGTCAACAAATTCCTCACAACTCCAGTTGGAGGCGCCACTGGTGTGGCCTTTGCTTTGAGCAAGTCATCATTCTTTGCTTGTTGCTTGCTCTAGTGTCGTGTTGTTTTGGTATCCGTAGATATCGGCTGATTTTGACAAAATATTTTATAACCCAACTATATCACCTTCAGTGATGTACCGTATTCGTTCTATTAAGCATACAGTACGCTTAGAAAATATATTAGACATGGAAATATGTCAAAAACTTTTGTGTTCCAGTAAGCGCACAGGTGTGAACTCATTTTCTTTGGTTCCTGATTACAGCCTTCTCAGCAGATATGATTGGCAAGGGATTTATGCATCTCGCATACAACAAATGTATGAACAACAAGATACCAGAACACTGTAAAACTCTGATAATTTAGGTAGACCTTTCGATGTTGTTTCATCTCTAAGCTTTGAATCTAGTGTGATATTGGTAGAAATTAAAACACTATGATGGATTCAACAGTCAAGGTTGGCATTGAGATCACAGTCACGATGTCGGATGCTGCTAAAAAAGGGGGTGTACACTAATTAGGGCAAGTACACTTAATAGAACGAATACGGTATGTTGTTTTACACATGTATATTGTTGCAAATGGCTTTTGTTTCCCTTTAGAATGACCAATCCCACAAGAAGATTAACTGTGTAGAGTCGTGAAGCAGAACTTAATAAAATGTCAGGGAAAGACGTTTGTATTGAGTGATGTGGTCACTGTGCATTGTTAGTGGCTTGAGTTTTGGGTGTCACAGTAAACCTATATATTGACAAAATACAGTGCGTTATAAATAATGAAAAGGCATACATCGTACATCTACACACCTATGAGAAATCATTGTAAGATACACACTCAAAACACTATGTGTTACAGACGTCATTTAACTGTCGACTCCCAACTACAGGATACAGACATTGAACCCTATATGCCCACAGCATGGAACTCTGAATTACATTGGTATGTTTACAATTAGCCTTCATTCATCTAACTGCTAGGTGCTAACCTACCCTAACTGCTAGGTGCTAACCTACCCTATCCTTGTGGTTATATTGTTTCCCTCCAGCTTTAAAGTAATCTTATGCCCCATTTCCACAACCTCACACACCTAGTTAAAAGTATCCCATCGATCAGTTTCCCACAAACATCTTCCCGTGATCATCCGATAATTATTCCCACATTCCTAATTTCCCATGAACACTCAATGATTCCCCTGAAATCTACACATTCCCTCTGGCTCAACAAAAGAATGATCCAACAACCAATATAACGTTACTGTGAGGAAAATGTTCATGCGGCATATATAGTGGCTCCCCCTCCTGGCTGCGTGGCAAACAAGCTCTCCTCGACAACACTTTTGCGATGTGCGTCTTTCGCATAGAATCCATCGTACATCTTGCGAATAAACACTTCTTTCTGACTGGCTGGAACCAATGACACAGCACAACCGCCCCAACCAGCTCCGGTGAGGCGTGACCCGAGGGCTCCTGACTGGCTGAAAATAAAACCATATTTTTTAATTATTCGAGATGCTTTGTTAAGAAATTAAGCTGATCAAGTAACAAAGAATTCACAAAAACTTAATTATTTTAGGTGAAATATGCCATATTAAATGTACCCATGTTTAAATGGAATCTAGAAAGATTTCATTGGTCAACTGATGTGTAGCTACCGTAACGACAGCATTGCCATTTATTTGGCACCTAAAACTAATAAAATTCTCAGCTGTTCGAAAAACATACAATACCAAAACAATATTGTTGGTGTCTGAAAAAACACAGTCACAATGTACTGTGTCTATACAGACATGCAAACAATTATGTTTGTTCAAAACCATATAGTACAGAAAAATAATTTTTGTACATTTTTAGGGTATCCGAAAACATACAATGTCTGAACACGTACAGTGATTATGGTAGTTTGAGGTTTCCAATCATTAAAATGCTAAAATTGTCAGAATTTTTCGTATTTCTTTTTTGGTCTTTGTTGCTTTGCAAAAGTAGACATGTTCATGCCACAGAGTAGCGAACCCGACAGTTAGAAGGAATAAAATCACACGGTGACAAGCACTACAATGTCAAGGTATAATCAACAGCCATTTTGAAGCGTGTTACAACTCATCCACAGACTTAATATCAGATTCTGTGACAATCCTGTTAACATTTAAAACATCTATGTCGGACAGTAAAAACATCTGACTATTGAGAACTAAAGACTGGTATTTTTGAAACAAATGCAGTATTCCTTCTATTAAGCGTACAAGCCCTAATTAGCGAACACCCCTTTTAGCAGAGTGTGACGCCCTGACAGTGATCTCCAATGTCTTGACTGCTGAATCCATCCTTGTAATTTAATTTCTACCAATGTCAAAGAGATTCAAAGCTCAGGGATGAAAAAATGTCAAAAGGTCTACCTAAATTATCAGACTTTACAGGGTCCTGGTGTCCTTTTGTCATGTTTAGATGCATACGTTGCTTGCTAGTCACCTCTGCTGAGATGGCTGTACCCAGGAACCCACAAAATGGGTGTACACCCCAGTACACTTGTTTAAACAAAAAAAACTTATTTTCACATTTCAAATATTTGTTAAGCGAACTGTACGTTTAATAGGAGTACATTGTGCCAAAATCGTCTTTTTCTTGATAAAACAAAGTCAGTGTTACTGGGCCAAGGTAATTTAACAGTAAAACAGGGTGCACATGTACTTACAGAGCAAGGTTAACCAAGACATCAAGGTCATGACAGCTGCACTCGTAGAGGTCACGGCAGCTGGCATGACTCTCGTTCATGAGTCGTCCCAGCATCTCCAGGGCGTCATTCGGTTGGTTGTCACAGACAGCCTTGAACTGCATGACCCTCTGAGCCTCGCTGTACACGTGCAATGCCCGGTCACGGAGCTTGAAGCTGTCCACTGAAAGTTGTCATCATTTAGGTGTAAATGAGGAAAAGATTTATATGTCCACTACAAATGTTTCAAGTATATTACTGTGTAATATCGTACAAATTCAATTAGTTTCACAACTGTTTTTAGCAAAAATATCTCTATCTTTGAAAATATTTGCATACGGATCATTACCGGAGGTTCTGACGGAAACGTATGTGGACTGGCAAAATAAACGGGGTAAGTGTACGTTTGCTGTAGAAGTGTAGTGTTGGCCCAAATACACATTGTTTTATATTAATGGCACAGTTGTTAATTGAATCCCTCTGTAACCATATAGGATAGTGGTAGAGTAGCGCACACAATTGAAGATATTGGTAGAGTAGCATAAATAATTAGAGATAGTGGTATAGTAACGCAGATAATTGGAAATAATAGTAAGTAGCACAAACAATTGGACATAGCAGTAGAGTAGCATAGATAATTGGTGATGGTGGTATAGTAGCACAAATAATTGGAGATAATAGTAAGTAGCTCAAACAATTGGACATAGTGGTAGAATAGCATAGATAATTTGTGATAGTGGTATAGTAGCACAAATAATTGGAGATGTTGGTACAGTAGTGCAAACAATTGCACAAGGCTACAGACTGAGTCCGATTACTCGAGCTACTCCATCAGCCACCAGGTACAATTACAGCAAAATGCAGAACGAAAATGAATCATTTTATATTTATTTCACATGCCTAATGAATTGAGAGTTGAATGAATTCAAAGTTGTAGATACATTTCGTATCACCGTTGTCAGCTGTCATTTGTGTGCAGTCAACAAGATCAATGGTAAACTGCGTAAATTTTTGAATCTCAAAATGTTAGTGCAAGTAAATGGTTGTCTGCCATTTTTTGGGATCGGTCAGCCTGTTATAGTATACCACTATACATAGTCATTTAATGTATTCAACACAGGTACATGGGTCACTATTGTTCCACTTTATTGTATTTTCTTATATGAATAATAGAATGTCTGTAAGCTCCCCGATCTCGAAACATATCCGTATCCTGATCGCACCATGCGCTCAGTTCGATTGCTCAACAATCCAACTTAGCGCGGGGTGCGATCGGGATATGTTTCAAGATCGGGGCGTTTACAGACATTCTCTATTGCTCTCTAATGTGAAATTTGTTCCTCTCCAATGCAACAACACGGACCTGATAATCTCTGACTACATCATAACAGCATCCTATTATTGGATGGAGAACATTGCTGTATGTAACAACACGACAAACTACCTGAATGAACCACGACTTACACTGCCTCGTCTGCTGGTTCAGACTCGTCTCCTCCAGTTCGTCAGTCTCCACGTTGAGAATATCACACACCTCCTTCTTACTGTAGGGCTCCGCGTGGAGAAGTGTGTCCACTAACTGGGTCATGTGGTCAAGGGTAACGCCCAGTTTCTTCTGAAGGTCGCCCAGGCGCTTGACCTCCTGCCATGGAATGTCTTTCTTCACAGCCATCACCTGTAGTCATGTTTCTCTCTCAATAACACACACATGGTACTTGTTTCATGGAAATCGTTTTTCACCATCACTACACCTTCTGGAACAGCTGCACTGGCTTCTGGCTGCATATCGAACAAATTCAAGTTAGCCACTTCCGGGGAATTACATACCATGCCCTTTCTACACAACACCCATCCTATTTGTTTAGTCTCCTGCGTTTTTCAGATATCCCCACGAATCTCGGATCATCTGTTTAACAATAACTTTTTCCTAAAACTAAGCTTAACATTGGCAAATGTGTTTTCTCTGTAGCTGCACCCAAAATCTGGAATCACCTGCCTATTGTATAAAAATCAACCGAAACTGTATCCATGTTTGCCTATCAATAACAGTGACTGTAAATAACACACAAAGCACAAGTTGCATTGAAATCATTTCTCACCATTACTACCCCTACTTAGACAGTTACTGGCTTCTGGTTGTGCATTAAATTAAATTCAACTTAGTTGCTATTACATATCACATTCACTGTACACAAGAGGTGATTGTAATGCAGCATTTGTCATATGTCAATTGTCCTGTCCTGTTGAGGACACCTGTCCCCGTCCATCAGTCATACCCAAGAGTGGTCATCATGACTTTACACTAAGTAAGGTAAACATAAGTTCTTATATAGCGCAGTATCCAGACCTCAGGACTGCTCAAAGCACTTTACACTTTACTGAAGTTTACTCCCTGGCAGACCTGTTCAATCGAACACCATCTCGACTTCTCTGGAAAGCATTCAGCCATGATGCAATTAATGTGCAAAGACTATTCGTACAGAAATATTAACCACTCTCTATGGCCAGGTACTCAGTCATACAGCTGAGTGAACTGGAGCAACATAGAGTGAACAAACTTGCCCAATGTTCGACACTGCAGCACAGGATTTGAACCCGGGTTCTCTCGGTCGAAAGTCCGAAGCTCTAGCCACTGCACCACTGCGCTCCACAAATGTTGTTCCTTCATAGATAAAAAATAAACTCACAAATAAGTGTATCTGAGGCATATGTCAGGGTATATGAAAGGACCGGCTGTGACACAATAATATATCCATTCTACTAGCATATAGGAATAATTAGGCTATCCAACCTGTACCCCATTTTGATAATAAAGACTATACCTGGTGCAATAGCCAATATGAACGATGATTAAAACTTAATCTCTGTGAAAATATTCTAAAAGCAAAGTTCTGGTTATTTTTATTATTATATGTATAATTTTGCTTTATCGAGTAATAGCATTTGAAGCCACAATTTGAGTCCACTGTAGTGTGGCTGTAAAACTGGTGTCACAGCTGTGTAAAGTTCATACAATAGGCTACCTGTTTAAGAGCATGGATACAGACGAACATAAGCGATCAAAGAGCATAGATTGATGTGTTTGACAGCATAGTGGATGCACATGTATATTATATGACGTGATTATTAATTTTGATGGTGTAATTAAAATAACAATGGCACAGCAATGCCATTATTACATACGCTGCCCTTTCCACACAACAGCCATCTTATTTCGTTAGTCGCCTGTGTTTTTCTGATATCCCCGGAACCTCAGATCCTCTGTTTCACAGCTGCACCAAAAATCTGGAATCAACTGCCTATCACATTAAAAACATCTTCTGAAAAAACCACTAAAAACTGATTTGTTTGAAATCGCATTCCCACCCTAATCTTGTTATAATGATGAATCTTGAAGATATCTGGGCGCTTTGTATTAATATTTGTTAGTTGAAATTCTATTTAAAACTACATAAAATGATATGACATTTGTCATTGATTAAGTGACACATACATCCATATCAAGTGTCACGATTCATCAGCCTATGAAATATGTGTCAACTAAAATCTGCTAGGTATCAATGAACATCTGCCTAGGATAAAAAGTAGCTGTGTTCTCATTGCAATAATTTTGTCATTTGATTTCCTATATGTCTGTTCAACATAATGACACTTTGTTCTTCATCTAATGTTTTCTATTTGAAATAAATCCAAAAATAATCCACATCAAATTAGCATATAACCCCCCCAAATCATAAAAGTAAGTATCAGAAAGAAATCAGTATGATGTGGAAGGTTTGGTCACATTGGAGATCTTAACTGTTGCACACAATATGTAATTATTTTAGCATGAAACATATTTTCAGGGGTGATTTGTCCACTGCAATGTGGAATGCAGCCTAACAGGAAGAAGTTGGATGAGATGGGCATGCCACTTGGCAAGGATGGACGCAGGCAAACTTGGAAAG
The DNA here is from genome assembly GCA_963995525.1 of Escarpia spicata. Taxonomy (NCBI): domain Eukaryota; kingdom Metazoa; phylum Annelida; class Polychaeta; order Sabellida; family Siboglinidae; genus Escarpia; species Escarpia spicata. The sequence continues at coordinate 30,097,016 of OZ023216.1, read as the reverse complement.
AGGGCAAAGGCGGAACAACACCAAGGACACAGGAGAAGGGGAAGGCCACGACTGAGACGGGAGGACTGTGTGAGGAGGGACATGAGACAACTGTGTGAGAATGAAAGATGGAGAGAGGAAGTTATGGAAAAAGAAGAAAATGAGTGGTTCAATATTACTACACCTGACCTCACCCAGGCCCCTAGCAAGAAGTAACTGTTTTCCAGCAGTTGTACCAATGTTAGTCATTAATGTGGACCCCTAGACATGTAACTATTATTATTCTAGTCGCCAGCTGGCCCCCTCTAAATTCCACCAGTCTTATCAGTTGTAATTATCAGTCTTGGCCAGTCATCTGCCAGTCTTGAAGATGGGCAAATGGGTCTGTGGCTGTGACAATGCCCTCACCCCTGTACAAAGAGCCAGAGGAACAGATTGGCAATCGCTAGTAACAAGACTACTGGCTCCATTATAAACTTACACAGCTGACTAAAAGACAAACCATCACAAACATAAAATAGTGAACCTTGACCTCTGGCCTCTGACCTGCGCTGCGAGCCTGCACTCAGCCACTCTTGTGTTGAAGTGATTGGTTGCGGCTTTGTTCAACTCAACGCAACTGTTGCTGATGACAAAGACAGCGCTCTCTGGTAGACAAACATCTGTTGCTCGCACGGGGTTGAACTCGATTAACTTGGCCTGGGACAATTGTGGAGAAGAACGACATTAGTTGCCACGTAATACACCAGTTGTACGCCTTATCAAAGATGTATACAAACTCACTACTTTGTTACATGTTTTGTTGGTTGTATGCGAAGCGGACGAGGTCATGTTATTGGTTATGGGTTCATCAGCATCACCAGCAAATGTTAGTTTGGTTCCGCTAGTCATTTTAGGATTGATTCTATGAATCACTGTTGATTTACATTTGTGTGTATTGGTTTCTTAGCCTCTTTGTCAAATTAATAAAATTAGTTTAACTCCAGACATATTAATTTCGGTCACCCAAACAATCTACAAAAATAATTATTTTCTATACTGTATGTTTGTGGACATCTATCATTTTAGCAAGTACATTCAGTACATAAAGACTGGATGTTTCTGAACACCAACAACTATATTTGATACGGTATGTTTTCGGACAGCTGAGAATTTAACAATTTTTAGGTGTCAAAATACGCATGGCCATTTTGGTAGCTCTTCTAACACACACCACATCTCTGGATAAGTCGTAAATTTAATGTGATAGTTACTGCCACCTGGTTACACAAAGACGACTCACAGTTCCCGGCTGAGCTAGGAAGGAGATGGCCTGATCCATGCCTCCCCCCTCCGTACCGATGTATCTCTCCGACCGCTGACACACCTCCGCTAATTCTGTCTGAACAAACACCACTCAGTACTAGACACTGACACACCTCTATCAACTCTGTCTGAACAAACACCACTCGGTACTAGACACTGACACACCTCTATCAACACTGTTTGAACAAACACCACTCAGTACCAGACAATGAAACACCTCCGCTAACTCTGTCTGAACAAACACCACTCAGTACTAGACACTGACACACCTCTATCAACTCTGTCTAAACAAACACCACTCAGTACCAGACACTGACACACCTCCGCTAACTCTGTCTGAACAAACACCACTCAGTACCAGACACTGACACACCTCTATCAATTCTGTCTGAACAAACACCACTCAGTACTAGACACTGACACACCTCCGCTAACTGTCTGAACAAACACCACTCAGTACTAGACACTGACACACCTCTATCAACTCTGTCTGAACAAACACCACTCAGTACCAGACACTGACACACCTCCGCAAACTCTGTCTGAACAAACACCACTCAGTACTAGACACTGAAACACCTCTATCAACTCTGTCTGAACAAACACCACTCAGTACTAGACACTGAAACACCTCTATCAACTCTGTCTGAACAAACACCACTCAGTACTAGACACTGACACACCTCCGCTAACTCTGTCTGAACAAACACCACTCAGTACAAGACACTGACACACCTCTATCAACTCTGTCTGAACAAACACCACTCAGTACCAGACACTGACACACCTCCGCTAACTCTGTCTGAACAAACACCACTCAGTACCAGACAATGAAACACCTCCGCTAACTCTGTCTGAACAAACACCACACAGTACTAGACACTGACACACCCCTATCAACTCTGTCTGAACAAACACCATTCAGTACAAGACAATGAAACACTTCTATCAACTCTGTCTGAACAACCACCACTCAGTACTAGACGTTGACACTTCTATCAACTCTGTCTGAACAAACACAACTCAGTACTAGACGTTGACACTTCTATCAACTCTGTCTGAACAACCACCACTCAGTACTAGACGTTGACACTTCTATCAACTCTGTCTGAACAACCACCACTCAGTACTAGATGTTGACATTTCTATCAACTCTGTCTGAACAACCACCACTCAGTACTAGACGTTGACACTTCTATCAACTCTGTCTGAACAACCACCACTCAGTACTAGACGTTGACACTTCTATCAACTCTGTCTGAACAACCACCACTCAGTACTAGACGTTGACACTTCTATCAACTCTGTCTGAACAACCACCACTCAGTACTAGACGTTGACACTTCTATCAACTCTGTCTGAACAACCACCACTCAGTACTAGACGTTGACACTTCTATCAACTCTGTCTGAACAAACACCACTCAGTACTAGACGTTGACACTTCTATCAACTCTGTCTGAACAAACACCACTCAGTACTAGACGTTGACACTACTATCAACTCTGTCTGAACAAACATCACTCAGTACTAGACGTTGACACTTCTATCAACTCTGTCTGAACAAACACCACTCAGTACTAGACACTGACACACCTCCGCTAACTCTGTCTGAACAAACACCACTCAGTACAAGACACTGACACACCTCTATCAACTCTGTCTGAACAAACACCACTCAGTACCAGACACTGACACACCTCCGCTAACTCTGTCTGAACAAACACCACTCAGTACCAGACAATGAAACACCTCCGCTAACTCTGTCTGAACAAACACCACACAGTACTAGACACTGACACACCCCTATCAACTCTGTCTGAACAAACACCATTCAGTACAAGACAATGAAACACTTCTATCAACTCTGTCTGAACAACCACCACTCAGTACTAGACGTTGACACTTCTATCAACTCTGTCTGAACAAACACAACTCAGTACTAGACGTTGACACTTCTATCAACTCTGTCTGAACAACCACCACTCAGTACTAGACGTTGACACTTCTATCAACTCTGTCTGAACAACCACCACTCAGTACTAGACGTTGACACTTCTATCAACTCTGTCTGAACAACCACCACTCAGTACTAGACGTTGACACTTCTATCAACTCTGTCTGAACAACCACCACTCAGTACTAGACGTTGACACTTCTATCAACTCTGTCTGAACAACCACCACTCAGTACTAGACGTTGACACTTCTATCAACTCTGTCTGAACAACCACCACTCAGTACTAGACGTTGATACACTTCTATCAACTCTGTCTGAACAAACACCACTCAGTACTAGACGTTGACACTTCTATCAACTCTGTCTGAACAACCACCACTCAGTACTAGACGTCGACACTTCTATCAACTCTGTCTGAACAAACACCACTCAGTACTAGACGTTGATACACTTTTATCAACTCTGTCTGAACAACCATCACTCAGTACTAGACGTTGACACTTCTATCAACTCTGTCTGAACAACCACCACTCAGTACTAGACGTTGACACTTCTATCAACTCTGTCTGAACAAACACCACTCAGTACTAGATGTTGATACACTTCTATCAACTCTGTCTGAACAAACACCACTCAGTACTAGACGTTGACACTTCTATCAACTCTGTCTGAACAACCACCACTCAGTACTAGACGTTGATACACTTCTATCAACTCTGTCTGAACAACCACCACTCAGTACTAGACGTCGACACTTCTATCAACTCTGTCTGAACAAACACCACTCAGTACTAGATGTTGATACACTTTTATCAACTCTGTCTGAACAACCATCACTCAGTACTAGACATTGACACTTCTATCAACTCTGTCTGAACAACCACCACTCAGTACTACACGTTGACACTTCTATCAACTCTGTCTGAACAAACACCACTCAATACTAGACGTTGACACTTCTATCAACTCTGTCTGAACAACCACCACTCAGTACTAGACGTTGATACACTTCTATCAACTCTGTCTGAACAACCACCACTCAGTACTAGACGTTGACACTTCTATCAACTCTGTCTGAACAACCACCATTCAGTACAAGACAATGAAACACTTCTATCAACTCTGTCTGAACAACCACCACTCAGTACTAGACGTTGACACTTCTATCAACTCTGTCTGAACAAACACAACTCAGTACTAGACGTTGACACTTCTATCAACTCTGTCTGAACAACCACCACTCAGTACTAGACGTTGACACTTCTATCAACTCTGTCTGAACAACCACCACTCAGTACTAGACGTTGACACTTCTATCAACTCTGTCTGAACAACCACCACTCAGTACTAGACGTTGACACTTCTATCAACTCTGTCTGAACAACCACCACTCAGTACTAGACGTTGACACTTCTATCAACTCTGTCTGAACAACCACCACTCAGTACTAGACGTTGACACTTCTATCAACTCTGTCTGAACAACCACCACTCAGTACTAGACGTTGATACACTTCTATCAACTCTGTCTGAACAAACACCACTCAGTACTAGACGTTGACACTTCTATCAACTCTGTCTGAACAACCACCACTCAGTACTAGACGTCGACACTTCTATCAACTCTGTCTGAACAAACACCACTCAGTACTAGACGTTGATACACTTTTATCAACTCTGTCTGAACAACCATCACTCAGTACTAGACGTTGACACTTCTATCAACTCTGTCTGAACAACCACCACTCAGTACTAGACGTTGACACTTCTATCAACTCTGTCTGAACAAACACCACTCAGTACTAGATGTTGATACACTTTTATCAACTCTGTCTGAACAACCATCACTCAGTACTAGACATTGACACTTCTATCAACTCTGTCTGAACAACCACCACTCAGTACTACACGTTGACACTTCTATCAACTCTGTCTGAACAAACACCACTCAATACTAGACGTTGACACTTCTATCAACTCTGTCTGAACAACCACCACTCAGTACTAGACGTTGACACTTCTATCAACACTGTCTGAACAAACACCACTCAGTACTAGACGTTGACACTTCTATCAACTCTGTCTGAACAACCACCACTCAGTACTAGACGTTGATACACTTCTATCAACTCTGTCTGAACAACCACCACTCAGTACTAGACGTTGACACTTCTATCAACTCTGTCTGAACAACCACCACTCAGTACTAGACGTTGATACACTTCTATCAACTCTGTCTGAACAAACACCACTCAGTAATAGACGTTGATACACTTCTATCAACTCTGTCTGAACAACCACCACTCAGTACTAGACGTCGACACTTCTATCAACTCTGTCTGAACAAACACCACTCAGTACTAGACGTTGACACTTCTATCAACTCTGTCTGAACAAACACCACTCAGTACTAGACGTCGACACTTCTATCAACTCTGTCTGAACAACCACCACTCAGTACTAGACGTTGATACACTTCTATCAACTCTGTCTGAACAACCACCACTCAGTACTAGACGTCGACACTTCTATCAACTCTGTCTGAACAAACACCACTCAGTACTAGACATTGACACTTCTATCAACTCTGTCTGAACAAACACCATTCAGTATTAGACACCGACACACTTCTATCAAATCTGTCTTAACAAACACCAGTGAATTACCAGTAACACGTGCACAATTGTGTATTTAGTCTTCAATTAAAATTATGTTTTTCTTTATTTCCTGTATCTTTGTCTTAGCCAAAACTGTTACTTTATTTCCGTGACTTTTTGTGTGACTTTATTTCCGCCCACATGTGTTACTACGTCTTTGTGCCCTCACCTTGGTCAGCTGATGACGAGAGTTTCTCATGACCACGAGAGCCGAACAACACACGAGGGCGCTGGAGCTGGACAGACCAGCACACCTAGGGATGGTCCCATCCACCAATGCCTTCATCCCAGTCCTGACAAGGCCACTCTCACAGCACTCAGTGATACCTCGGAGGCCACATAGGAAGTAGTGATGCCACTCAGGTTTCTTGGTGGCAATTTCTGCATTGTTCACATCACAACTGTAGTCTCTGCGATACACCAAATACATTGTCATTGGCGACTGGGTCAGTTTGAATATATGCACAGACTTATACAGTAATGATTGTATGTATTTAGACACCGAAAAGTAATAAAATTCTCAGCTGTCTGAAAACATGATACAAAAAATAATTACTTTTTGAGTCCGTAAACGTAGTGTCCACATACATGTACAGTGATTATGGAATGGATGTATTAGGATACAAAAATTATTTTGTTTGAAGAAATACTGTACAGAAAAAATATTATTTTGTAGATTTTTCACATATATCTGACCTGTCACAGTAAAGTGGGTAAGTCACATATATCTGACCTGTCACAGCGAAGTGGGTAAGTCACATATATCTGACCTGTCACAGCGAAGTGGGTAAGTCACATATATCTGACCTGTCACAGCGAAGTGGGTATTAAGTCACATATGTCTGACCTGTCACAGCGAAGTGGGTATTAAGTCACATATGTCTGACCTGTCACAGCGAAGTGGGTATTAAGTCACATATGTCTGACCTGTCACAGCGAAGTGGGTATTAAGTCACATATGTCTGACCTGTCACAGCGAAGTGGGTATTAAGTCACATATGTCTGACCTGTCACAGCGAAGTGGGTATTAAGTCACATATGTCTGACCTGTCACAGTAAAGTGGGTAAGTCACATATATCTGACCTGTCACAGTAAAGTGGGTAAGTCACATATATCTGACCTGTCACAGCGAAGTGGGTAAGTCACATATATCTGACCTGTCACAGTAAAGTGGGTAAGTCACATATATCTGACCTGTCACAGCGAAGTGGGTATTAAGTCACATATATCTGACCTGTCACAGCGAAGTGGGTATTAAGTCACATATATCTGACCTGTCACAGCGAAGTGGGTATTAAGTCACATATGTCTGACCTGTCACAGCGAAGTGGGTATTAAGTCACATATGTCTGACCTGTCACAGCGAAGTGGGTATTAAGTCACATATGTCTGACCTGTCACAGCGAAGTGGGTATTAAGTCACATATGTCTGACCTGTCACAGCGAAGTGGGTATTAAGTCACATATGTCTGACCTGTCACAGCGAAGTGGGTAAGTCACATATATCTGACCTGTCACAGCGAAGTGGGTAAGTCACATATATCTGACCTGTCACAGTAAAGTGGGTAAGTCACATATATCTGACCTGTCACAGCGAAGTGGGTATTAAGTCACATATATCTTACCTGTCACAGCGAAGTGGGTATTAAGTCACATATATCTGACCTGTCACAGCGAAGTGGGTATTAAGTCACATATGTCTGACCTGTCACAGCGAAGTGGGTAAGTCACATATATCTGACCTGTCACAGCGAAGTGGGTAAGTCACATATATCTGACCTGTCACAGTAAAGTGGGTAAGTCACATATATCTGACCTGTCACAGCGAAGTGGGTATTAAGTCACATATATCTTACCTGTCACAGCGAAGTGGGTATTAAGTCACATATATCTGACCTGTCACAGCGAAGTGGGTATTAAGTCACATATGTCTGACCTGTCACAGCGAAGTGGGTATTAAGTCACATATGTCTGACCTGTCACAGCGAAGTGGGTATTAAGTCACATATGTCTGACCTGTCACAGCAAAGTGGGTATTAAGTCACATATGTCTGACCTGTCACAGCGAAGTGGGTATTAAGTCACATATGTCTGACCTGTCACAGTAAAGTGGGTAAGTCACATATATCTGACCTGTCACAGTAAAGTGGGTATTAAGTCACATATATCTGACCTGTCACAGCAAAGTGGGTTTTAAGTCACAAAATTGTGAAATAGTTTTGTACCTTTTTTTAGTCCACAAATCGAGTGCTTTAAAATGATACTTCATTTGTTGCAATGTTTTGTAGTTCTTGATTTATTTCTAAAATAAAAACAAATTTTTAAAAGCAACATTTTGAGAAACGAGGTCATTTTCACTCACCTTGTCTACGATTTTTTAATATATGGGTTCGTACATGTATATATTTTATCATGGATCGGTCTGAAAAAGATATACATGTGTCTTTTGGGCACGTCAGAGATAGAATTGTGCCTTTTTGAAATTTTATGTGCCCAAAATCAATTTATTAAAATGTTAATTAATTTGCATGATAGTATGATCGCTTAAAAATAACCTGGTAAATGTGAACATTACATTAGGTAATATTAGGCATGTAATCATAGTATTATTATTTATTTTGTTTGAATTCTATTCGGGACTGTCTGCGCGACATATTTCTGGGTACATAATATATAACCATCAATATCAACATGCTCAGAAATGTTAAGTTTTTTTCAAAATCTGTAACGTAACTATCAAAACTAGATATATTCTGGGTATGTGTGCTCCATTTTTTGTGGACTGGTCATGCTGCTACAGTCTACTGCACGGATAGGGAGGTTCTGAGAAATATGATGCAGCAGTTTATGACATTTAGGGATGATTCACATACGAGGGAGCTCCATCTAAAAATAGTCAAAGAGGTTGATTAAACATTAAAAAACTAATTGATACACTGATGAACAGATGTATGGAACAGGCTCTCTCAGTCTGAGACTGAGGCTCCATCGGGGCAGTCTTTTGAGAGGAAATTAAATTATAAGTTGTGAAAAAATCACTCAAATACATTAGCCCAATTAAATTATACTATACAATAATACTACGACCTGTAAGACTAGAACATAGCATTGTCTATTTTCAAAACTGATGATCCTGGGTGATGGGGGCATTTGTAATGAATGTACATTTTATGAGCTTTGGTGAGTGAGGCATGATTCATAAACTTGCTTAAAAAATTTTTATTTTCTGTTTATAATGTACTGCAATTGTAGTATGTAGTATATTATTTGTATAGATATGAACGGATTGCATTTTTTTGGCAAGACTTGAAAGATGATGATGGGCGATATGGTGTCAACGGCAACAAATGCTGTTCACGTTTATAAACAATGTCAACAACAGGCAAGGGGTAGACAAGGCACAAGGGTATTAATTAGGGTGTTCTCAGTGTCCAGTCATCAATGTAAGATGTTATTTAAATAACTCCATTCAGGCCACTGATATTGTTAAATGTGTTTTCCTTGCAGTTGTTTCTGTGTTCAGGTGCAGACTGGAGCAAACCGGAGCGCTATTTGGACCTCAGAATGCACTAAGACGCAATATTTTTATAGTGTAAATATGCCTGGGATGATGTGGAATGATTTAATTATAGCATCAACGTTTCAAATTTAAACAAAACTATAGTTAATAACGGCAAAATCAAGGTGGGCCCGGATTCTAAACAAGTGCTCCTCAGTTTTCTCAGGCACGTTTTTGTATGCGTCTTTTGGGCACATGCAGCAAAAAAGTATGTGGCATTCCAGTGTACAATGCGTCAATGACGCATTTCTGTTGTCCATGGGAATCCCTGAGTTTTGGATTGTTTGTTGAAGAAAATTAACTGTACATGGAAAAGTAAAGATTACAAAACATGCATTTCTGAAAAAAATACTAAACTGATGGAACCTGACCAAGACAACTGTTTTTGCTTCGTGTGCAGAACAGGCATGTGTGACTTATTACCTGGTTCATTGCGGCGGGTCGGATATTATGTTAACCTCTGGGCTTCTATATCTATTGGCCGTGCTGGTTTGGTCATAGTTAATCGAATAAGCCATTTATGACAGAACAACACAACAAGAAATCATTTGATAAATCCATCAAATTTATTATGGCAAAATGGGACAGTCCGGCCAGATCTCTTTGGGGCCAGCTGTGACAGCCTGAGAACAGCATGCAAGACCAGGATATTTCACATGACCGGACATGATCCTGGGTCAGTTACTTGATCATGTGACTGCGGCCACATGACCAGAATCCTGGGTCTGCATCCCTCTGGGTGTCAAGCTGAGATATTTCATGTGACCGGACGTGATCCTGGGCCAGCTACTTGATCAATGGTCATGTGACTGCGGCCACATGACCAGAATTCTGGGTATGAACCCATCTGGGTGTCAAGCCAACCCTTTAGAGATACTGACCCTCCTATCATTTACAAAGGTAGAGAAATGGGGCTGGTTGGTGGGTGATGTGCTACTTCGTTCGTGCTAGAGACAAAGATGGCATCGAGCGTGGAAGTTGTTCTTCCTATAACCCTGGGCAAATGTAGATGATTGGGTAGCTTTACTTCCCATGCCCCAGGGTATATGTTATGATTGGGCAGCTACCCCCTGCATAGAGGAGGTAGAGGGTGAGTTTCAGAGGGTGCTAATGTTGTGATTGGCTAGCCACCCCCTGCAGAGGAATGACGTTATGCAGCCTCCTGACCCAGTAGTGACTTGTTGTTGTTGTTCTGGCATAAACCCTGCACAGTGATAAACACTATGCTTCAATTTGCGCAAACTATCAATATTCTAAATCATTAGCCATTATTTCACCAGTAGAGTACAAAGAGACTGTTAGAAAAATAGTCTTTAGTGAAATACCTGCAATTTGTTCAACAAGGATACCACGCGTCACAAAATGGCGGCTACTTGCAGATTGGTTGTAGCGACTGTTAATTGCCTCGTTCTATGGTAAGATGCGGTGCATTACTAAATCAACCACATGGGCCATACATTAACGTTCATGTGATTAATACTAAATGTAGTTGAGTGTATTATCAGCTAAAAAGTAAAACACAATGTGCATTTTCATCAACATCATCGATCTGCATGATTTATGATTTGCTAGTGCAGCCAACTTCTGTACTAGATACAAAAAAGGTCTTAAAACTTCTTTGCGTAAAATTTCTTTCAAAAGTTAAAACAGGCAGATCAATCATACTCCCAGTGCCTGATATGTCCGACTAACGGCTCCAGATCCAGTGAGGTCCCAAAGATTACAATAAGGGGTGATCAATTTGCGAGATTGACCAAATGTTGCATGGTAATTATATTACACATATTTCTTATTAAATATTAAGAGATATTTAACACAAACTTACTGATATTCTGAGTTTGTATTTGCCAACTGAAGCAGCATACTGTGAGGGTCAGATGATGCTGCTATCACAATGTCCTGTTCCACAGCCATGGGCAACACTGCATAGCCATTGTAGTCTATGTGCTCACCTACAAGACAGACAACAACACCGCGTAGCCATTGTAGTCTATGTGTTCACCTACAAGACAGACAACAACACTGCATAGCCATTGTACTCCATATGTTCACCTACAAGACAGACAACAACACTGCGTAGTCATTGTAGTCTTTGTGTTCACCTACAAGGCAGACAACAACACTGCGTAGTCATTGTAGTCTATGTGTTCACCTACAAGACAGACAACAACACTGCATAGCCATTGTAGTCTTTGTGTTCACCTACAAGACAGACAACAACACTGCATAGTCATTGTAGTCTTTGTGTTCACCTACAAGACAGACAACAACACTGCGTAGTCATTGTAGTCTATGTGTTCACCTACAAGGCAGACAACAACACTGCATAGCCATTGTAGTCTATGTGTTCACCTACAAGACAGACAACAACACTGCACAGCCTTTGTAGTCTTTGTGTTCACCTACTAGACAGACAACAACACTGCGTAGTCATTGTAGTCTTTGTGTTAACCTACAAGACAGACAACAACACTGTGTAGTCATTGTAGTCTATGTGTTCACCTTCAAGGCAGACAACAACACTGCATAGCCATTGTAGTCTATGTGTTCACCTACAAGACAGACAACAACACTGCGTAGTCATTGTAGTCTATGTGTTCACCTACAAGGCAGACAACAACACTGCATAGCCATTGTAGTCTATGTGTTCACCTACAAGACAGACAACAACACTGCACAGCCATTGTAGTCTTTGTGTTCACCTACAAGACAGACAACAACACTGCGTAGTCATTGTAGTCTTTGTGTTCACCTACAAGACAGACAACAACATTGCATAGCCATTGTAGTCTATGTGCTCATCTACAAGACAGACAGCAACACTGCGTAGTCATTGTAGTCTGTGTTCACCTACAAGACAGACAACAACACTGCATAGCCATTGTAGTCTATGTGTTCACCTACAAGACAAACAACAACACTGCATAGCCATTGTAGTCTATGTGCTCACCTACAAGACAGACAACAACAACACTGCATAGTTATTGTAGTCTTTGTGTTCACCTACAAGACAGACAACAACACTGCATAGCCATTGTTGTCCATATGTTCACCTACAAGGCAGACAACAACACTGCGTAGCCATTGTAGTCTATGTGTTAACCTACAAGACAGACAACAACACTGCGTAGTCATTGTAGTCTATGTGTTCACCTACAAGGCAGACAACAACACTGCGTAGTCATTGTAGTCTATATGTTCACCTACAAGACAGACAACAACACTGCATAGTCATTGTAGTCTATGTGTTCACCTACAAGACAGACAACAACACTGCATAGCCATTGTAGTCTATGTGTTCACCTACAAGACAAACAACAACACTGCATAGCCATTGTAGTCTTTGTGTTCACCTACAAGACAGACAACAACACTGCGTAGTCATTGTAATCTTTGTGTTCACCTACAAGACAGACAACAACACTGCGTAGTCATTGTAGTCTTTGTGTTCACCTACAAGACAGACAACAACACTGCATAGCCATTGTAGTCTGTGTTCACCTACAAGGCAGACAACAACACTGCATAGCCATTGTAGTCCATATGTTCACCTACAAGACAGACAACAACACTGCATAGTCATTGTAGTCTTTGTGTTCACCTACAAGACAGACAACAACACTGCATAGCCATTGTTGTCCATATGTTCACCTACAAGACAGACAACAACACTGCATAGCCATTGTAGTCTATGTGCTCACCTACAAGACAGACAACAACACTGCACAGTCATTGTAGTCCATATGTTCACCTACAAGACAGACAACAACACTGCATAGCCATTGTAGTCTATGTGCTCACCTACAAGGCAGACAACAACACTGCATAGCCATTGTAGTCTATGTGTTCACCTACAAGACAGACAACAACACTGCACAGCCATTGTAGTCTATGTGTTCACCTACAAGGCAGACAACAACACTGCATAGCCATTGTAGTCCATATGTTCACCTACAAGACAGACAACAACACCGCGTAGCCATTGTAGTCTATGTGCTCACCTACACGACAGACAACAACACTGCATAATCATTGTAGTCCATATGTTCACCTACAAGACAGACAACAACACTGCATAGCCATTGTAGTCTATGTGCTCACCTACAAGGCAGACAACAACACTGCATAGTCATTGTAGTCCATATGTTCAACTACAAGACAGACAACAACACTGCATAGCCATTGTAGTCTATGTGCTCACCTACAAGGCAGACAACAACACTGCATAGCCATTGTAGTCCATATGTTCACCTACAAGACAGACAACACTGCGTAGCCATTGTAGTCTATGTGCTCACCTACAAGGCAGACAACAACACTGCGTAGTCATTGTAGTCTATATGTTCACCTACAAGACAGACAACAACACTGCGTAGTCATTGTAGTCTATGTGCTCACCTACAAGACAGACAGCAACACTGCGTAGCCATTGTAGTCCATATGTTCACCTACAAGACAGACAACAACACTGCGTAGCCATTGTAGTCTGTGTGCTCACCTACAAGACAGACAGCAACACTGCGTAGTCATTGTAGTCCATATGTTCACCTACAAGACAGACAACAACACTGCATAGCCATTGTAGTCTATGTGCTCACCTACAAGACAGACAGCAACACTGCGTAGCCATTGTAGTCCATATGTTCACCTACAAGACAGACAACAACACTGCATAGCCATTGTAGTCTATGTGCTCACCTACAAGACAGACAGCAACACTGCGTAGTCATTGTAGTCTATGTGTTCACCTACAAGGCAGACAACACTGCGTAGTCAGCCTTGTAGTCTATATGTTCACCTACAAGGCAGACAACACTGCGTAGTCATTGTAGTCTATGTGTTCACCTACAAGACAGACAACAACACTGCATAGTCATTGTAGTCTATGTGTTCACCTACAAGACAGACAACACTGCGTAGTCATTGTAGTCTATGTGTTCACCTACAAGACAGACAACAACACTGCATAGCCATTGTAGTCTATGTGTTCACCTACAAGACAAACAACAACACTGCATAGCCATTGTAGTCTATGTGATCACCTACAAGACAGCAACAACACTGCATAGCCATTGTAGTCTTTGTGTTCACCTACAAGACAGACAACAACACTGCAAAGCCATTGTTGTCCATATGTTCACCTACAAGACAGACAACAACACTGTGTAGCCATTGTAGTCTATGTGCTCACTTACAAGGCAGACAACAACACTGCGTAGTCATTGTAGTCTATGTGTTCACCTACAAGACAGACAACAACACTGCATAGCCATTGTAGTCTTTGTGTTCACCTACAAGACAGACAACAACACTGCGTAGCCATTGTAGTCTTTGTGTTCACCTACAAGACAGACAACAACACTGCATAGTCATTGTAGTCTTTGTGTTCACCTACAAGACAGACAACAACACTGCGTAGTCATTGTAGTCTTTGTGTTCACCTACAAGACAGACAACAACACTGTGTAGTCATTGTAGTCTTTGTGTTCACCTACAAGACAGACAACAACACTGCATAGCCATTGTAGTCTATGTGTTCACCTACAAGACAGACAACAACACTGCGTAGTCATTGTAGTCTTTGTGTTCACCTACAAGACAGACAACAACACTGCGTAGTCATTGTAGTCTTTGTGTTCACCTACAAGACAGACAACAACACTGCATAGTCATTGTAGTCTATGTGTTCAACTACAAGACAGACAACAACACTGCATAGCCATTGTAGTCCATATGCTCACCTACAAGACAGACAACAACACTGCATAGCCATTGTAGTCTTTGTGTTCACCTACAAGACAGACAACAACACTGCGTAGTCATTGTAGTCTTTGTGTTCACCTACAAGACAGATAACAATACTGCGTAGTCATTGTAGTCTTTGTGTTCACCTACAAGGCAGACAACAACACTGCGTAGTCACTGTAGTCTATGTGTTCACCTACAAGACAGACAACAACACTGCATAGCCATTGTAATCCATATGTTCACCTACAAGACAGACAACAACACTGCATAGTCATTGTAGTCTATGTGTTCACCTACAAGGCAGACAACAACACTGCATAGCCATTGTAGTCTATGTGCTCACCTACAAGACAGACAGCAACACTGCGTAGTCATTGTAGTCTATGTGTTCACCTACAAGACAGACAACAACACTGCATAGCCATTGTAGTCTTTGTGTTCACCTACAAGACAGACAACAACACTGCATAGCCATTGTAGTCTTTGTGTTCACCTACAAGACAGACAACAACACTGCATAGCCATTGTAGTCTTTGTGTTCACCTACAAGGCAGACAACAACACTGCGTAGTCATTGTAGTCTATGTGTTCACCTACAAGACAGACAACAACACTGCATAGCCATTGTAGTCTTTGTGTTCACCTACAAGACAGACAACAACACTGCATAGCCATTGTAGTCTTTGTGTTCACCTACAAGACAGACAACAACACTGCATAGTCATTGTAGTCTTTGTGTTCACCTACAAGACAGACAACAACACTGCGTAGTCATTGTAGTCTTTGTGTTCACCTACAAGACAGACAACAACACTGCGTAGTCATTGTAGTCTTTGTGTTCACCTACAAGACAGACAACAACACTGCATAGCCATTGTAGTCTATGTGTTCACCTACAAGACAGACAACAACACTGCGTAGTCATTGTAGTCTTTGTGTTCACCTACAAGACAGACAACAACACTGCGTAGTCATTGTAGTCTTTGTGTTCACCTACAAGACAGACAACAACACTGCATAGCCATTGTAGTCTATGTGTTCACCTAAAAGACAGACAACAACACTGCACAGCCATTGTAGTCTTTGTGTTAACCTACAAGACAGACAACAACACTGCATAGCCATTGTAATCCATATGTTCACCTACAAGACAGACAACAACACTGCATAGTCATTGTAGTCTATGTGTTCACCTACAAGGCAGACAACAACACTGCATAGCCATTGTAGTCTATGTGTTCACCTAAAAGACAGACAACAACACTGCATAGCCACTGTAGTCTATGTGTTCACCTAAAAGACAGACAACAACACTGCGCAGCCATTGTAGTCTTTGTGTTAACCTACAAGACAGACAACAACACTGCACAGCCATTGTAGTCTTTGTGTTAACCTACAAGGCAGACAACAACACTGCGTAGTCATTGTAGTCTATGTGTTCACCTACAAGGCAGACAACAACACTGTGTAGCCATTGTAGTCTATGTGTTCACCTACAAGGCAGACAACAACACTACATAGCCATTGTAGTCTATGTGTTCACCTACAAGACAGACAACAACACTGCACAGCCATTGTAGTCTTTGTGTTCACCTACAAGACAGACAACAACACTGCATAGCCATTGTAATCTATGTGCTCACCTACAAGACAACAACATAGTGGTCGATATGCTCACCTACAATATAAATATATATGTATGTTACTATGTATGTACATAGCTATGTATGTACATAGCTGTGTATGTACATAGCTATGTATGTACATAGCTATGTATGTACCAACGTAGTACTTGGTATGTATGTTTGTACATACACAGTATAAATTAATTATATGTATGTATGCATGCATGCATGCATGTATATGCACACACACACACACACACACACACACACACACACACACACACACACACACACACACACACACACACACACACACACACACACACACACACACACACACACACACACACACACACACACACACAGAAACTCACACACACGCACCAGACCAATGTGTGTGCGTGTCATGAAACGTTCATTCAGTTGTATTTATGAGTATCTAACTATACAGACAACGGTGGATATGTAAATGTATTAATATTTGTATATGATTGCAGCATGGCTGAATGTCTCCCTGTAAAATCAGGTTAGAATAAATGGCTCAGTCAAACCAGATGCCACACAATATATGAACCTAGCTTTTCTGTGTATGCATACATGTCATATTTTATATAACATATTATTAAAGTGCCAGTCTGCAGGCACTTTTATATTTACACGTTTTGCTTATGCTGTTGCTTTGCAGTGGATATTTCTGCTAAATACTGAATGTCAACTGCACAATTTCCAGTTTATATACACCCTTCAGGAGCAGTTCCAGAGAGGGTAGTCTAGGGGGGCCTATAAACCTCCAATTGTACCCCTTGAGGCTAGCCAAGCACCCTCCACTGGCAGCCGAACCATATTTATATAGGATTGTCTGAGCCGGAGCTTCAGTACAACTCCGCAGTCGGATCATGACATCTAAATTTGTTGCCACTGTGCCACTGTAACTTCAGCTTCTCCGTTGTCTTGGCTCGACTGATGACATCAGAAGCCGGGGTGCAGTTGAAAATTTGTTCCAGCCAAGCCACCATCAAGAGGTCTACGGCGACACACGATTCTAGTGCAGGCATAGTGGGCCAAATTCCAAAGGACTAGGGGGGCACATAGGTGGAGGAACTTTGTTGCAGCCCTAAACGCCAGGGGGCGTAACGGGTAGTAAGTAAGGGGGCACATGAACCCCCCTGCACATGCCTATGCCTTGGAAAAACCCTACATAAAATGACATCCAAAACTCCAGAAAAGATGCTAATGACATGACAGTCAAATATGTGTTTCATAATTAATGTTCTGAGGCAAACAATTAATTATGTGACCTGTGAATATTTCTCCCCTATTTAGATGACACCTCAGGGTCATTGGCTTACAGATGTTTGTCACCTTTCACCCGATTATGCCACCCCATCCCATTGAAAGCAGAATACCATTAGCTACAACACCTCAGTGCATCCATGAATGATGTACTTGTAGGACTATGATAAGTCTTGGGTGACGACATCACAGATCAATCTCTCAGTATGCTTACAACACCTTTTGACAAGCTACTCCAAGGATGAACCTATGCAAACATAATTATTTGTTGCCAAATCATATTTAATTATTGTTGCCAAACAAAGACGATAAACAGTAATCAGTTAATGCTACTTGGTAATACTGAAACATATTCATCAGAAGAAACTACCGTCCTTGTGGGAATGAAGTCACATCAATTGGTCATACAACATTTTGTTACAGAGTGGTTACATCATTTGGTGTACCACACTTTGTAACAAAATGTTGTGTGACCAATTGTTGTAAATTTGTGATGAGATCATACACTCTGCACTTGACCAAAAGTTTTACGACCAAAACGTTCTGTGCACATCTGTAAGAATAAAGCCAACGGTACATTGTCTGTATAACATATTCTGTGGATGTTTTGATTTGACCTGATTTTCACCAACCCATTTTGTAATATTATATTTACTGAAAAATTTTCATTAGAAAAATACTGTCCTTGAGAGAATAAAGGCATTTCAGTAAATAACGAAAATATTATATTGACATTATTTCGTCTGCCCCAGTTTTCTAATATTAATGAGTCTTCTGTTGAGCAAACCTCACCAATCAAGTTGACACGTCCAGGGGCCCGGGCGAAGAACTCTGGCTGCACACCATGTTTCTTCTCAAAACTTTTTCCAATCTTCTCATACCTGTCAAAAATAAAAATTTTAATGTAATGTTAAACAAGAATAAATGTTAAATATAATCATCCTTTGACAGTTACCTTTACATGATGAAAAAAACACCCAACAGGAAGGCAGTGTATTTTGTTGGCTGATGTCTTCTAATAAAGTTATCAACATTTCTGTTTCTACACCCAGCTAATTACCCAATGTTAACAAACACTGTCTCCATAAAAACAGTTTGCTGTCTTTAACTACAATCTCGGTTTACTATTATATCTGTCTTTGACCTTTTTCAATGTAAAACATATTTTATGACCCTCGCCAAAGTGCTTCCCAATAGCACTCATTCACGTTTAAACTTAGTTTTTTGCATGTGACAAATAATACAATTGAAATGTTGCATCACTGACATTTCCACAGTTGCTATACAATAAAACCCACATATAAAACAGTATATTGAGAAGATGGCATTTACCCACACTATTGTCAGTTAAGAAAACCAACAAAGATATGACAATTTGTACGAACAAAGTTGTTTCTTTTAAAACGTAATGAGGTGATAGTAACCACGATATTAAACATTTATTTCACCCAGTGGTGTAAATCACAAAGCTGGCTACAGGCAATGGTGGAATTGCATGAATGAACAGCTTGTGTGCAGTGGTCACGGTGTAGCTGAATTTTTCACACCGCCATGGTGTTGCTTGGAGTAAACAGGTACGCCACTGGGTAAAATGTACAGCATTCTGAGCAGTTTTATGGAAACGTACTTTCATGTTGTAATAAAAGTTCACCTTTGTATTGGGAGTGAAAAAACAGAAAACATATCAAACACTAGTATGCATAAAACATTAAAACTGGCCCAGTTTGATTGTTTACAACCACACTGGATTGAAGTTGGTGTGACTGTAGATTTCAACACCGCACACCGTTATGCATAACACCATTTAGAAAAGCCTGCAACATTTCTGCAGTCAACAGCAAGGATGTTACGTTATTCTTTATTAATGGAACCCGGATCGTTTTTGATCTCGGTACTTCAGATAACTCCATTTATCTTGCTGCTGAACTGAATGAGTGAAAACTACGTGACAGAAATGTGGATAACAGCTTTCAGAAACCTATCAATACTGCCACACGCACTCGGCGCTGTTTACATCTTCATGTCATTTCTACAAACGGTCAATTCTATAGCTGATTGATACCGGCAACAGTTTGTAGTAATGGATTCTTGCTTTGTAGACACACGGAAACGTCCGTCAATTGATTCTGCGTCGGATAACAAAAATGTTTTTCATTATGCTCGCATTGTTAGGCTGTGACGCGAATGATGACGCAAACAAAATTTTATTTTCATTAGACCAACATTGCGGTTGTCTTTATAAAAGACATATCCCAATGTACAAACGTCGAGAATGAACACCACAGCCCATTAATTATGCAACATCTGGGAATGCTACATATAGAAAACATCGTGGCAAAAGCCACAATTGTTACCTTATGCATCCACTCTTCTATCAGGGCTGGGACCAGGAAGACAGCAGTGACAAAATTAAAAACGTGAATACATTTTCGCAAACACAATTACATAATATGTTTCAGTTCCACATATTTTTTGTTGACATGTTTTCTGTTTTATAGCATGTCATCTTGTGATCAGAGTTTATAGCATGATCAATGATCATGCAATCACCTGTAGAAAATGCATGCATTCAATATTGGCTTCAACAAAGCCATTTATTTTACTCCTCACTCCACACGAGCAAACCAAGGTAAAGTCAACTACAAATAATTAACTTGTGCAATAGGCTAACACAACTACAAATACTTCACTTGTGCAATAGGCTAACACGACTACAAATACTTCACTTGTGCAATAGGCTAACACGACTACAAATACTTCACTTGTGCAATAGGCTAACACGACTACAAATACTTCACTTGTGCAATAGGCTAACACGACTACAAATGCTTCACTTGTGCAATAGGCTAACACAACTACAAATGCTTCACTTGTGCAATAGGCTAACACAACTACAAATACTTCACTTGTGCAATAGGCTAACAAATACTTCACTTGTGCAGTAGGCTAACACAACTACAAATGCTTCACTTGTGCAATAGGCTAACACAACTACAAATGCTTCACTTGTGCAATAGGCTAACACAACTACAAATGCTTCACTTGTGCAATAGGCTAACACAACTACAAATGCTTCACTTGTGCAATAGGCTAACACAACTACAAATACTTCACTTGTGCAATAGGCTAACACAACTACAAATACTTCACTTGTGCAATAGGCTAACACAACTACAAATACTTCACTTGTGCAATATGCTAACACAACTACAAATACTTCACTTGTGCAATAGGCTAACACAACTACAAATGCTTCACTTGTGCAATAGGCTAACACAACTACAAATACTTCACTTGTGCAATAGGCTAACACAACTACAAATGCTTCACTTGTGCAATAGGCTAACACGACTACAAATGCTTCACTTGTGCAATAGGCTAACACGACTACAAATGCTTCATTTGTGCAATAGGCTAACACGACTACAAATACTTCACTTGTGCAATAGGCTAACACGACTACAAATACCTCACTTGTGCAATAGGCTAACACGACTACAAATACTTCACTTGTGCAATAGGCTAACCGACTACAAATACTTCACTTGTGCAATAGGCTAACACGACTACAAATACTTCACTTGTGCAATAGGCTAACACGACTACAAATACTTCACTTGTGCAATAGGCTAACACGACTACAAATACTTCACTTGTGCAATAGGCTAACACGACTACAAATACTTAACTTGTGCAATAGGCTAACACGACTACAAATACTTCACTTGTGCAATAGGCTAACACAACTACAAATGCATGTGTATGAACTTTGATGTATGACAAATTCAACTATAAATTTGACCCCATCCATGGGCGGGGGTTATTGAGTCACTGTGGGAAATGGAACAGTTAACTGTCACGTAAAGGGTAAAGTTTCTACAAGTTGTGCAAGGTGTAAACAGTGGTACAGGGATGGAGCATGGCACTGAGTGGTGTGGGGTGGGTGGGAGGGTGGGGGGAACTACTGAACACGTCTTTCACAGACATCATTTATGTTAATAGAACAACAAACATCCTGTGATACACCCATGTCACCAGAAAAAATCCAACTACCCATATATATATATTTATGTACTTCACTGCTACTAAATGTACTGATAAATAACTATAAATGTTGACCATCTGACGTTAGGCATACACAGGTGAGACAAGGCCCTGGGGGTAGTGCACCACGATACCATCAAATAACAGCAACAAGTTTATCAATTGAGATATATTAGGCAATATAATCTGCACGAAAAAGGATGTAATGCGTTGAGTTGGTTCAAAAAGATTGCATACTTTTATAAAAAAAACATAATAGCATACGGGGTAACTTGTGAAAGGGTGATTATTACCTTAGTATAGTGCTGGAGCTCATTTGTCTTTCACTACATTTCGACTGGACAAAACAATGTAATGATTTTCCTAATGATTTCACAAAAACCAAATAACAATTGTTACAAAACAGCTCTAGCATGCCAGTATTTCTTTGTCTGGACAGCATTGGTCAAATCACTGATGACAACCATGATTAGAATTTAGCAGGTCAGTTTTTAATGGCGGAGAAATATTCATATGTTCATTACTGATCTATCATTCAACTGTGTGGATTCTAGAACTGGTGTGTGGATTCTAGAACTAGTGTGCCCAACAACCAAGAAAGTGGTTCCCCGTCTGTCTCAACTGAGTGAACAAAAAGCAGGTCAGAATTAGATGATTGAAGCTGCTTAGACTGTCTTGCAGGCGTGACCAGTGAATGTCAATATGTTGGTTTCGTAGAAGAAAGTGCCTGTCAGGTAGACATCTTGCATAATCTTTTAAGGAATTATATATGTACAGCTGTGTTAACATATTCTCAGATGATAGTACTTAACCCTCACGTAAAAGCTCAAATTGCTACATATGCCAAAAGACTAACAACTGAAAAGGGAAATAAAGTGAATTTTGTAATATACCTTAAACATTTATATCAATTTTTTTCTCCATAAATTGTACAGTGTACTTAAAGTGATGTTTGTAAATTATTTGAAAGATGTTCACGTGCTGTATAAACATTTAATTATTATTGTTACTATTATTTTTAAATGCTGACAATTTAAGCATTTTTGTTCTTTTTATGATCTGAAATGAATACTGAGCACATTATGTGATGCTATTATACATATATATATATATTGCGCAAAGGTGGCTCTCATGTTAGTGACATTTTCATGTCTTAATGAGAGTCTCTTTGACCTTTCTATTTATATTTACGTTGTTTCAATTTGTGAAACTTGTTCACATGCGATATACCAGTATGTACGGTGTAAATAAATACGTATGTCTGTCTGTCATGTTGCCTATCTTTTTGTCGAGGCGAGCTAGCCATTACCCTTCCCCTGCCTCCATACAATGCATATACAAATACGCGATGTAGTTCTCGTCGAAGTTGCTATGGCAATAATAAACACACTCTTATATTACAACTGTAAAAGCATTTTGCTATTTCGTAAACACTTACAGGCTGAGAATGTGCAGAAAAGAAAGTTAACAGCGTGTGGTGTGGAACATACGTGTTGACCCACATAAATAAAATAGATGTGAACAAAAGAAGGGAGAATAGCTTGTTTATAATGGAGGGAATAAATATAACAGAACAAGGCAAGGCTGCTGCCACATTATCCTAAGTGAAATGTATGTTGAAAACATTCGTTTTGCAGGTGTATGTTATTAAAAACATGATTTCCAGCAAAAAAAGGATGAATTTTGGATGAACATTCGGTCAACAAATTAGATTATTGCTTATAGTGTACCATCTTAACTCTGTCATTGAAAATGGCTACGAGGTACTTGTCTGGGAATAAAGTGTTGTGTGCTGACTTAAAAAGAAATAATGTTTCATCCTGTCTCTATAGCAAATGACAGAAGAACTTCATCAATTTATCAAAACTCAGAATTTTTAAATTGCATTTTCCTAGCATCTACTATCTGAAACTAATCAATCATAAAATATTCTGTAATTAACATTCAGTCAGGTGTTGCATTTCTAGTTTCTGATTTGTCCAAGGTAGAAATCCTTCATTCACCTGTATACCACAGCTTCGAGGCATTATGTATTCTTATAAAAGGTTTATTAATGTCTACTAATTTTATTTGCATAAATCGTCCTCCTGGAAACACAAGTACATTTTTTTATTGAATTTCAAGATTTTCTTGAAACAACATTATAATTACATGAAGAATTATATATTCTAAGTGATTTCAGTATCCATTTTGATTTACCTATCCTTAATACTAGGTTATTCATGGATGCACTTCAAACATTTGACTTACAACAGCATGTCACATTCCCTACTCATATCCATGGGCATTGGCTCGACTTGTTTATCACTAGGTCAAACTGCAATAACATCAAGGCGGTATTTGTTACTGATGGATTATCAGATCATCATACTGTAATTATTGATCTGTGTCTCAAAGTCCAGTCAAGACCAGCACAACAATTTATTACTTTCCGACTGACACATGACATTAATATAGACATTCTTCGTGAGGACCTTGCAAGTTCAGATCTCTTAATTCAGCCAAAAACTACACTGTGTGAGCTGGTGAACTAGTACTACGTTACACTAAGTAATCTTCTTGATAAACATGCCCCAAACAAACAAAAAAAGTAAAAGTTCATCCACCGTCACCATGGATGTCACTAGACATAGTACAACCAAAACATCGCCGTCGATATTTTGAAAGAATTTGGCGACGTACCCGTTCATCCCTTGATCGGACCCGCTGTACTAAGCAGTTACATCTGTGCAACCATATGATGTAAAAAGCAAAATCAGACTATTATACGAATTTAATTTAAAAAAATTCTTAAAAACCTTGCCAAATATGGAAATCCATCAAGTGTCCTTCATCGGGAGAAAACAAAAGTATTGCCTGATATACCTCTTCATTGGATACATTATGCAGCATGTTTTCAAAATACTTCACGGATAAGATTGCTTACATTCGATCACATTTTGTTATTAATGACGTTGATTACAAGTTTACTGAACAGCCGATTGTTGATAATACACTGCAATGTTTTACACCTGCAACTACAAGTGAAGTTCGCACTATCATACAAGTGTCCTAACAAATCGTGTGGTCTTGACCCTTTTCCAACATTTCTACTGAAGAGTTGCATTGATCAACTGGTTTATCCTATTACAAATATGATAAATATGTCGATGCAGGATGGTGTTGTTCCACACGAATTCAAGCAAGGTCTTGTCAATCCTCTTATTATTAAACAACAAAGTCTGTGCAAAAATGACCTTAAAAATTACCGTCCTATCTCAAATCTAAATTTTCTATCAAAAGTATTGGAGAAGGTTGTTGCAAATCGACTCCATGAACACATTTATTCACAGCATTTATCAAATGATCTACAATCTGCATATAAGCGATTTAATTCAACTGAGACGGCTCTTCTTAAAATACACAATGACATTGTATGCAATATGGATACTAGCAAATTGACTACTCTCACCTTACTAAATTCATCAGCTGCTTTTGATACAACAGATCACAACATTCTTTTAAATCGCCTTAATAAAGATTTTGGTATATATATCTGGCATGGCTCTTCAGTGGTTTAGTTCATATTTTTCAGACCAATACCAAAGCATTAACATATCTGGCTCACTGCCTTGTTCAGAACATTTTCCATTTGGTATCCCACAAGGTTCTGTCCTTGGCCCTGTTCTGTTTAGCCTATACACTACATCCCTTAGTTGAGTCATAACTAATCATAATATAAATCATCACTTGTATGCTGACGACACACAGGTGTATATATCACTTTCACCAACTGACACACAGACATCTCTCTCAACTTTAAATGACTGATATCTTGCTGTGGATGGAAGCAAGTAAATTGAAACTAAATCCAAATAAAACTGATCTAATTATTATTGGCACAAAACAACAACGAAACAAGGTTGTTAACTACTTTCCAGTTAAATTGCTTGGTAATGATACATCACCATCAGATACTGTTCATAATCTAGGTGTTATCTTTGACAGCGATTTCAGCTTTAAGCAGACCATTTCTCAAGTATGTAAATCCTGTTTCTACCATATACGTGATTTCTGCAGAATTTTGCGTCATTTGTCTTTATCTACTGCAAAAACAATATCAGTATCTCTAATTAGCAGTCACCTTGACTACTGCAACTCACTCCTAAACGATATTGCTAAAAAGGACTTAGCTAAACTCCAACGTGTACAGAATTGTTTAGCACGTGTAGTACTAAAAGCACCTCGTTTCTCACCATCTCTGCCCCTACTCAGACAGTTGCATTGGCTTCCTGTTACATATCGAATACAATTCAAATTTGCCACTATCACATATCGTACCCTTTCTATGCAACACCCATCTGATTTGTTTAATGTCCTTCGTTTTTTTCTGATATCCCCAGGAATCTCAGATCATCTGTTTCACAACGACTTTTTGTTCCGAAAACCAAGCTTAATATCGGCAAACGTGCTTTTTCTGTAGCTGCACCCAATATCTGGAATCAACTCCCTATCGCTTTAAAATCATCTGAGTCTATAAATACCTTCCGTAAAAAACTACGACTTATTTATTTGAAATTGCATTCCCACCCTAACCTTCGGCGGTCCCTTGCTCTAATGACGACTCTTGCTTGTCCCTGTTAACGATTTTGCCGAATGATTTTGTATGTTGCGCCTCTGAGCTCAGATTCCTGGGGATTTAGGCACTATAGAAGTCTGTCATTATTATTATTATTATTATCTTATTCACTAAACATAATTAAATTAGTTCTACCTCAGACAGACAGACAGATTTATTTTGACCATGTGCATACATGTACAAATTGAGATAATTTACATAAATTAGTCCCATTAAGATATAACTTGTCACTAACATGGGAGCCCCTTATAATAAAAATAAATTGAATAAATATTAATAATAATCATATAATTCAATGTTAGTAAATAAGTACAAAAAATACAATTAATAAATGATTACATAACATATTGTATACTATTATATATTACATACGTAACAATTATGAATAGTGCAGTGGGATTTATAATTCATAATTAAGTACAGCTGTAGTCAGAAACTGTTGTGTTAACTACATAAATAACTACATAATTGTATTTTGAATATCTATATACCTATATGTGACATCGCCGATGTTTGTTTCGGACTGCAACTACAACTTCCTGACCAGTGAATGCAGGTCATCAAGACAAAGTATTATAGAATATTTTGATCTTCTTTTTTCACTGCAAATTCATGTAGACTTTGGCCAACTCTAAGCTGTGTTGTTGTGAGTGATTTGTCTAACGCTATTTGTTTCAGGAACTTTACCTTTTCGTCTAAAATGCTAGTTAAATTGTACACGTCTGATCCTAATGATCAATGTGTTTTACACAATTAAGTAATGATAACAATGTCATGTCCCAAGAATATATATATCAATTACACACAAATAATAACATAATTTATTTCCTTGCAATCATAAAGATTGAATAAGAATACAGGAAACACGGTAAAATATTAATTTGCTAAAACTACCAGGGGTAGTGAATTTGTTAGAAAATAATTTAAAACAATAAGAAAATACATATTTGTACATACATGATACTTTACATCTGTCATGATGCATATATATATATATATGGGGTGTTTCAAAATAACATGAAATTTGTGTAAACCAGGAGGTCAAAAATTCTAGTATTCTGAAATGGTGATATTTTTGTCAATTCTGAATAACAATATATTTGATGAAACAAAAACTGAATTTTAATGCTCCTCATAGTTATGAATTCATGAGACATGATAGTGATCCCATGGCCGTTATGCGTGGGACAAATGCACTGTTAGTCCTATGGAGATGCAATGAAGCGAAATATAACCAAATAAATGAACAATTTTGTAAGAAATCTTCTCATACCTGTCCAAAAAAAAAAATTAAATGTAATGCTAAACGAGAATATATGTTAAATATAGTCATCCTTTGGCAGTTACCTTTACGTGATAAAAAAACATCCAACAGGATAGCAGTGTATTTTGTTGGCTGATGTCTTCTAATAAAGTTATCAACATTTCTGTTGCTACACCCAGCTAATTACCCAATGTTAACAAACACTGTCTCCATAAAAATAGTTTGCTGTCTTCAACTACAATCTCGGTTTACTATTATATCTGTCTTTGGCCTTTTTTCGATGTAAAACATTATATTTTATGACTCGCCAAAGTGCTTCCGAATAGCACTCAGTCACATTTAAACTTTGTGTTATGCACTTCAGCATAGAGAAAAACATTGAACTACTCAGATAAAGCTTGATTGCTTTCATATTAACCAATACGTAAGTGATTCCGCTTCTACAACTAAGGAACATAGCAGTTACCAATCACTACAGAATAAACAACTGGCTGAAATGGTCATCGAATTTTACGTAGTCAAGCTCTGGTATTACAGACAAATAAATTGTATGACTGCTTTTAGTACGTACGAAATTCCTTTCACTCAGGAGATGGAAGAAGTGTAATTTATGCAAGCAACAACACTGAGGCCAATAGAGATGTAAAAAGGCCAAATGGATGACTTTTGTTTATTACGGGAACCAGTGCATAGGCCTTTTTCGGCACACTGATGTAAGTGAAAGAAAGACAGTTATCGAACGTTACTCGTTAGCCGATCCAGATCGGTGACAATTTTCAAAACTTGTAACTGGCTTTCTGCTAAATCTACGGTGCTGGTTGATAAAAGGAATATTAATAAAATTTCTGAAGTATTCTTATATCTATGTAACATTTATTTTAACCATAAATTGCAAGTTTTCGAAACCGAATTAGACGCAAGACGCGCGGCCGGGGACGGGGTGCCAACCGACGTTGACATGTCAGCTACCGCCAACTGCGGCGGTCTGCGCGCGGCAGCAACGTTATGACGTAAATAAATCTATAAATTATATTCCGCCTGGTATTAAGTGTAATTCGGGCACAATTAAAACTGTTTTATCATCATTGAAATGGTAATATAACATTTAGGAAAAATCTGTTTGTTTGCTGATGTCAGTGATGATCAATTTAATATTATCTTCGTTTATAAAATACAGACCTTTGTTAATATTGAAGTTCATAGAGGTTGAAAAAAATATCAGATTATATAGTTTCTTATGATTTTTGTGACAACATTTCCTGGCTTTGCATTGGTCGTGTTCTGGTTGAGTGGCATCTTCAATGATAAACTGATGCCAACATTTTACAGTAGTGTTAGATGTTATACATATATATATATACCATATTAAACATAAACAGTTTTTGCAACATTATAAAACAAATAGCAAAGAAAACAATTGTCTCATTCCTATCATCGTAATAATTATGTGTTATTAATAAAAGCATTTTTATCAGCATCACTAAAATGTTGTTATACATCATGTAATGTGTTTACTTTTACAAAATATTCGTGATGAATAATAATGGACCGGAAAATAGTTGCAAATATAATTTTGCAATTTAGAAATTTGCAGAGTAAATCAAATTGTGTCTTTGATCACATGTGACTCAGATGTACATGCAACGAAACAGCAGGAACATTGTCTTGTTTTTATGTTTTTTCTGAAGCTTCGATTCCCCTTGACAACCACTCGGACAAGTAAATATTTTGGCGGACAAGTAGATTTCAAAACTTACTTGTCCGGCAGACAAGTAAATATTCTGGCATATTTCTATCGCTGATATATATATATATATATACACAATATATATATACAACATTAATATATATATATATATATATTAACGTCCATGTAAACAGGTATTCATTAATTTTGTACAATTTTATATGATTTGCTAGGGATGTCAAAATTTTATTAGCCTTATGGTGTATTACAATAAGGTTTTTCAAACAGGATTAATTTATTTTATTTTTGTATTTCCTGAAAAGTATAGACATCGGGCTTTCTTTTGATGCGCTGGACAAGTATAGCTATAACAAATAATTATCACTTTCACAGAGAGATTACTGTACAATAAGCCAATTGAGGTTATTTATATAACATATTAAGAGAAATAATTTCCTAAAGTGTAAACCACAATTGTTCTTGTAAGGAATTGAGTAATGATCAGAATAGTGTCCCCCTAAAAGAAGATATAAGTGTATACACAAATGTTTGTCACAGGTTGTCCAATATATAACAGAGCCACCCACGCATAATTCTACACATGTTCTCCGTTTCTGACCTTCCCTGGCTTTTTTATTTAAAATAACTTACTGACACACTGCACTAGCAAATAAACCTTTGAAAAAACTAGTCTCACATTTCCAAGTATGACACACATTTGAGATTTTTCCTTAAAAAACCTGGGTATATTCCTCACATATAGTGCTAGTACGCTAGCAATTGCATGTTTTATTAATTTTAAACCACTGGGGAAGTAGCTGGACTAAATCAGGATAACGGATTCCCTCTAAATCAAAGTTATTTAATTTTTGTCCCAGACGTACATCACAACTAGGAGCGCTATGTATGGGACATTGGATTTCCACTAATTGTTAGTCATACCTTACAAAAAACTGCACTGGATCACAATTTTTTTACTTTTATCCCATGGTGCAATGCATAAATATGATTAGATTTTGCCAGGATGCTTCAATCATAATAATTAAGATAGCGTTATATATGGGACATTTAGCATTTTTATTAAAAAAACAGAGCACCACCTTCTGGGCAACAGTAATTTCAAATAAATAAAGTTGATATAACAGCCATAACTCTTTACAAAATTAAAATACACGTATCTAGCTGTGATGGTAAGAACTTCTATACATGCTTATTCATACACAGTATGTAGCTATAGGATCAGATCAATTTGATCATTTTGAAAATTCTAGTGTTATGCTTAGAACATTTTGGCCAACTTGATAAGATGGACTCAACAGAAGAAAACAGTTGTATATATTGATCTTGTGGATACTTTCAAACGATACAGGGGTTCCATAGCAGTGATTCTAAGTGTGGTACACTTGCCAACTTGCATCTTTTCATGCAACAACAAGTGGGTGTAATCACAGGAAAATGTGTGTTATGCGTGGGACAACCTCTGTTTACAAATCAATTTGGTGACTACCCCGGTATGCAGATTTGGAGGTTTTCACACCCATGTGCCATATTTTTTTTAATTTACACATACCTAAGAAGATTCCAGCTCTATTTAAAACAATATATGTATTAAATAAACATCCAAATTGGTAGGATAAAAAACTAAAAAAAATTGAGAAAACGTGTTACGAAAACATGAATTTCAAATACACGGAAATATAACAAAGAAATTAACATTATAATGAATCAGATGGTGGCTTTTCTTAAGACAATTTTTTTGTCTTGTTTTATTTCTAAAATGTTGTAAAAAAAAACCTGATGAAATTGTATTATTCCTGCCAGTTTACACAAAACTGCTAAAAAGGCATTATTATTGGGACACATTTGGACAGGTTTTGAAAAAATGCATGTTCTTGGATCAAATTTTCAGTGACACACTTTGTAAGGAATGCCCAGGGAGGAAGAAAATGCATACAATAATACACTATATCAATAAATGGTCAAGTATTTGTTGGCTGCCTGTTACAGGCCAGTAATATAAAATGTCATGTTATTTTTAAACACTCCCAATATAAGTTATATATCTGGCTTTATAATTTATAATGCATGTTTATAGCCAGGTTTATCTTTTGGGGATGATTGATGGTTCAATTATTGCATTTGAAGATAGTTGTAAACTTCCTACCAGATTGTTTTATTGTTTGTTTAAGTTCACACCCTTACAATACGTATTTGTGTTATTTGTTTGTTGCAGCAGCCTCATACCAGTTAACAAAATGAACATGGTAATACTAACAGGGCCTATAGGCTAATGTGACTCTGTCTGAATACATTGTATAATAGTCCAGTAGAAATTGGCACAATTTTGGTCAAACCAGGACATTTTGATTAAAAAGTCAATTTTTTTTGTCTTGTTTATCTCTTGTTGGGTTTCCTGAACTTCCAGAAGAAAAAAAACCATAATCAACCCTGGGGAACCTCGACTTTTTTCAAGAAAAAGATACGTACCTTATCTATTGAATTATGTTCACTTTTTGTAAGATTTTCGTTGTATTGGTTGCTGGATATAAGATTAGCCCAATATTTCGGGAAAGGGTGTGGATTTTGTAGTAATTTTTTCATGGAGGATTTGCTCCCCAATATTTAAGGAAGGGGTACATTTGTAGGTATAATTTGAAGTTTCTGGAGAGCCTGAAGGTGGGTTTTTTCGTGAGCCCCAAGGGGGGTACAAATCAAGGTTTTTGTTGGGAGCATGAAGGTGAGGTTTTGCCAGTCGTCAAGGGGTGTTGCAAAGCAAGGTTTTCGCAGAGCCTCAACAACAGCAGAAAAATATCTATAACATTGCCGAAAAATCTTCAACAGCACACCCCGCTGTCACGATCGGAGACAGTGTGTGACAGCGGAGTGGTGCGGAAGTGCTGAAGGTCCGACGACAATCTTCAACAGAGCATGCGCACACACCCCCGACAGCAAAGAGCGGAATGGTGCTGAACTTCTGGCGCGAAACATTTTCAACAGTCCCCCATCTTCGCTGTCATGATCCGAGACAACGCGATAGCGGAGTGGCGCTGAAACACCAGCTCAGCCCCCAATATTAATTTTGTTCCAAAGCCAGTGTGAGAAGTCCGTAGTTAGTAAGGTAGAATTTAAAATTCAAAATCTTGAGTTTACTGCTGTATGCAAATGGCTGAATGGTGGATGCCATCAGCAATTTTACACACAGCAAAATGTCAGCATAAACGACACAACACATCAAACATTGTCTGTTTGCACGCTTTGGATTTGACATCACAATTGTGGATCTCTAAGTAAAGACAAACGTTGTAACCCTAACAAGGAATGCAGCAATACTTTTGCACGACTCCTATCATGATACGGATGTTGAGAATGCTGACACCAATACGTTTGTGGGAAATGCCCCTCGGGCTGTAAAGGATGATATTGACATACTAGATCAGCCATTCGATATCTATCAATCACCTGAACATGTCAGCATTGACAAACTTGAATCACAGTATTCTTACCCTCATGAAGAACGTGCTCGACAAGGGATGTGGCAGTATAGTAAAAAAGAAGCACAGACTACTGTCAATCGCAATTAGCCATGTTTATAATGGGAACAGTTGCACACCTGACATAATACGTATTTATGTGCCACAAACATTGTACATGTATTATTACTGTTGTGTTGAAAAATAAAACATCTTATTATTATTATTAAACATGTTGCGTTTGCTGTTATTTGTCGGGCTTATCATTTGCCAGACAACTAGATCGATTGCCTTGTTAAAAGTATTACTGTCATGGAGCTTCAGTGCTACAGAATGAATAAGTTATAGTATTTGAGATCTCAGCTGTCTAGAGCAGACCAGCCAGTGACTTGGCTCCAGAACTAGTCCAGACTGATAACAGTAGCAGAATCTGTCAGTGGGCGGCAGACAGTTTTTATTACAGTGAGGATACTCTACACGGCCAAGAAACGACTCGTGTAATGAGTGTCATAGCTTACCAAAAGAAGATCCACGTATTGATGTCATCAAATGCGAGAAAGTTAGCACTGACGACATGACACGTGCAGGAGACTGGTGTTATGAGGATGTTAACAGGTAGTGCCCCTATTTCAAATGGACGAGAATCCGTTACAGCTATGATTTAGACGATTTGCAACTTGCATCCATGTAAATACATTTTGTTCCTATCTATATATATATATATATATCTATATACATATATATATATATATATATATATACCAGTGTCTAATTATTTAGAAATATTAATGGGAGATGTTTCTGTCTGATCGTTCTTACACTCAAACTGGAGGTTGTCAACAGTGATGCCGCTGCTTCAACAGACAAGAATCCTTTACGATTTAGGATTTTAAATAATCCAATAATTTCTTTCTTTCTGTGTACAGATGCCAAAAATGTGTGCAATTTAGCGGACAAGCAGATTTTCTTGGCAAGCCATCAGATTACGCTGCTGAATTTATTTATTAACATTTCCTTCATGCTGTCTTGAGGAACCATCATCATCATCATCATTGTGCAGCCGGTAGATTGTTTGACGGTGTACACAAAACATATTTTTTTTAAACATGTTTTTGAACATGTGTACACATACGAACGCACATTCATAATTATATGAGCGCCGTTTTAGTGAAACCGGCACGCTACAGTATTGAGAAGTTATTGCCGCTTCATAGTTCTCCTAGTTAGCCGCCTAGTGGAGCCACTAATTTCGCGGCTTCACTTTCCGACCAGTATTTAGCCTGAGTGGTTCCTCTTGTCATATATTCTTTTTGATTCAATGGACTGTGATCTACGTATGGACATCCAATACAAAGAAAGTAACTATAACCTTTCTCTAAGTTCAGGAAACCCGAGTGGTCATCTTAAAACAAAAATTGGCTTTTTAATCAAAATGTCCGGGTCATCGTCAATTTTTACTGGACTATAAATAATACCCAGTTAAGGTTTTTAAAATTATAATTATTGTGCTTACAATACAACTAATTAAGGTTGATTTCCCATTTAGACTACACAAACAGAAATAGAAGCAAGACAGAATAGCATTTACAATTTTACAATAACAAATGCCTGTTTCCCAGTTAGAATATGTAAGACAGAAATAGTTGCAAGACAGAGACAGACTACTATGATTCCAGTTGGAGTTGGCCTACACATGCTGCAAGTCAGATTTCATAACAGAAGTAGGATGGATGGTTAGGTCAATGAAGCCTGCTGACATAAAGGGTTGATTCAGCCCATTCGAGGGCAATGGGTTACAGTCAGAGATGGGGTGATTACTATACAAATGTAAATTGTAATCAATTACAATGAAAATGTATGAGTACAATTAAGAGTATGATTGCTAAAAAACCAAATGTAATTGATTATGATTACTTTGGCATGTAACCATGACTACAATCAGGGATTGATTACTTTTAAAAATATGCAAATCCTGTTTCTACTATGTATGTGACCTTCAAATTCGAAGGAATTGATCTTTTTTTGTTGCTAAGACAATATCTAGTGCTCTAACTGATTATTGCTATCCAAGTTTTATTACTTTTAATTGACATAATTAAATAAATAAATGCCTTCTTTTTACAATTTCAAATATACATGATCAAATAAATTACAAAAAAAATTCAAATACAGATGGTTAGATTCGAAATCAAATATGTTATATTTAAGAAAGGCCAAACACAGAATACAATGGTGAACCTAGGCATAACAGTCAGGGAGTTAGCAGAGCTCTAACCAGCCAGTCAGGAGATAAAAACCATCACCAGTCATTCACAGCATATGTACTAACATTGCAAAGAGCACACGTGGCATGGCTTCTAAAATAACAGTGCAAAGTGACAGGAGAGGCTTATTCACTACAGTGCTTCCCTATATATAGGCTGTCACTATAATAACTTTGCACTACTACAGTATGCAGGAGATGTGGCTTTTATGGGCAGAAATGGCATTAAGTTTAACTAGGGAAATCTAACATAATTCTGATACAACTGAAATGTTCAATTGTAATTAAAAAGTAATAGCTCAATTACTATTACATTTTGTTTAATTACTACTAATATAGCAATTTTTACGTTTTGTAATCGTGATTAAGTAATCATGATTACGATTACTTTGGCAATGTAATCGAGTAGGATTACAATTACGTCGTTTTGACCAATGTAATCGAGTACGAATACGATTATACTCAAAAAGTTGCCCACGATTACCACGAGTACGATTACAAAGTGCGATTACCCCATATCTGGTCACGGTACACCGGTTGCGTAAACGGATGGTTCGGTTAATTGGCCGAACCCGTCGTAGGCCGAAATATCCGGCATCGCTGCAGCTTACACGTCGGCGCATATTCTTTAGTTTAAAACAGATGTAGACAGTGACACCATCAACTGTATATTTAACTAGATGCATTAGCATCACACGATTATATTAATCATATGCATGTGTTGCAATTTATAAACAAAAACACCAAATTACCTGATTTGTTGATGTTTTGGAATGTTTGGAGAAACCACCAGCATTTCCGCCATTTTTAGGATCATGTGACTACATCAAAAAATGTCGCGGGAACAGCAGAACTTGAAAGGCGTCTGTTTGTTTCAGGCTCGTAGCCATGCTGGGACGCGGCGACGGCGCCCCCTGAAATACAGACATATCCCTGTGTCCCCCGTGATCAACGACATTTTGTTCATCATCATCCTTTTGGCGGCCATAACCAAGTTGCTGATTATTCTGCCGCTCTTTCGGGGTTGCGAGGAGGTAGAATTTGATTTTGCCAAGAGAAGAATATCTAGAGTGACAGCTATAAAAGTTTTAAATTAATAATAAAATAAACCCAAATAAAACAAATTTAAAAAAAAACCAAACAAACGCAAATGAAATCAAATGTAAAACAATTAAATAAATAA
This sequence comes from Escarpia spicata, assembly GCA_963995525.1. NCBI lineage: Eukaryota > Metazoa > Annelida > Polychaeta > Sabellida > Siboglinidae > Escarpia > Escarpia spicata. Next base: position 30,060,363 of record OZ023216.1, on the reverse strand, counting down.
TGAAATTAAAATCCATACCCCTATACCTAGTCTAACTATGTATACTATATAGTTTTGTGGTACCCTTGCTTTGAAAGTGTCAAGGGTGCTGGCAGCTACAGCTGTTTCAGGCAGATCGTTCCAGTCTTTGATGGTATTGGGGAGGAAAGAATGTTGTCTGTACTTCGTTCTGCACTGGATCTGGCAGAGCTGTTGTGAGTGCCCTCTTCTTTGTCTGATCGGAGCAGGATGGAGTTTGGAGCGATCGACTACAGCTTGGTTCTTAATGATTTTATGTAACATGGTCAATCTTGCCACCTTTCTGCAGTACTAGAGGGAAGGCCATTTGAGTATGTTGATCATTGTGGTGACACTAGATGTCTTCTGGTACTGGTTGGCCACAAACCGAGCGGCTCTTCTCTGGACTGCCTCGATCTTGTCAATGTTGCGCTGTGTGTAGGGGTCCCAGACATGTATACTCCAGTATGGGACGAACGAAGGTCTTGTATGCTGTCTCCTTCAGCTGGGTGGCGCTGATCTTGATGTTGCGACGTAAGAAACCTAGGGTCTTGTTGGCTTTAGCACAGATGTTGTCAATGTGCTGGTCCCAGCAGGTGTCTCGGGTGATGGTAACGCCGAAGTACTTGGCAGAGGTGACCGTTGCCAATGTACGGCCATGGAGTAGGTATTGGCACTCCGCTATGGTCCTCTTGCGGGTGACAGGTAGAGTCATACATTTCCCTGGGTGGAAAGCCATGTCCCATTGATGTTCCCAGTTTTCCAGTCGGTGGAGGTCGAGTTGTGGCTAGTGTTGGTCGTGGTCAGTGGAGGAGAGGCGATAGACAGCGGTGTCATCAGCAAATAGGCGTGTCCGCGAAGTGAGTTGTTCTGGGAGGTCATTGATGTAGGCCAGGAATAGTGCTGGGCCGACAACTGCCCCCTGTGGTACACCTGAGCGCACACTGACGTAGCCTGAGGTAGCATCATTAACCACTACTGCTTGCCACCGATTCCTGAGGAAAGCCCCGAGCCACTAGTTGACTTTGCCTTGGACTCCATAGTGGTGTAGCTTATATAGTAGGAGACTGTGGTTAACCCGGTCGAAGGCTTTCGCAAAGTCCATTATTATGATGTCGGCTTGGTGGCCTTGTTCCAATGTTGGCTTCTCTCCAGTCCAATGGGACTTCGCCTGTGCTGATAGAGGACTGGAAGATAGTAGTCAAAATCGGGGCCGCTTCAGTTGCCAGTTCTCTGAGTACCCGTGGACTGATGTGGTCCGGGCCACAGGCCTTGTAGGGATCTAGTTTGGTGAGAATCTTGTAAATGCCCTCCTCTGAGATGATCAGGTCAGTCAGCGTGGATGAATGTTCACCATAACTCATCTGGCACCTGGCTTGGAATTCTTCATCAGTATACTCCGTCCCTTCACTGAAGACGGCCTGGAAGTGGTTGTTCAGAGCTTGTGCTTGGGCCGTAGGGTCTGTTATGAGCTGTCCACTGACCTTCAAGGGGGAGATGTTAGCCTTGGAAGATCTCTGGTGTTTGATGAAGGTCCAAAAACGTTTTAGAGAGTGGGAGCCTTCTGCTGACTCGGGGTCAACTGTGATCGCATCATTGATGTATTCCCAGTAGGAGCGACGTATATTGCGCTGGAGCTGGCTGCGTAGGCTCCTAGACTCCTTCCTTAGTTCTTCCGAGCCCTGCTTCTTCATCATCTTGTACACCCGGTCGCGTCTCTTCACCAGTTTACGGATGTCTGGAGTTATCCATGGCTTGCTGACCTTTTGGCGTGCTTCCTTGGACGAAGGATGATACTGCCTTAGTGAGGGTGTCTCTAAACCTACTCCACAATTCCTCAGTAGTGA